>ML786034.1:100879-141547 GCA_009831015.1 Picea engelmannii | reverse complement strand
GAGAGACTACATAAGCAACCTGTCGGTGGTTGTGTGCAGTCCTCACCTACCTCATCTGATAGAGAGTTCACAACAAGGGAAAATTAATGAGGTGAAAGGAAAAAATGGCACGAGATTTAAATTTTCACAACCAACAAATAGTTCATGGCAATGGAACAATTCACGGTAAGGGATATGTTTGTTCACTGAAAAAGAATAAAACAAATGGCAATGTTCAATCCATCATTGACATGCGACGAAAAAGCTCGAGAGACCTCTCCTTAAAAGAGCACCTTCAATGTAAAAAAAAAAATTAAAGAAAATATCAAAGGGAGAAAAAGGGAAATGTGAGGTGAAAGAGATTAAATTGGGTTAAATTAGAAGTTTAATTTAGGTGGAGAAGAAGAAGTAGGGTTGGGGATAGAAGTGAAAATAAATGTAAAAATAAAAAAAAATAAAAAAAATAAAAAAATCAAAAGATAGAGTAAAAATAAAGGGTTAATGATCAAGATGATGAATGGTATGTTTCCAAGATTCACTAAGTTTGTAGTCATCTTCCCCATTAAAATTATTAGGGTGTTTTTAAATTTACAATGATTCTTGAATGATACAAGAAGATTGATAGGGGGAAAAAGTGAGAATTTTGGTTTGGTAAAAAAGAACAAGATATTTAAGGTTGTAAGAATGTTCAACTATAGTTGACTTGGAAATGCAGTTATGGAGAGTGTCGGCTATATGTTATTTGAGACGAGCTTTGAAGGATCTGCCAGTTTGTCTTATGTATGTATGATTTGCTTGCAACCAATTAGTGGTAAATTTCATAAAAGAAAATTATGTATTTGTGTGGATTGATATTTATTTATGTCATACATCATTCTTATGCAGTATTTGAATGCAGTGAGTGATTAGAAAATAGTTAGCATGTTTAGAGTCAATTATGGAATGCTTTAATGGGTTGTTATAGTTGTCCATGTTTAAAATGTCATTGTTGTTAATAATGATGCATTACTTACCAAAAAGGATTGAAGTTTATTTGCATAAATTCATTGTGCATATAATGGGAAACATATTTTATTGTCTGTGTTCATCCTTGAATTATGTTGTTACTATTACATTGGTTCCACCTTAGTATGCATTGGTGATTGTATTTGGTATTTCCATCTAATCATATGCATGGATGGTAATTTTGGTTGGGATGGAAGAAGGAAGAAATTTTGAGGTCGATGCCTCGATGGCTAAGAGAAGCCAGCCCGTGTACATTGCATGAAGACATATTAAATTATGAGCCTTTCATATTGTTAGGGTCCTACCCTAACCCCCTTAAGTATATAGATAAGTTGATATGTATTGAGGCCATCACTATTAAATAAGGTCCATGTAGTAGATATAGTGTGAAAGCAATAATTGTAAGAAGGATTATAGAAGGTTCTACCTATTATAAAGTTCCTACAAGGTTAGATAGAAACTATATAAAGAAGTATAATCAATTTAATGAGATGTAACATTCCCATTTCTAATCCTCGTGAATTATAATATAATTGTATAAATGTTACGAGGGAAAAACTCTCTATGGCCAAGGGTAAACCACAACAGACAGGTATGACTTTAGAAATCAACTCAATTCCATTGTATGCTATATCAACCAATGTGCAAGATAAGAAAGAGGCCTACCGTGATCCAACGTTCGATGATGTTCCATCGTTGAGCACTTCGACCCAAAGCTTTATACCTGCAATAAGTTCTTAACAAACAAGCATAGCAAGTCCATGGTGATAATATAAAGGGGTTAGCACATTAGATATCATAATTCATTAATAAACATTACAAACATGCCCATGGATAATAATCATATATTTTCATGATACCAATAGGACAAGAAAGGAGTATTTCTATTAATAATTGATCAGCAGAAGTGACAACATTACAGACTTCTGTGTCGGCACAGTTCGAAACCAAGGAACCAAGTTTTTTCCAACTGGGCCTCCACCACTTCAATCCTCCACCAAAGGCAAGCTCAAAGGAGAGAGACAATGAGGTTCTCTCAACAATAGGGAAAGAGCTTGGGGGTTGAACACTCTGTTCAAACTTGAGGGACAAAGGGATGCAGACCCAATATGAAGTAATTTCTCCAGAGTAACTTTGCTCTCAAAGTTAAATGTTTTCTCCTTCTTTTCCATAGCTCGGAATTGCGCTCTTATAGCCTTAAAAATGAAACTAAAGGGTCGAGTCGGAACGTTTCCAATATATGGAAGGCCAAAGATCAGAGATCTCATGTTGTGACATGGAAACTTGACTCCATTTTTGTATTTTCTGGCACAAATCTTAATTTATGCGGGTTGTAGTGGACCAGCTTGTGTATACGCTTGTTGTATAGTTGATAGGGTGCGTATATGTGGGAAAATGTGTATTTTTAGCTCTGGATTCATCAAAAAGGGATGATAAGCCTGCATAGGGAAATGGAAAAAGGCCCTCTGTGTAAGATAACAATGGTGAGGAAAATCTTGCTATAACAATAAATGTGAATTAGGCTGGTGAGCCGATGTGTTTGGGCAAAGGGCCTATATTTATTTAATGTGGTCGGGGAGTGAATTGCATATTATGAACATTGAAATAATTAATAAAAGTAATAATTGTTGGTTGTGATATGAAAGAGATGAAGAATGATGGGGGGATATGATTCCACAAGAGAGAGGGTTCCAAAGGGGAATTATTCATGGGTATTAATCCAACCCACATTCCTAAAATTATTATCTTTGTGTATAAACTTCTATTTGTTGATTGAGAGTATGATAAGTCAATCATTTAAACTCATGTAAGAGGGTGGGTGTGAGTGTTCACATTCCAAATTTATTGGAGATCATGGTTTGAAGTACAATCATCCTTGAGAAGAGTGTAAGTCAAGAAAGCAAGGAAGAAAAGGAAATTTGTATGCAGAATAGGGACAGTTTTTACCTGCATATTTCTGTAAGAAAAATAGGAGCAAAGGGTTTGAAAGAGGACCAGCCATGGTATAATTGAAGGCATTCATTGCTTGGCTATGTTTTTATGCTAAGAAAGAGGCTTGTGTGCTTGTAAATCGGGTTGTGAGCCTATGGTGCAATTTTTTGTGGAGAAATAGCTTGTAGCCTTGTGAAGGATGTTGTGAGAAAACATGAAACAAATTAGAGTTTCTAGTTGAGTGATTCATGGAAAACCAAATGCACTAGTGGCCATGATAATGAATGGTACAACCCGAGGGACTGTGAGCAGTGAAGGGGGTACATTCCTTAGGTAGTGAAAGTTGTGGGGAAAAGAGAGAGTTGGAGGTTTGGGACTGTTGCGAGGATAGAACCTTGGTTTGGGGTTGTTGTGTGTGGAGAGTGGACATCCAGTGGGTCGGATCTCCTTGTGGACTCATAGCCTCAACTCGGGGGTGTCGTGTTGTTGAGAGAAAATGAATAGCAATGTCTATGGTTGGGAGGTTCATCCTTCATTTGTATCCACTTGGTTAATCATTAATAAATAAGTGTTTATGTTTTGATCTTATGTTATTTTGTTGTGTAAATGGTTTATATGAATGTTGTGTGGTTGTTTCTTTCCTGAAAAATTGCATTATGGTTTTAACATGTGTTGTTAGATGCATTTAGAACAGTGGTATCAGTCAAATGGTTAACTATGTGTGTGATTTGTAGCCGGTAACCTACATGAATTTAATTAGCAATAAATCTTAATAATTTAATGAGTTATACACATAATGTTGCTCAATTGGGTGTTGGGTACATTACATTGTGGTATCAGAGCATTTGGTTCAAACAACGGGCTTGGATGGGCTCAAACCAGAGCGAATTGGTGAAATCCGTTGTTGCATATTTTGTTTATGATAGATTTAGGGAAAACCAGAGAATTCAGAGAGAAATACCCAAAACCTTGGGAAAAAAATGAGTTTGAATGACTTCGAACTGTTTAAGAAGGTTAATGGAGTAGAGCAGTGAAGTTGCAGATCAAAATTCGACCTGGAATGTTAGAAATTCGATTTTTAATTGTCGCGTGTAGAGATATAGGTTGTTTGGTGAATCGACGGTCAAGATCTCTCCTAATATCAAGATCGACGACCGAGATTTTCCATGATAAATTTAAAAATTCATAAGGTATTCTTACGAGGAAAATCGCTCTATGGCATGGGGTAAACCACAATAGATGGAAATGACTGTAGAAATAAACTCTAATCTCAAGTATGCTACATAAAAAAATATGCTAACAAGACAAGATAAATATCCTACCTCCTCCAGACATTCGATTAAGTCCATTGTTGAGCACTTGACTCAAGGAAATACACCTCCAACTTGTCCTCGACAACCAAGACATGCAAGCATATGGTGATAATATATAAGTTAGCACATACAATAGAATAATCCATCAATATTCATAACAAATTCTCCCATGGAATAACAATTCAAATATTTTCAAGACATTAATTGAATGAGAAAAGAGTATTTCTATTAAAATGTAATCAACAGAAGTGTATGAATGACAAAAATTTGTGTCGGCACGTTCGGAACCAAGAAACTAAGTCCCTTCAAGCTGGGCCTCCACCACTTCAATCCTCCACCAAAGGCAAGCTCATATAAGAGAGACAATGAGGTTCCCCATCAAATAGGGAAGAGCTTGGGGGCTGAACAATGTGTTTAGACTCAAAAGGACAAAGGGATGCAAACTCAATATGAAGTGAACAATTTCTCCAGAGTAAATTTGCTCTCAAAGTTGAATTCTTCTCCTCTTTTCCAAAGCTTGGATATGGCCCATTTATAGCCTTCGAATGGAACCGAAGGGCTGAGTAGCAATGTTTCCAGTATATGGAAGGTCAAGGATCATGGATCTCATGACGTGACATGGAAACCCGACACCATTTTTTTAATTTTGGGAACAAAACCTGATGTACGTGAGCTATAATGGTGCAACTTGTGTATACACATGTTGTATAGCTATTAGGGAACGTATATGTGGAAAAATACAATTTTTAGCTCTGGGAACTGCAAAAGGGGACTTCAAGTCTACATAGGGAAATGGAAAAGGCCTTCAAAGCAAGTTTGCATAGGGTGAGGTAAATCTTGTTATAACACATGCCCCCTAATGTGTGAGGTCAAAAGAGTATTTGTGATGGCTGAAATATATTATAATTCCCAGAAGTGGAGTAATGGAGACCTAGATGGAAGAATTAGTTGCTCATAAGAATATTACAATGCATAATGACTTTGCACACATGGATTCCAATTTGAATTACACTGCAGATCCATGTGGAAATATACCAAACAGTTGTTCATGGCCATGAATAGGAAATACAAAAGTAGATACATGCCATAGGATGTCATAGTCACAAACAAGGCCTAGTGAAAACTAGTCTCAAAATCAATATGAAGATATATGTATACAATGGAGTACAATCTAATCTCCCATGATCATTGAAGTCATATAGGTACTGGTCCAATGAATTATAGCAACAACTTAGGTAAGTTGCGACTATGAATTGATGTCTTCAAGTCTTATACACGATCTGCCAAAGGTGCAAGTCTACATCATGTGAATAAAGGAGTTGAGGTTGAACACAATGAGACTTCATTTGATTGCCGGTCATTAAGGTATATCGTTAACAAACGTGAGACAACCCATCGATAATGAAAGTAGGTATCAAGGCACCAAGTACATTCTTGCAAGTGTGAATAAAGGTGTCAAGGTTGAACACTTTAAGGATCCATCGATTAGGAGACATTGATGTATTCCCAATTGCCGATGGCAAGAGGACCTACCATTGATGACTGCAAGCCTCTAGGTACTCATAGGACTCTAGGTCTCATTTCCAAAATAGATGGGTTGAAGTCGATAGAAGGAGACCCGCTGAAAGGAGAGCATTAAAGCATATCTCATCATTCAGCACGAGGTACAAAGTAGGAGCTTAATGATTTGGATCAAATCGAATGAAGAACATGTTCATGAACCAATGACCATGTGCATCTTTCAAATGCACCAGATGCAAGTAGTGCACAAAAAAGACACTTTGAATAGCATCCAATAAGGAAAATTGTCGACAAAGTTGAGGAAACCACCAATAAGGCTAATGGAATCCAAGACACTGCACGAATCCCATTGTGTGAATAGATTTATTTTCATCGAACACAAGGGAAATCCCCCAGTCAGTGACTAATGAGGAGATGTCGACTACTAGGTTCAAGGTTACCTACCCACAAGGAAAGTAGGACCAGGGTTCATGGTAGGACTGCAACTTCATGTAAATTTGAGACACACTGAGGGTATGGCCGACATGCAAAGTCAAGAGTTCTAAGAAATGGCCAACACAGGCTAATAGACATCCTTTGAACAAGAGCATGAGACATATGAATTACTCTGGCAGCATAGACTCATTGATGAAACCTTGTGATGCAGGAGGCACCAATCAAACTCTCCATAGGGACTGGAAGAGTAACCAGTCGGAGGAGTAAACTATAAGTAATGAGCTCATCTTCCTAAGGTAATGCTAAACCCAAAATTTTGATGACAAGTGGACTCAAAATGTTGTGCTCTGTTCAAATGCGACACAACTGCTGCCAACATAAGATAGTATTTTTTTCTCGCCCAACTTTTTTTGTTTTTTCATAGTCAAATGAATGTTATGATATAGAGGAGGAAACAAGTGTCATGAGTAAGAAACTAGTTCCAACAATAGAACATACCTATGCTCAATGCAAGGAGGTGCATGCAGGATATGGACACTCGGGGAAATGTTTCCTCTTGGGGTATAGGGTTTCAAGTTGCAAAGGATATAAACAAGGCTCTTCTTGGCTAATGATGAAAACTATTGAGGTGATAGGATTATAATGCGAAAGAGAGAACCGGAAATAGGCTCAATACTGGAAGCAAGAGAATGAGATGAAATTACAACTTGTCCTTTTTCATAAATTTAGTCTACTTGGTTTGAAAAAGGGTTAAACTTACACCAAATAGACCTTCTTTCAAATCCAATTTACGAGTGTGAAAGAGACAAGTTCATTCAGCAATATTTTCTCTTTTTGAGAGAGTCGGAAAAGAGCTTAAACTAGACTCATTGGGAGTCCCATAGGTATAGGTCAGCATGCTTATGAGTAAGAAATGAGGTTCAAGTGCAAATTCATATATTAGCTATAAGGGACTCCCAGTCCTACAGACAAAATCTCTGCATGGGCACCAAATGGCATAGAGGTTCTAACTAGGGCACTCATGTTTGGTAAGTCTCTACTATTCAATAACGACACTTCTAGTTGTAGAAAGAAGGTTTTGTGTCTCTAATAAATGGGTTCATACCTAAGGCATGCGAATTGCAGTTATAGCATAATGCAAGTGTGAAAAATGGCATGATGACCTATCCTATATGTTGGTTAATGGAGATACCTGCCAAAGTTACAAATGGGTGACGTGACGTTATACACCACAAGAATCCCTAGATAAAACCAACTCCATCCACTACATTATTAGTCCACTAGGCCAAAATATTATCAAAAACTATGTAAAGTGGGTAAAAATTTATATAAATAGTGAAAATAACCAATTTTACTATACCATTTGTATTTTTTACCCAAATAGTGCATTTTTTACCAAATTTCCCTTGAGTTTCAAATGCGGATTGCGGGAGCTATGAGTGACGGAATTGACAACCATCTTGACCAAGTAAGTCTTATTGCCTTTCTCCTTATTTCTATTGGTTTAAAATCTTCATTTAGGCTTCAATTCTTAAGTATTCTAAGGCGTAAATTAGAAACTAGGGTATATGTGGGTTGTAGATCATCGGGTCGCATATACACAGCCCTATACGTGATGTTATCAAAATAGATCATGTATATGCATCTGTATACGTGACTGTGTAAGCTACAACGCATGTACAAGTCCGTGAGTTGAAATTTTAAAATGGTTCTGACTCAAAAATTGATTTTAAACTTGCAGGATGGTGCTAGAGTGGAGAGAAAGAGAGCATGAAGAGGTTGGTGTTGTGGTGGAAATAGATCCAGGGGGGAAATGGCATTAAGAATATGTGGGATATATAAATTTTAGGCTCTCAAAGGCATGAGGGCTCAAGTGAGATTGCTCCAGATGTTGGTGAACTATTGGGATCTAGATACAGAGTCCTTCAACCTCGATGGGAAACCATTGAGGATTGAATTCGAGGACATATACTTTCTGACAAGATTGTCATGTTGGGGTGAGGTGGTGAATCTCAAAGCCTAGGGAGCTGGGAGTGGCATGAACATAGAGGACTACATAGCCACTCATTATGTTGGAGGGACCGAGAAGTTAGGGAGCCAACTCTCGATTAGAGCGATCAACAATCTGAGTCTCAATATCATTGTCCTAATGTTGACATGGATCACAGGGTCAGCCTCGTTGCATCAAGAATCAAGGCCACTTATGTTCTACTCGGTGGAGTGCTTGCGACCTATGGTTTATGACTGGTGCACCTCATTGCTGGCCAACATGAAGAGCCAGCTAACAAACTGTAAACAAAGTAGAAAGAGGAACTTTGGGTTTGTGTCTGTCTTATGTAGTTTTTTCTTTGAGAGGGTTCTAGGATTGGGCCCTAGAGTCGATATTGTTCTGCATGGACTTTGCGATCCATCCATGGCATGGTGGACTGAAGTGATAAGGCGGTTGGAAGGTAGTAGGGTACCAACACCCTAAAACGACGAGTTTTTATTCTGGTGGAGTCAGCAGGTGATAGCTCTGGATGATTACCCATATGCAGGGATCAACTTCAGAGGATATCCGAACATGCCATTACCACCAGGTTCTGCCTACGGAGAAATAGGTATTAAAAAAAAAATTGAATACTTTATATTTTTGTAGAAGAAAAAAAAATACTTTTGGATGATGTCAAGTATTAATTAAAACATGTATGTTACACAGATGTGGGTCCACGACGGCCATATGGACTCCCAAAACACCTACAGAGGCACCAGGGGGATGAGCCAATGGGAGGAGACACTGAGAGAGTGCTTCAAAATGTGCATGGAAACTTGTCTCTTTTGATGCAAATAATTCCCATGGTTTAGGTAGAGGATCTATCTGAGGCTATGCAGTGGCAGGTGGTAGGTGTGCCCCGTGATTAGGTGCAACTCTTTCAGTGTCTCACAAATGCCACACTATGCTATCATGACACACATCCGGCGCCACAGGCATAGATTTCATGGTTATTGTATTGATCGGTCGTATATGTATTTTGAGGGTGTGAGCCCCAATTTTGTACTATAACACCATATTTTTGAGAGATGAAATATAAAAAAACGTTGGTCTTCGGCTTTACTTATATTACAATGTGTACATTGGTGAATGTATTTTCTTTTCTTTAGTTAATATGTGACAAATGCCAATCTAAAACATAATTGGCGTATGCATCGGATACATAATTAGAACTTCTAGGTATGTGATGATAAGTGATAAAATCAAAATGTCATTCCAAAAGTTTTACCCGTAGGAATCGTCGGAGTAGATTAGGGTCTCACACATGGTAACTATTGTTCAATTGACATACCACTAATTGGGATTCTGGGTGAACTTCTAAAGAATGAATACCATGTGAAATGACATCATGTAAAATCTCTACAACGGTGCTATACTCAGCCACATTATTCATTGATGGCCCTAGGAAAATGCCACTTGAAGACACCAGTTGACCCTCAGGTGAGTAAACAACCCAAGCGGCAGAAGCCAAGTTCCATGTATGATGACTGGACCCATCTACGAATCCTAAGTAGATCGAAGACTCCGTTGACATCTACCAACCAAGGGAAAACTCAATAAGAAATTTGAAGACAAAAGGGGAAAATATATATACACTAAAATATATTAGTATACAAAGAGTTACGCCCAAGCTTAGGGCTCAAGAATAATATATTTTCAAGTAGAGCCCATTCCTAGGCTCAGCCAGCATAGTCCCTTCATAATCTTCTAATTCGTACACTCCTTTTTCTAAAACACGTCGCACGATATAAGGACCATGCCACATGGGGTTGAACTTTCCTGCCCCCTAGTGTTTCTTTGGCCTGGTCATACAAGAGGACCAATTCACCCTCAGCGTACTATCGAGGACAGACAGACTTATCATATTGGAACTTGACACGTTGTTTATTCACTTCAATAGTCGTAGAGGCATCTCAATGTTTCTCATCTAGAATATCTAAGTGTACAAGGCATTGTTCGAGATCGGAAGTGTCAGGTAGGAGCTTAACTGCCAATCTAAGAGAAGGTATTTCACATTCAATGGGTAGGATCAAATCCACACTATGTACTAACTAGAAAGGATAAAAACCAGTGGAAGTCTTAACCGAGGTTCAGTATGCCCAAAGCATAGGGTAAATCATGATATGTCATACATATTTTCTCTCGATGACAGTTTTCTACAAAATGGTCTTGCGAGACTTGTTCACAGCCTCAACTTGTCCATTTTCCTGGGGGTAGTAAGGGGAATAATGACCATTTTTAAACTCCAGTTTTGATGCTAACTCTTTCATCATTTCATTATGAAAGTGACTATCATGATCAGTGACAATCTCACTCGGGATTCTGAACTTGGCTATAATTTGATTGAACATGAAAAAAGCAGCAGTCTTACCATCGGATTTAACAGTAAGCATGGTCTCAACCCACTTAGTAAAGTAGTCTCTAGCCACGATAATATGTTAATTCCCCCCAAAAAAAGTTGGGTTGCAGTCCACAAAATCCAGCCCCCACTTGGTGAAGGGATCGACGGTAATGACCAGGTGAAGAGGGGTTGGATGTGAGCGCATATTCCGAGTGAACACCTAGCAGGGGTGACACTTCTTTACCACTTTGACACAATCTTTAAAAATGGACGGCCAAAAATAACTGGCTCACAATATCTTATGGGTTGTCGCAAGCCCGAATAGATGACCACCACAAGCCCCACTGTGACAGTCATTAAGGACGAACTCAACCTCTTTGTGAGTCAAGCAATGACGCAAGATATTATCTATGCCTCAGTGATACAAACTGTCACCGACGATAAGATAGTTCTTAGCTTGATATCGTATACTTCGTCAGCCATCTCTCGAAAGATGTTGAGGGAAATTCAAGGTTTGAAGGTAGATCACAATATCTCCATACCATGGGTTTGACGATGAGAAAAGGAAAATGTGTTCATCTGCAAATGAATCAACATGAATAACATCCTCATCTAACCGAGGGAAATCTGATATTAAATCAGCAAAAACTAGCGATTTATTGGATTTCGCTGAAGAAAAATTGAGATCAAACTCTTGCAAGATGACAATCCATTTATTATATTTCCTCCCTATGATATGCCTAGTAAGGATGTATTGAAATGGATTTACATCAGCAACCACGGTAGTTTTTCAAAGCAATATATAGTTTCGTAATCGTTGAACTGCATGAACAACATCCAAAGCTAATTTCTCAACATGAGAATATTTGAGTTCAGGGACAACTAAGTTTCGACAAAGATAGTAAACCACGTGCTCACGGAGCTCATCATCCTCTTGAACTAAAACCATACCAATCTTCCCTTTGGACGTGAAAATATAAAGCAAGTAATCTCTATTGTAGTCCGAAGGCTTCAGCAAAGGCGTCGATACCAAGGATTTCTTCAGAGCATCGAAGGATTCTCGAGCTCACGTATCCCATATAAAATGAGTTTCCTTCTTCAAGAGACGCATGAAACCCTTAGTAATATTAGCATAGTTTACTATAAACCGACGTAAAAAGTTAGCTTTCCCCTGTAAACCTTGAAGCTGACGAATAGTGTGGGGGGGAGGCAATCAAAGTATTGCCTCAACCTTTAAAGGATCCACCATGATCCCAGTCTCAAAGACTAAGAATCCTAGAATATGTCTCAACCTAATGCAAAAGATGCAATTATGAGGGTTCAAAAAGATGCAATAATAGTGACATATTTCAAAAACTAATTGAAGGTGGGTAGAGTGATATAAACTCTTGCGAGAGTGAGCAACGAGATCATTGAGATAAGCTTCGAATATATTCTTGAGATCATGAAAAGAGAAGGTCATATCTCATTGGAAGGTTTCTCCGACGTTTTTAAGGTCGAAAGGCATTTTCTGATATGTGAATGTACCCCAAGGACAAATAAATGTCGTCTTATGTGGATCCTCTGGTTTAATCTGAATTTGGTTGTATCCTAAAAATTCATCCATAAAATAAAATACCTCGCTCCCTATACACTCATCGAGAATTTGATCAATGAAGGGTGTTGGGAAGTTGTCTTTAGGACAGGCCTTATTCAAGTCTCTAAAATCCATGCATACACGGATGGTTCCTTGCTTCTTATTCATGGGAACAGGGTTGGATACCCATTCAGTCAAGGGAACCGGGTAGATGAAGCCAGCATTAAGAAGTTTCTCCACCTCTGCCTTAATAGTAGGGGCCTCTTGGGATTGACATCTCTAATTCATTGTCGAACAAGTTCAGTGTTTGGGTAGGTTTTAATCTCATGTTCGACAATTCGAGAGTCGATTCTTGGCATCTCTTCATATGACCAAGTGAATACATCGCAAAATTCTTTGAAGATCTCAGTGTAGATCATAATTTCTTCCAGAGAACAATCTGCACTGATATATACATTTTCAAACTTACCAGGAATATGAGAGATATCGATCGTGACGGTAGGAGAGATACTCGCCATGTTTCCTTCAACATAAATACAGTGTGTATCAAGTGGAACTACGGCGTGACCCACTATCTCGCTCAAGGTAGATCTAAAATCATTTTGTCCGATTCTATCAAGATCTAGGAGTAAATAAGAGTGATAGTGCATATCATCCCATGGCCTATCAGAACCATTCATTGCCTCTATGATTGCTTCATTCGAGGGTAAAGTATCATCGAGGCAGTCATGTGAGCAAGATGATGAAGTGGCCCATATGATCTTAAGAACGGGATCTTCCTCATCCGTTTGCGAGGTGACAGGATCTAGGTCGGCAGAAGAGTCAAGAACATCTTGATACGCTATCTCCATCGCCGGCAATGGCATATCCATTACAATATGTGACTGACCTTCACAATATGCGGTTGAGGAAGGTAGGGTACGAGGATCATTAAAATATGAAGTGCAAAAAGGAATGGACCTCATTGATGAAGCAGATTGACTGGACATGGAATAGATATGATGAATTGGTGCCACGAAATCAAAGGTACCCATAAGGGATGAATACATTCTGACACCAATATTCTCAGTTGTCAGTTGAGAACCAACTGATAATTTTTTATCATGGGTATCGATGGTCCAATCAATGCATTGGGGATAGCATACGTAAAGGACAACTCATCGATCATCATGATTTTCCCATAGTGAGGAAAACATAAAGTACGAAAAATAGACGAGGTGACTGTAGTCATAGCATAAGTCCAGTTACATCCTAGTAACAATTTATAGTCAAGGGGTGCATCAACCACCTCGACATCCACCTCCACCATCATTCCACCTAACTGGATCGAGATGGCAGGAAGAATATCGTGGGGATGGAAAGAATGACAGTCAAATGTGATCAACATGGTCAGAGATTGAGAGAGGGTCAAAGAGCCAATGTATTTCCAGCAGTTTAAGGACATCACGCACATTGCAGCGCCTTCATCAATAACAATATATTTGATCGTATATTTTGAGTACTCCACGTGGATTTGGAATGCCACATGGTAAGGAAAGAGAAGCTTCACATCCGTGATGTTAAAATTGATAACCTTAGAGACACAGGGGTCTATATATCCTAACGCAGATAACAAGGTATTCCTCTGTGAAGGACGCATCTGGATTACCTCCAGAGCCGATATCGCGCAAGGGGTTTGACCATAATCCTCAACAATAGAGTAATTTTGGGCAGCTCTAGCATTAGGGTTGTGCATAGAGTGTTTGAGTACTCCTTTTGGAATACAAGGCGAAGGCTCTGGTTTTTCAATCTGTAAAGGTGTCTCTGGAGGAGGAGGAGATTCTAGACCTGGAACAGTCTGTGAAGAACTGTAATCGCGAGACCGAGTGGCTACATTAACCTGAGACTTGACCATATTAATGCATATACGGTCATCATCTTGCGTCGGTGGGTTTTGACTTCCACCCGCTGCATTTCCAGCATTCGAGGAGCTCGAGGCCATGTGTCGATTATGTGGAAAAGGATTAGTCAGCACAATAGGCGGTAGATATAAAATCCTCGCAGCTTCTGCAAGTTTGGGGAACAAGTGGGTAAGGTGATCGTCTATAAAAATCTTGCAAGGAAACTTCACCTTTCTCCTTTCTTTCTTTCCCTCACCATCATTATTGTTCAAATTATCATTGTTAATGTTGTCCTTGAGTTTATTATTATTAGTCTTCCCACCCTTATGATTGTTACCACGTCCTTTATTTTTTTTCCCTCCTAGTTGTTGGTTACCATTCTGGTTGGTCGATGACTACACAGAATGTACGTCCGCTGACTGAGTGGGAGTGGAGGACACAGATGAATCTTGTCCTCCTACAGACTGGCTTAGAAACAACTCTTTCAACTGGGTTGTCACCAAGTCTACAGATTTCACATTTGTGGAGCCTACAATGCCATCGACATGAGGCCTAGGCTTTTGTCTAGGGTTGTAGCTTGACCTTGGTGCATCTGGAAGAATCTCGTATAATATCCCAGACTGAGCGTATATAAGATCTAACTGCTGGGATTTAAAAATCGCTTCTTCCTCAGATGTAACTTTGAATGTCAAAACATCCTTAGAAATATAAGGTTGTAAAGACTTAAGGAACCATTCCAAAAGGAACTTTGGAGGAATGTAGGCCTTGATCAACCTCTTCCATCTACACCACTCTTAGATGTGATTCGAGATATGGGTGGATTTGTCCTAGCAGAAGGCCGATAGAAGTTTTGTGTCGGCATCGTAATGAACCGACAATTGGAAGTGGTTAAGGAAGACTAAAACTATTTGAATAAAAATTTTGTATGCCCCCCCCCCCCAAAAAAAAAAAAATCTCTATATACCATTTCACTGTGACCCCCATGAGGATGCATTGAAACAATCTTAAATGAATAGAATCTTCGTTAAGGGAATTAAAAGAGCACCAAAGATGGAAAGTAGTGACATGATCACCAGGATCCTCACTAGTCTTGCCCTCGAATTTCAAAATATCTTAAGGAAGCTTGGTGGGGACGGGGGGCCATGTCGGTTCATGATGCATAGGATCATCCATTCATCTATACAAGTCTAACAGATTGATCATGGCCAAAAAATGGAGACGGGGTTGCGGCATCTGGCCCCAAGCTCCCAAGAAAGATTGTTATTAGAGAATCGCATCCCATCCAGGGTTCTGGTAAGCACCATGGCCCTGTCCAGGATTGTAAAACCCCCCTATGAAATGATTCATAAGGGTTTGGTTGGGAACCATTCTAGTAGGACTTTTATGATGAGGATTGTAAATATTTCCCCCAACCGGAGTAGCTCCAAGTTGGGGGTTTCCCAAGGTGTGAAACTGACCTCCTCCAGGTGTGATTTTGGAGGATAGAGGTGGGTTCATCATGCCAAACGTGTTGGTAGGAATCGGTGTGGAGGAGGTAGGTGTAAAGGATAGAACATAAGTAGTAGCTTGTCCACCAGGTTGATGACTCCATCTAGGAGCATTAAGACCAAGATTAGACCTGGGGTGAAAAGGAGGTAGGATTCCAACCGTAGGAGTCATTTGAGGGATATGAGCACCACCAAATGAAAATGGAATATGTGGAGGAGCCATGCCCCCAAGTCCAATACTAGTATTCAGATTAGACGTTCGAATGGAGGATGAAAATTGTGATGTGAAATTCAGCATACCATAAGAAAAAGTATTAGAGGCCATAGGGATGGACTGAGTATTGTAGCCTGGTGGATGACAAAGAGACCCAAAAAGATTCATGACTATAGGTTGAGTATTAACTATAGGCCGGACAGGAGTGATGATGGGAACCTCTGGCACTACAACCATGGTGGTTGAAGGTGTTGAAGGAGTACCATTAACTATAGTGGATATGGGAGTCGAAAGACTCCCAGTATCTTCCTGACTCGACTCAATACTCATACTTGTATGACCACAAATCTGGTAGTTGGAGGTATATGTACCACGTTTGATAACTTTACGCATTTTAGAAGGCAAAGACTCAATTTGTGGTGGTAACCTTAACAAACAGTGATACCTGAGAGGAAGTTGGTCTAGATCCACTATGACTCAAGACTTGAGATATAAAAACAAACATAAGGCCAACTAATAATAAAAGAGCACACCAAAATAAGCAAAAAGGCCAAAATGCACACAAACAAGATAAAGTGGTTGAAAGGGGCCTCCCTCCCTAAAGTAGGTATGCCTCGGACAAGAAGGGCCTCAGACTCCTTGCAAAAGATCAGAGGTATCAAAATCAGTTATAAGGGCTCCTGTGGGCTTAACAACCAGTTGGTCAGATCCCCCCGGAGAGGTAATCCTCCATAAAGGTTGTGTTTTGTCCAACCCTTATCTGACCTAGGGTACCTACAGAATAACCCCTACAAGTAACCTATGTGGCCACCTATTTCAAGAAACTAAACCACCATGATAAAATCGATGTGTAGGTGAACAGTCGTAAGTTAGGTCTACCATATGGGCAGGGTAGCAAAGCCTGAAATCTCAAAAGCACCACCTCTCACATAGGTAAAGGTAATAGAAAGACCCCCATATATGAATAGATCCCCAAAAATATCTCTACTGCTAAGAAGGTTTTGGGGGGATATCCCCTCAACCAACTTCGAGCGAACTCATGCTTAATTCCAGTGTGAGTGGAGCCTCATGACGTCACCAATTATATAATGGATTTCACCACTCCCTTAGTCAGACACATATGTTGAATTTAATAGCCTTGGAGAATTTTACTCATAAAATCCTATTCCAAGGCTCTAAATATTAAGCTAGTCTATGCATCCTGAAAAATAAAATTGTTTCTAGTCAATTTTAAATTATTAGCGTTACTTTTAGTGGTTTTTCTTACTAAAAGAGGTGTGGTCGTGAAACTGGTGAAGTTATGACTCAGCAATTAAAATAAATGAATATGAATAAAATGCAAAGTCCTAACTTCAATTCCCAATAAATGATAAGATTTTCTAAATGCAAGTTTCAATTTAATTCTGCAATTTCAAATAAGATGCAATCATTCCATATGTGTACTAAGATCAATTTCAAGAACCCAAAAGATCAAATGCCAACAATGAAAACTGTATGTTTTTGTGTTTTCAATATAAAAGAATGAAAATGCAAGGACAGAACAACATCTTGATATAAATACCCCACTATATGTAAACAAAGACAAACCAAGTAGAGTATCAAGAAGCAAACATCCAGCCTAGGATGCAAGGACAACCAATGAAAAGGATGATGAGAAAGAAAAACCATCGGAAAATTCAACCAAAGAAAGGTTTCCTATCACTCTGCAAGAGCTTAACATTCATGACAGAGACCTAAGAAGACTCAGAAACCATCAAAACTTACCCAGCAAACACCAAGCTCAACAATCAAGAAAACAAGGATGATTTACGTGACTGTTTAGGAGAAAACCGTGTATATATGCTTCCTACATAACGACATCTTGCATATGTATGTGATTGTTAGGGAAAAAACTGTGTATATGTATTGAAACACTATCAGGTTAAGGATAAGGCCAAGAAACTCAGACTCAAAATGAACAGAGGCTATCAAGAAATCAAACGACAAGAAACTCAAGATAAACAAGAGAAATCAAAGGAGAAAAAAAACTCCAAACCTGGAAAAGAAGATTCAATCCCCATTATGGTCGCCAATTATGTTACGAGGAAAATCACTCTATGGCATGGGGTAAACCACAACAGAAGGAAATGACTGCAGAAATCAACTCTAATCTCAAGTATGCTATATAAAAAAATATTTTAACAAGACAAGATAAAGAGCCTACCTCGTCCAGACGTTCAATGAAGTCCACCATTGAGCACTTGAATCAAAGCAATACACCTGCAACTTTTCCTCAACAACCAAGATACGCAAGCATATGGTGATAATATATAAATTTAGCACATACAATAGCATAATCCATCAATATTCATAACAAATACGCCCATGGAATAACAATTCAAATATTTGCAAGACCGAGAAACTAAGTCCCTTCCAGCTGGGCCTCCACCACTTCAATCCTCCACCAAAGGCAAGCTCATATAAGAGAGACAATGAAGTTCTCCATCAAATAGGGAAGATCTTGGGGGATGAACAATGTGTTCAGACTCAAAAGGACAAAGGGATGTAGACTCAATATGAAGTGAATAATTTATCCAAAGTAACTTTGCTCTCAAAGTTGAATTCTTCTCCTCTTTTCCACAGCTTGGATATGGCCCATTTATAGCCTTCGAATGGAACTGAAGGGCTGATTCTTAATGTTTCCAGTATATGGAAGGTCAAGGATCATGGGTCTCATGACATGACACGGAAACCCGACACCATTTTGTTTTTTCCACAAAGCCCGATGTACACGAGATGTAATGGTGCAACCTGTGTATACGCATGTTGTATAGTTGTTAAGGTGCATATATATGGAAAAATACAATTTTTAGCTCTAGGAACTGCAAAAGGGGACTTCAAGTCTGCATAGGGAAATGGAAAAGGCCTTCTGAGAAAGTTTTCATAGGGTGAGGCAAATATTTCTATAACAAGTATCGGTCATTTGAAAGGTTGAATAAATCAATGGCTATGATTAAATCTCGACAATTTAGAAAATAAATCAGATTGACAACCCAGATTCACATGTGTTTTTGTTGAAATTTTATAAGTGTTGGAGTTCATTGAAAGATTTCGCTAATGACCGATGGTCATATCGAGGAGTTTGGAAAAGTATTGGAAATTCTCCAAGAGAAAATGTCGATGGTCTATGGTCGATGGATGGGCATCGACATAGTTGAGCGAAGTTGGTGCAATCAACGACCATGATCATTTTTTAGTAATAGATCGACGGTCTAGATCAACAGAAATTTTGGTCAAAACTTTTCTAAGTGACGAAGCTCGCCAACAGAGTTCATTGATGGTCGATGGTCGAATCGTCAAGTTGGGTGAAGAGTTTTGTCGACCATAAGACATCTCTAACTACTAATGACCGACAGTCAAGGGTTGGTCGAATACATCGCAGTGTTTTCAATTGTCGATGGCCAATGGGTTGGTGGTCAGGTGTCGACCAATTTGGCAAAGTGTTTTAAATCAAGCAAGAGAAGTCTTCGATGATCATGTGCCAATGGTTAGGCGTCAGTCGATTCAGTGAGGTGTTTGGGTCATCCAAGAGAAGTGGTTGATTTTAGATGAAGGAAAAGTGAATGATCACATCATCATCCAAGTGGTATGCTACATCAGTATCCACGTGTCATGCCACATCGGTAGTTGCCATGTCAGCGAACATAAGTGGTCGATGGTCAGGTCGTCTGATTTGGGAAAGTGTTTTCGACAATCATCAAGCACATTGATCATTGATGGGCCAATGGTGGAGCATTGGTCGAATCATAGAGGAGTTCCATTCACCAATGAATATCGTCGATGGTCAAATTGGTCGATTTAGAGTTGGGTGCAAATCGGTTGTCAAGGAATTGGGTCGATGGTCGACGGTCGCGTCGAAAGATTGAGGAAGGAGTTGTGTGCGTCTAAAGGAAAGTGTCGATCACTGATGGTTGATAGATTCAGATCAACGATTGTTGTTTCTCCTGATTTGAGCTCAATGGCTAAGATTTAAAGGGCTATTATAGTAGTAAAACAGTCAATTTATGTGAAATTGTGGTTTTTGAAGGTCATTAACTTACGGGACATTTTTGAGGCCCTAAATGACATTTTTAGCCAGTCAAAACCGATAAGAATCATGTGTTCCAAGATACATTGTGTCTTTGCATCTCATTTAAAATAAATTGAGGAGAGCTTTCCAACAAGATAAATTGTTCGCAAAACAGAGCTCGCATGAGAAAGTTACGGTTGAAATAGTTAAGATTAAATTTTGGCACCAGTTTTACTTCCAGAGGGCATAACGCCATGCTTAGAAGTTTGTTTGGGGCACAAGAGCAGTCGATGAAAAGATTATGACACATAGAATCCAGCGGTGAATTCATATTTTGGTTATGGGCACCTAAAAATGCACAGGAAGAGAAATAAGACACATGTAACATACAAGGGTAAATTGAGTAAAACAACCTAAACTTCTACAATCCATAACTTTCAGCTCGGAGCTCAGATTTGAGAAAATGAATAGTCGTTGGAAAGGTATTGAGGAGTAGAAGACATATGTCAACCCATAATTTTTACTTGGGAGGGTAAAATTTTGATAAATCAATAAATACATTTCTGTAGCAGCAAAAGAGTGGGAATTGCAACTTATAAATGATGTAACTTTTCACTTAGAACTCAGATTGAGGCATGAGTATAGTCATCAGAGAGATGTTTCAAAGAGGAATGCGTATAAGGAATTATATTTTTTATTTGGTGCATTGTGTCCTTCATCAATTGGGATAAATAATAACCGGTAGCATTAACTGACAAATTTCTATACCAGGCATAGATCTAACAAAAATGGTTGCTTGCACATGGTGCAAAATCAGAGGTATAATCAGGTAAATTAAAGCCTAGGATTGAATATCTAAGTAATTGAAATATGGAAGAACTTGTAGAAATTGGGTGAGGCAATAAAGAGCTACATGGAAAGTAAGGGAAAGTGGAATTGGATTCCAAGAGCCATGTAATTACTTGATGTGAAGATTTTTCCAATTAGTGTCAAAGTTTGGAGAAACCTTCCCAAATGATAGAGGTGAGTACCAAAGGTGATTGTTCTGTAAGGTAGAGTGTAGATGCTTAGTATAGTACCTATGCATAATCCTATAGGTACACTTGAAGTGCAATATTTTTGACACATAAACAAAGTCTAAGCTTACTAATCGGGCATTGTTATTAAGCAGAAGAGCACTCTACAAAGAGTGTTGTGTGAAAAGACTTTCGAGAAAGAGGATAAGATTCCACAATTGATAATTGTGTGGGTATGTTTTGGATTAATTCCAAGGTTTGTAGTGTTGGAGATACTTCACACATAGCTAGGATTTCTTTTTCCTAAGGTTTTCCCTATGTTTATTAGTCATTATTCAGTCTCCTATAGTTTAGGGAGAATATTCTATTCAGTTCACACTTCAATTTGATCACTTTAGTGAAGTCTAGATGTGATCCAAAAATGGAAGGAATTATTAACAAATTGACATTAATTAGATACTCATGAATGATTAAAGAGTTCGGCCATTAATAACTATGCTGCAAATAATAGAAGTGAACAGCAATAAGAAAGAGACAAAGACAACAAGAACTTGATAACAAAGTTCACCAATATGTGGCTACGTCTCTGGGCCCGCTTCCAAGTGGAGCACCTCTTTATTGATATTCAAATGCTCAAGTTCTCTTTACAATGGTTCCCTGTTGTTACAAATAGGCTTCTAATCTGTTGTACAAGACCTCCTTGTGAAGATGCACACATGCCTCAACAAACTCATCTCAAAACATGACAAATGCCCCTCAAAACATGAGAAATGGGCCAAAAACTCCAACTCTTATTTACATTCCCTATATACAAAGTACCCTCTCAAGCTCAATAAGCCTAGTTTATATATTTTTTAGGTTCATTTGGGGAAGCCCAACTTCCCACAAAGATCTGTCCTCTTTTTGGGATCAAATCCCCCTCCGAATGGCCAAGAAATCTCCAAAAACGCCCAATCTAGGACAAACTATAGGCAAAAAAACCCACCTATGTAACAAAATCAAAATTATCCCCTTAGGGTTGGGCGCGTGCTCCAAAAAGGGGTCATATGGCATAAAAAGGCCAAGCACCAACCCCTAAGGGCTGTGCGCTGGCCCTTAGCCCGCAAATAAAGGGCGTATGGTGAATTGTAATAGGACCGTGCCCTCCAACGAATGTGCCCCACAACCTGGTCATATCCCCCAAATCTATGGTGGGCATGTGCTTAGAATCCATGCCCCCATATATTTGCATTGATATGGAAAGAGTTTAGCATCAGTTTTATAGCTATGGTTGTATGACATGGTAAGTCCGCGAGTTGGGGCTAGGCCCCAGCCCCCTTCCGCCTTCGCTTTGACATAAACAACACTTTATATATTTTAAAATGGGATTGTATTAACAAGCCCCACATTTTTCATGATGGCATTCCAACCTATCCCAAACAAATTCCTCCTACCAATAGGTCATGGGGTCGAATCCCATGAGCTCCAAAAATTTTGACCAACCATCAAATGATAGGGTGCCACGTGGCACCGTTTAATTTACCCGAGAATGTGCCACTTTTCAACATCTGATTGGATCATTGTCATCTACCCAGTCAACTTGCTTCTATGCTTCCATGTGCCTCAATGCTACGTCAACATGATGATGTCAGCATTGACTTTTTGCATGTTGACTTTTTACCTATTTGGGAAAACTATCAGAGTGTGATAACTCTCGCATACAATGTCCGTTTGAGGAAGTAAATATATTGTTGGAATCAATGCAATGAGTCGGTCACAATGGAATTGGTTTCATCTGATTCTGAGAAATTTCATTTTTGAGCATTTTCTGGACCTGGGAGCCTCCTGGATCAAGATGCCACATTGGGATTATCGCCATGCAGCATTTGGATCATCACCAGATAATGCGCATTGTCCTTGGTATCATCACCAAACTATCACATTACTCATGATTCCCTGATCTCCTCCTCACTTCACTTTGTTTCAGTCAATTAATTGAAGACTTAGAGACTATTTAACTCAGACTAGGTGGTAGTTCACTCTCGTAACTGCCTGAGAAACTAGACTAGGTGGAAATTTACTCTTGTAACTATTGGTGTGTGTCTATATCACTCTATACCACCACTATGGTGAATTGGCTTCTCCTCCAGTGCACATTGGTTGAGTTATACAGAGTATATCATGTGTAAATTATCATTCATTCATTTGGTTAATGCGAATTCTTCCATTTTTTCTCTCATGCTTCTCTTTTCTCATATTTTCTCTGCAAATTGTGTATTTCATTTTCTAGCTAGATCTATTATGTTCATGTTCAACACATTTATACGTAGGATATGGAAGCAGGTCTATCTAGTACAGTCGGCTGGAGCATCAAAGAGTTTCAAAGGAAAGTGCAAGGTTGCAAGGCAGGCAATGAAAGGTTGACAAAGTTCTAAATATAAGGGGGAATATTAGTATTCGAATTCTATGGAGCCTGAATGGTTTACAAGGTAAAATTAATAGAGATTCTCACAATAAAACATGAATCCAATAAGTGAGAAAATCCATTGCATATATAGGGAGTTAAGAACAACTTCATAGCCTTGGAGGTATAAATACAATGAAGGTTAAAAACCTTGTTGCAAGAGAAGGAGGAAGGATATCATGAGAGGAGGTGTGACTCGTGGTTGGATCAGTCATCTCTATGTGAAATCATGGGAGTGGAAGAAGAAGGGATTGTTAGATATGATCTAACAACTCTTGTCCAAAAGTACACAAGCAAGAAAGTTGCCTCTATTATCAGAGTGCGCAACAAAAGCAAGGTACAAGTGAAAATGGAGATGTGTAGCATTCCATTTGGAGAAGAATGGTCCTAAGTGGCCAAGTAGTGATTCAGAATGGATCACTCAATGAAGTATTTAAAATTGAGAAAATCCATGGATGGCAAAGAGTATTAGAAAGGTGACATAAAAAAATATTTCACAAATGTTGAAATGTCAATCAATGATAATGGTGCTTTGAGACTAGTGTGGTCAAGGAAATGTAAGTGGATAATTAGATTGTAGTGTTAATATTCGATTGGAATAGTTCATGTTACAATACTATGGATATTAAGAAATATAGCCCAAAAGATGTTGGGACAGTATTTATTTACATAAAGGAAGCAGTTGTGAGATGACAACACTAGTAGATCTAGTGGCTGGAAATGCAGAATGACCTAGTGAGGCGTGGCTAATAGGTGTAGAATAGGGGCCAATAGTGCACAGTTGAGTTGAATAGCAATGCACAGGGAATCAAGGTTCTACAAAAATTCATGGACAACCATCTACAACAATAAAGTTAAATAATTAATTAAATCTGAAATAGATATGCATTGGAGTGAATGATAGAATTGATGAATGATGCATACAATAAATATAGAATGCATGTGCATGAAATACGCATGAAATAGGCATGAAATGTCAATGCTTGGTGCATACTGATGTGTGTTTGTGCATGTGGACATACCTGAATATGTTGGTGGCATGAGTATAGACTAAGAGTAGTTTGTTGATATATATATGAAACAATGGTGATTATGATATTTGAATAAAACTAATGATGGGTTGTGTATCCAGGAAATGAATGACTATGGTATGATGATATCGTTTCTTATGGTATCCATCCATATGAAGACAAAATGAGGATGGTGGGAATGTTAATCAAGAGATTGGAAAAATGATCATGTGAGCTTCTATAAAGTACAAGTTGATCAAGTAGCATCAAGTAAATTGATTACAACCATACATGTATGCATTTGAGGTTGTTATGACGTATAATTTCTTAAGGGAATTGAGGTAGGAATTCCCTCAGTTGAATATCAATATTGGAATCGATGTAAAGGTAGGAGACCTTGTGTATGAAAATAATATTTGTTGCTTGAATGCATTTATGGAAAATTTATTGCATACTGTGTTATGTTGGTTATGAGGTCATAACCGAGTTAAGTCAGGAGACATTACTCTTGTTGTAGTAATGAATGCCATTAGAGATGGTCATGTGTGAGGCCATGATGAGAATGAATATGGAAAGGCTATAGTGTCATCCAAGAGCATAATGTTTTTCCCCTGTGTAACTGAGGTTTGGACTACAACCTTTTTTCCTACACTAAATAACACTAAGGGATGATGTTCCTAGTGTTGTGTATGTGTTGAAGAGGAATGCATCCAAAGGATCAGATGAGTTGTGGGGAAGAGTTTGGATGAGGTGTTGAGGCATGGGCCATACCTTCCAACTCACATGGTGGAATACATGACATGAACATATGGTATCCCAGAGTCAATGCAAGGATGCATTGTTTAGATGTGGCCATGATTATTGGCACATTAGTTTTATTTATTGGTAAAATTTGATTGCATTATGAAAATATTGGTGTGTTGATAATGTGTATACATTGAATGATAGTTTCATTCTAGATAATCTGATTAATGGACGAATTCCATTTTTAATATGAATAATAGTTGGAAGTGATGGAATTTTTAGATTAATATAATTATGAAAATCACTTCATGGATTGAATGCAAATATTGTGCATGAGATATTAACAACTTGTTTGGTTGCAAGAAAATTGAGAAAATTGCAGGAAGAATGGTCTTGGATATGGAAATAATGTAAGCCCATAAGGAAGACTAATATATACCACTACAAGAGCCAAACATAATGAAAATAAATATCATGCATGGGAATTTTTATTTTCCTGTATAACCATATTTGAGAAATTAATAATTGGAAATTGTTATGATATGCTAATAATGTGTTTGGTTGCATGGAAATTGAGAAAATTGTAGGAAGAATGGTCTTGGGTATGGTAGTAGTGTAAGCCATAAGGAAGACCAATGTTTGTTGTTGCAAGAACCAAGCAATTATGAGCAGAGGATTCATGTTTGGAAAAAAAAAACCTGTGTAAAACAGATTTGAAATTTTATAATGAAATTTTTATGATGATGTCTCATAATTACTGCATATGATGCAGATGAAATGGTTGTCACAAGTTATGCATTGCTAGTGGAATTATATCAGTAAGATGGAATTTATATGTGTGAGAACACCTTGGCAAATGATGGATCATCCGAGGAACTATATAACTGTGAAAGGGATGTCTGAGCCTAGAGGGTGAGTACAGCAAGAAGAACCGGGTTGTTAGGCCTGAAGAGTGAACTCTTGTGTGAGTTGCACTATCAAAGAACCAGGTTGTCAGGCCTGAAGAGTGAACTCTTGTGTGAGTTTCACTGTCAAAGAACCAGGTTGTCATGCCTGAAGAGTGAACTCTTGTGTGAGTTTCATTGTCGAAGAACCATGTTGTCAGGCCTAAAGAGTTAACTCATGTGTAAGTTACATTGTCGAAGAGCCAGGTTGTCATGCATGAAGAGTGAACTCTTGTAGAGTTGCACTGTCAAAGAACCAGGTTGTCACGCCTGAAGAGTGAACTCATGTGTGAGTTGCACTGTCAAAGAACTAGGTTTTCAGGCATGAAGAGTGCACTCTTATGTGAGTTTCACTGCAGCAGCAAGGTTTTTGTTGGTTATTTTACTGATATTTTAACTAGAAACAAGTTCCCTTGAGTTCCCAATAGTGAGATTCCTAGTTACCTATGCCAAAAGACCTTGATAAATGAATGGTGAATCCCGATGGACTAAGGAAAGTGAAGGGGTCACATTCCTTGGGTCAACCCTGATAAATGAATGGGACACCATTTGTTGGGATGGGCAGGTCAAGAGGAAGAGAGTTGGTGGAAATCAAGATAGTTGTAGGAGATTGCCAATGGCTTATGTATATGTTTTGGGGGCAGAGCACCTATGTATTTATGATTTTGGAGGCCAAAGTGCCTATGTATCTATGGAATTGGGGACGGCGTGCCTTTGTAATTTTCTTAGGCTGAAATGTATGTGTGATTTCATACCACATAGCCTATATGTTGATTATTGGTCGGGGAGCCAAAATTGTAAAATGAAATTACACATGTAGGGTATTGTGCACTAAGGAAAGTGAAAAAATAAGGGGGATGGGATGTAACATCCTCATTTCTAATCCTCATGAATTATAATGTAATTGTATAAATGTGAATTAGGATAGTGAGTCGATGTGTTTGGGCAAAGGGCCCATATTTATTTAATGTGGTCGAGGGGGGGGATGAATTGCATATTATGAACATTGAAATAATTAATAAAAGTAATAATTGTTGGATACGATACGAAAGATATGAAGAATGATTGGGGGATTTGATTCCAAAAGAGAGAGGGTTCCAAGGGGGAATTATTCATGGGTATTTATTCAACCCACATTCTTGAAATTATTATCTTTGTGTATAACCTTCTATTTTTTTATTGAGTGTATGATAAGTCAATCATTCAAACTCATGTAAGAGAGTGGGTGTGAGTGGTCAAATACCATAGTTATTGGAAATCATGGGTTGAAGTACAATCATCCTTGAGAAGAGTGTGAATCATGCAAGCAAGGAAGAAGATGAAAAGTGTATGTTGAATAGGGAAAGTTTTTACATGTCTATTTTGGAAAGCAAAGGCAGAGCAGAGGGCTGGGAAGAGGACCAAACATGGTATACTTGAAGGAATCCATTGTTTGGTTGTGTTTTCATGCTGATGAAGAGGCTTGTGTGCCTATAAATTGGGCTGTGATCCTGTGGTGTGATTTTCTGTGGAGAAAATGGCTCGGAGCCTTGTGAAGGTTGTTGTGAGAAAACATGAAACAACTGAGAGTTACTAGAGTTCCCAGTTGAGTGATCCTTGGCCAACTGAATGCACTAGTAGCCCTGATAAATGAATGGTACATCCCAAGGGACTGTGAGTAGTGAAGGGGGTACATTCCTTGAATAGTGCAAGTTGTGAGGAAAAGAGAGAGATGGAGGTTTGGGACTATTGTGAGGATAGAACTTGGGTTTGGGGATGTTGTGTGTGGAGAGTGGACAACTAGTGGGCCATATCTCCTTGTGGACTCATAGCCTCGGCTCGAGGCTGGTATGTTGTTGAGAGAAAATGAACAGCAGTGCTTATGGCTAGGAGGTTCATCCTTCATTTGCATCCAGTTGGTTAATCATTAACATATAAGTGTTTTTGTTATGTTCTTATGTTATTTTGTTGTGTAAATGGTTTATATGAATGTTGTGTAGTTGTTTCTTTCCTAAACAATTGCATTATGGTTTTAACATATGTTGTTAGATGCATTTAGAATTGTGGTATCAGTCAAATGGTTAAATCTGTGTGTGATTTGTAGTTGGTAAACTACGGGAATTTAATAAGCGACAAATCTTAATAATTTAATGAGTTCCACACGTAATGTGTCTCAGTTGGGTGCTAGGTACAATACATGAGATGTCTTGTGAAGCATGTTGTCATTGGATCTTTTCTCAACTGGAGGTTGCCCCCTCAAAGAGGCAAGTGAACATTGCTTTCATCAATAAAGGTATTGCTAAGTGTGGTGTTTTGGTTCTTTTACAATTGCCTATTGTTGTTAAAATATGTCATTTCCACTCTAAATATTACTGTATTATGTTATTTATTCTTTGGATCTTCTACTTTTCTAATAAGGTACACCACAAGTGGTATCAAAGCACTTTCCTGAGTTGATATATTTAGAGATTTTTTTAAGGCTAGAGACATATTCTAATGTCTATAAATAACATGGTTATGTATCATTCAATTGGTAAATCTATGGTTGGGGAAGAATACACACAAGAAATAGAAGTGGTTTCACATGGTTGGACACCCTTGTAACCCCTATTGGTACTGCTTCAAGTAGTATTGCATCAAACGACACATGTATATGGAATTTCACTTCCACATACCCTTAGGTATATCAAATCTCCCCTAGGTTACCTGAAACTATATTTAGATAAGATCATCAACCATCTTGCTAATGTAGTGCACCAAGAATAACACTTAAGAAGATTACTCTCTAGTACCTGGGTAATCAAGTAGTAAAACTAAGGGGTATGGTCAAACCTCCTTAGTCAATGCCTAGAGTGATTTGGCTTAGTACTATTGTTGGACCCTAAATGTATATCAAAGAGCTATATCACTTGACACTCCCTTGCACTCAAGACCCTAGAAACCATGTCCTTTGTTTCCAGTTTACGAAATTCCTACATAATTTGTCATATTGAGAATTTGGGAATTATGACAGTCCAATAATATTAAGGTAGGAGTAAAACTCCACCAGGGGTAGTAGCCAAAACAAAATATGAGTATTTCCCACACCCTTTTTTGAGACCTATCTCAACAAAATCCTTGCATCGAGTTGATCCTAGTGGTGCTACTATCTAGTAAGTCCTTTTAGAAAACCTGCCCACACCACTCTCGGGCATCTATCTCAAAATATCCAAGACAAAGTGTTGATCAGATTGGTACCACTCTTGAGTAACCCTTTTTTGTGGATCCACGTCTCTATGGCTACCACTCAAGGAGTATATCTCTCCAACGAAGTCTCCACTCTAGAAAATATGTGTGATGATTTGCAACACAATATAGACTACAACCACTATTATTCTCAACAAAATCTTGATAACATCCATGACAAGATAAACAACCTAGAGTCACTACCCGACCAAATGTCCAAACTCATGGCTATGTAGAATCATATCCTCACTTCACAATCCTCAGGTTATCAATGGATAAACCAACCTCCCCAAAAGGAATAGGTTGAATCATCTAATCACAATGGTCATCACTTCACCTCGCTTGTTCATGATCAGATGACTAACATGTGTTACAAACTTCCTAAATTCGATCTCAACAAATTTTATAGGTTTGAACCCATAAGATGGGTCAGTTTGATGGAACATTATTTTTCCATGCATGGCATCACAAATGACTAGATGAAACTTTGTGTCGGTGTCTTATATTTGGATCATGAATGTTGGAAATGGTGGCAATGGCATAAGAAGTCCCACGAGGATTATATTGCTTGGACACAATCTATCTCGGACCTCTATGCACGCTTTGAAATGAACACTCATTATTTGGGATGACTCGCCAAGCTTAAATAATCTAGCATGGTCGAATATTTCATATCCACTTTTGAGCAGCTGGTCGTCCACACTAAAGGCGTGCTCGATAATTTTTTCAAGGAATTCTTTATCAGTAGTCTAAAAAGAGAGATACATGCACAATTCTTAATGGATCATCCGACTACTTAGTTGGAATCCTATCAAAGAGATCAGGAAGCCCAAAATATGGTGCATGCTCAAATAAAAAAAATACCCCATGTATTCCATGTCCTCGTCCCAATATCCCCCTTGACCAATCCCTCTTTGTCCTTTCCACCTCTCAAGATCCACAAGTTAACCTGATTTGAAATTGCAGAACACCAACTTAAAGGTCTATTATACAAATGTAATGAGAAATATTTTCCCAAGCATAAATGTAAGGAGAAAAAACTCTATATGTCCATTTCATAGGACATTTATAATGATGAAGTTGAAGTTGTATCCCATAGGTCCTTCATCTATACGTTGAATACATTTCCTCACCTAATATGTAGGATGTTGAACCATAGATCTCCCTACATTCCTTGACTGGTATTTGTTCTCCCCAAACCCCCAAATTGATTAGACACATCAAACATTGCAAATTCATTGTCTTAATTGATAGCAGTATCACCCATAAATTCATTCATCAATGTGTAGCTCAAGAAACACACTACTACATCCATGCTATGAATAAATTTCATATCATGATTGCTAATGGAGGTTCTATGAAAAGTGGTGGTCGTTATGAAAATGTGAGGCTTCAAATGGGTGATTATTCCATAAAAACCCACATTTTACTATTGAAATGGGTGGTTGTGACATTATCTTGGGTGTTGAATGGATAAGGGCATTAAGTCCCATAACCATGGATTTGTGTGCATTATACATGAGTTTCTAGCATGAGGGCATAACTACACTTTCAAAGGCATTACAATCATCTCTCCAGATATCATCAACTCCCACTATATGGAAAAGCTTCTTAAAAGGGGGCATTTAGGCATTATGGCTCAATTCCATGTCATACAATCCTTTGAGACACCTTCTCAACCCATTCATTTTGACATGTAGTTAGCCTTGGCCAAACATTAATCCATGTTTAAACCTCTCCAATGACTACCACCTTCTCTAGGTGAGCATGATCATTTTATTCCACTCATAACAAGTAGCCTCCCACCCAATTTGCATTTCTATCACCATCCACTTACAAAAAAATGAAATAGAAAAGATAGTTCAGGAGTTTCTAGCCATTGGTTTCATCCACCCTAGTACCAGCCCTTATTCTTCATCGATCATCATGGTCTTGAAGAAAGAAGGAACTTGATGCATGTGTCCTAACTTCCAAGATCTAAAAAAAATGATAGCTAAGGATAAGTTTCTCATTCCTATCATTGATGACCTTTTGGATGAGCTCAAGGGTGCTCAATTCTTCATCATACTCGATCTTTTCTTGGGTTATCACCAAATTTGCATAAAGGAGGAGAATACTCCTAAAACTACTTATTTCACTCATGAAGGCCATTACAAGTTCTTGGTTATGCCCTTTGGCCTTTGTAGTGCACCTTCCACATTCCAATGTCTCATCAACAAAATATTTAAACCCTTTCCACATATTTATGTCCTTGTCTTTTTTCATGAAATCTTGATCTATAATAAAACTTGGCAATCCCATGTCATCCATGTGGATCACATTTTACAACTACTTGTTGATGATCACCTCTTTCTTAAGAAAACCAAATGTGCCTTTGGTGTCTCTAAAGTGGAATATTTGGGCTATATTGTTAGTCATGATGGTAATCATGTGGATCTAAAGAAAATTGAAGCGATGAAGAATTGGCCTGATCCAAGTGGATATCGATGGCCACCCACCTTTTTCAAATGGCTCAAAATGGCTTTCTGGCAATTTTGGCAATTTACTATTTTTAGCAGGTTTTAACTTTCGGGGCCATTTTGAGGGCCCAAATGAAGGTTTTTCGAGATCGAGGATCTCAATAATAGTTGAAGGCATACTTGATCCCCCAAAATGAATATCCTCGACAATACCTTTCCAACGACTATCACACACCTAAAACGGAGATCGTATGCAAAAGTTATGACCTCTGGAAGTTGATGTACTCACTTACCCAAACGAGGCCCACATGACTTTTGGCGCTTCATCTCTCAGGGTTAGGTTTTTGGATGTCTAGGTTTTTTGGCATTCCTGCTTATTGTAAAAAGGCCTTCAGAGCCTCATTGTAATCATCTTCTTGCGAATGCGAGTAGCCATCACATCTCTTCTCAGAGATAAGTTGCCACCATTCTAGCGAGTCTTCCACTCTGTATTTTTACAGTCTCTGTACATTTATTTCATTAATAGAAATCGTATATTACTGTATATCTGTGTTTATGGTTGCATCTCTGATACATTTATGTTATATTATTGAATATTTGCGATATCTCTGTGCATTTCTTTATTATATCTCCGATCTCATTTCGTGCCGAAAATAATCTGGATCATGGCCTCACTCCAAAACTCTCAAAAGTTTAAGAGGTTTTCTTGGTATCACTAGTTATTATAGAAAGGTCATAAGGAACTATGGTAAGATTACATCTCCTCTCACAACCTTGCTAAAAAAAATTCTTTCAATTGGAATGATGTTGCATAACAGGCCTTCCAACACTTGAAGAATGTTATCTATACAACCCTATTACTCACTTTTCCTAACTTTGCTAAGACCTTTGTCTTGGAATGTGATGCCTTGGGAAAGGCATTGGTGTAGTACTCATGCAAGAGGGATGACCATTGTCTTTTACCAACAAAAACTTATGTGAGAGGCACCAGGGAAAATCAACTTATGAAATGGAGATGCTGGCTATATTGCATGTTATGGATATTTGGCATCCATACATACTTAGGCAATGTGTCCATATTAAAACCAACCATTATAGCCTAAAATCCTTCCTGAAGAAATTTAGCATTTCTTCTTCTGATCAACAAAAATGGGTCACCAAAATGTTGGGATATGACTAAGAGATACTTTATAATAAGGGAAAGCAGAATGTGGTATCAGTTCTCTCTATCAGAAGTATGACGAGGAAGGGTCCCTCTTTTCACTATCCTCCATAGTAGTAGACAGGTTGAATGGTGTCCACAAAGAATGGTTAACAAATCCCAATATCACTAGATTGATCCAACAACTTCAAATGGAACTCCATGCATATCATGGCTACACTTGGAAAAATGAAAAGATTTGTTATAAAGGGCATCTTTATTTGAACATGAAGTTAGCATTTGAATTGTAGTTATAGTATGAACTACATTCCTCTCCCACAACAATTCACTTAGGGGTTTCATAAAACATATGAAAGGATCAAACACTCATTTTTCTTGGAAGGTATGAAAAAGGAAATTTGCACCTTTGTGGAAAAGTGTGACATTTCACAAGGATGAGATATTAAAGAATCCAAGTGAATGAAAACCTTTAACCATTTCTCCAACTTTATGGATTGAAACTTCTATGGAATTTATTGTGCAGTTACCAAAATCTAGCAATAAATATGTAATCATGGCTACGATTGATTGCCTTTCCAAATATGCTCATTTATGTGCTCTACAACACCCCTTCAAGGCCTCTATAGTCATTCAAGTATTCATGGATAGTATATTTAAAATCCATGGTATGCTACACTCGATTGTGACAGATCGTGACCCCACCTTCACTATCCATTTCTGGCAAGAGTTGTTTCACTCAATTGAATCTCAGTAAATCATATCACTCTCAAACTAATGGTCAGATTGAAGCTTCAACAAATACTTGCAAGCATGTTTGTATTGTTTTACTTCAAATAAACAATCCCAATGGGTCCAGTTGTTACCTCTAATAAAATGGTGGCATAATACAACTTATCATGGTGCCACTCAAATGACTCACTTTGAGGTTGTACATGTCCAAAAGCCCCCATCAATACTATCCTACTTACCAAGAGTCTCTAAGGTGTTGGAGGTATACTTTGGGGAAATTTGTATGTATAAATTCTAGACATCAAATCAACAACCCGGGGGCTCGTAAGCTTTGAGGTGCAAGCATAGGGAAATGTAGAATCAAAGCCTAATCTAAACTGATGTCGACAATTGCTAGGAAATACAAACTAAATAAAATCAACCAATTGCCACTATAGGACTACAACTTGTCACTAGACTACAAGATCACTTAGATGTTATTGGACTCATAACCATAGTCTTTCATTACTATGAATGTTCATGTGATTTTACATGTGAAACAAACTAATTCATGAATCTTCAGTGGTGGTCCTTTAGTGATCTAATCAGAATGATCTTTAAATATTTGAAATAATCACACAACAATAAGAGAGTTGATCTATGAAATATAACAACACCACAAAAATGTATTAGTGTACAAGGGTTACTCAAATGTTTTCATGACACAAACCAAAATATTTCACAAAGGTTAATGTGATCACTTATCAAGAAGATCAGTCCTTCAATCTTCAACAAATAATATGTTTTTGTAGCATAATTCAAATACACAACATAACCAATGATTGAAATGGAAAGAAAAAACGATCTAGCTAAATAAAAATAAATTAAAGCAACACAATGTATGTCAACATGGGGGGTCTGCCAAGCTTGGTACACTTTGTGGAAAAGATCTACAATATTAGGATGTGCTCAAAACTTTACTTGCAAGAACAGATATGAGATTAATCTATTGCAAAAAAGATATTCAACAATGAACAATGTAATGCATCAACAATTCTCCAGTCTTTCTTTAAATCTTCAATATAGCTCCCTCTCATATCTACCTTGCTCATACATTTTATATAAAGAGGTAGGGGGTGAATTAGAACCAATTCCTTTAAATTTAAATTGTCAATCATGAACAGATTTACAAAATATTGTTTGTGTGTGTTTTTGGTGGATCTTGGTTGAAGAACAACTCAAGATCTAATTACATTTAATCAATTTACCACAAAACTATCTGAAAATAGGATTGATTTGGTTCCTTTTCTAGCTATGCGCATCCATTGTCTAGAATATTGGAGAAAGCGGGTGCAACTGCAAATCTGGGCAAACCCAGATTGGAAAAATTCCCATATCTCCTAGATCCTTAATCATCTTCAAAAAACACTTATGAGTCAGCTAAATGGGGATGTTTTGGACAAAACCCATGTCGAAGATTTTCCATATCCTTCTTTGTTTGCCCAAAAATCTCCCCGAAAGTTGACTGCTGCAAATTCACACGTATTTTAACTAAAAACCTTTAATCATGGTGGAGACCACTATATGCGACCTGAGCACGAACCAAGGCACAAAACAATGTTGACAGTTAACCTTCCAAAACCCATGTGACCATTCTTGATTTGGGTGAGTGTGCATATGTCAACCTACAAACCTGGGTACTGGAACAACTAGAGGTACAGGAACAAAACTGTCAAAACCTTCATAAGAAAGATTAATCTAAATCATCTTTGAATCATTAAAAACAAAGTAAATTATGACAATTAACAACATTAAGCTTGTTAAGAACATTAAAATCAAAGTTATGGGTAAACATGGTATCAAGCATGGTAAATGGGTGCATATGTATGGTAACTCAGGTATGATGCAGGAGCATCGTCGGCAAGCACAAGTGGAGAGACAACTCAGTGCCTTAGAGCATCATTGAATCATTTCGGAATCTTAAACATTGGCATTTCCTGTAAATCTTTCTTGAACTGATTGAAAACTCAAGAAGATCAAAACACTTGGGAGATGAATGATCACGAGCGATCTGGGGGGTTCACTCCTAGAATTTAATGTAACAGAACTTAAGTAGTAGTTAGCTTCTTTCAAGAACAGAGGTAGTTGGACGGAACCCTAGGAACCTTCTTGTATGTGTAGATGCATTGTATGCCCAAATGAGGTTGTTGGAGATTAGGTTATTGAATAGGAGGTAGAATATTTCTTTGAGAGAGCTTGAGAGAGATGAGACTCTATTGTAGTCTAGCCTGCACCTACACATATTGTAATCAAATTTTCATATTTATGAAAAGACAACAGTTTTTCCTACACATGGTTGTTTATGTGTTTATGTGTTTCATGAATGTATGTTGTAGATGTATGATAAGTTTCATCTGCAGTAGGAAGATAGATTTATCTATATTTGATTAAGTTCGTAATATCGTTTTGGATTATTTAGGCTATGCAAGGAGTGCACAAAACAACATTGGAGGTTCTGTAGCCAGCACAAGGAGTGTGCATCTGAACTCTGTGGAGTCAGAAAAGAACATGCCAGGAGGGCGCACTAGAGAGATGACAACTTAGGGGAAACCTCAAGGTTGTTGAATACCTTGGAGGGTAAACTGTGCAGAGGAAGCACAGAGAGACAGATTCACTAAGAACTTTGTAGAGCTCTGCCAGGTGGGAATTGAGAAGGTGCAAGTGTGCACAAGGATAACTCTCTGTCAAGTTCAACAAGAAGAGTATCAGAGGAAGATACTCGCAAATTTGTTGAACACTTTGTAGAAAATGCTCAACAAGGTGTGATTTGAGAAAGAGTTTTCCAGGAGGGAAAATGAACCCATTGAAGGGAGAAGAAGGGTCGAGACCCTTAGGAGATGGAGTAAACCAAAAAGATCAGAAGAAATAGCACTTTCAGAAGTGTAGACGAGACCCAGGAAATCAGGCTCGCAAGAGGAGAAAAGGTTGAATCCTTTGAATACTTACAAATTCTTCCAAATAGGAAGAAATCGAAATCTCAGGAGGAAGAGCGACAACAGCCGTCAGATCCATTGCTAGAATAAATCTGGATTGTTATGTTAGCATCCAGGGAAGCAAGGAAGAGCATGAGGAGCGAAATAGATCCCAACTGTAGGAAGTTGCACAAGGGAGCAGGATAGCCGAAGTCTCGAATTCCCGAAGCTAGTCGGGACCGTCCATCGTCAAGGTTGATAGGTGGCATAAGATCCACAACTCTAGAGCAATATCACTTCGAAGGTCTTGTGGTTAAGAAGAAAGAGAAATCACCGAATAGCCGAAATAGATCCAGGTCGTTGGTCGCCAGGAGACATGCTTCAACAGATATGAGACTTTGGGGATAGTCACTTCGTAGAATTCCAAGTGTGGAGTGTGACGAACTCCCAAAGCCCTAAAGGTCGAAATAGATCACAATCGTCCGTTGCAAAGAATGTGTGGCGAGAGATCCGAAAGTTTAGAGGCTTAACACTCCTAAAGGAAGTCGACGTGGGCAGAGAGAATCTGGATCGTTAGATCCAAATGGATGCGTGGAGGAAATCCATGAACTTTGGGTGAAATCACTCTGGGAGGAACGAGTGCGCAGGAGTTTGAAACTCCCAAAGGCTGGAGAGCTGGAGTTCATCTGAGTCGTCTGTTTGCTGAGGACAGGTGTCAGCAGATCTTCCACTTCAGAATATAGCCACATCGGGAAGAAGCAAGAGCAGGAGTTTGAAACTCTCGAATCCTAAAGAGACAAAGTTAATCATAGCCCTCGATCTGAGGGATACATGCATCGATAGATCATGGGCTCCGGGTGAAATCATAATGGGAGAAAGTGAAGGGAGGCAGATATTAGCCATTGGTCAAGAGGCACCGCCCAAGATCACAAGATCGACGGTCGCGCTTAATTACGGCAACAAAAAGTGATCAAACTTTAAAAATCCTAGAGTGGGCCACAATCGAAACCATGGTATTGCCAAAGGGATATGTGGCAACTGGTAGTGAATTGCGGGGAGAAAAGTGGTGTGGTCTCAAACCACTGTTTCCCACCTCGCAATCATGTGCTTATGTGGGGGCACAACTCGAGGTCATATGTGAAGGGAAGGACCTAGTGAGGGAAGCTAGTGTTTGTTATTTAGATTCTTCGAAGAGGCCAAGAAAGAGTCGACGGGTTCGACAGAACCTACACTTTGAAGGAAATGGAACTTGTGTAAATTAGTTGGGCTCTAGCAAAGGCCCAAAGAGTCGATCTGAATCCTTGATTTGAACGATCCTAGACTGAGAGGTCGAGTAGCCCCAAGGAGAGAAGGGGGGGGTCTGCATCAGTACTAGAACAACTGGAGGTACGGGAACAGAACTGTCAAAACCTTCATAAAAAAGATTAATCTAAATCCTCTCTAAATCATTAAAAACAAAGGAAATTATGGCAATTAACAACATTAATCTTATTAAGCACATTAACATCAAAAGTATGGGTAAACAGGGTATAAGGCATAGTAAATGGTTTCACATGTATGGTAAAAAGGTCAAGAAGGGGACCAACTTATAGTGTAAAAGGTGTCAAATTAGCATCCCAACATCTCCCCTATGTCTGAGGATTGGCATGTCCTCATGCCAAATTAAGTAGGAAAAGACCATTTTCTAACTGAAAAATCCTCCTAAGCTTCCCAATTATACTACCAAGATGATTCATTATTATCTCTCTGCAATGCCACTACTAGATATTCCTATCATAAATAAATCCTTTATGTTGTTCAAACTTCAATAGTGCAAACTACATTCTGAATTGTATATTGTTGTTGTTGAAGGTCCCTATAATATCTCCAAGGAGCTCTAAAAAGTTTCCCACATGAGATTATAGCCACTACTGATAAACTTACCATGAAAACTTAGTCACATTTTTTCAGAATTACATGACTCCCCAAAAATTCTTTTGCAATAGAAACAATACAAAGAGGGATGTTATAGCAAGATTTGCCTTACCATTACTATCTTTCATAGAGGGCCTTTTTCCATTTCCCTATGCAGACTTATCATCCCTTTTTGATGAATCCAGAGCTAAAAATACACATTTTTCCACATATACGCTCCCTATCAGTTATACAAGATGTGTATACGCTTGTTGCTCCACTACAGCTCTCGTATATCAGGATTTGTGCCAGAAAATACAAAATGAGGTCAGGTTTCCATGTCACGACAGAAGATCTCTTATCCTTGGCCTTCCATATATTGGAAAATTTCTGACTCAACCCTTCAATTGCATTCTAAAGGCTATAAGAGCACAATTTCGAGCTATGGAAAAGAGGAGAAAGCATTCAACTTTGAGAGCAAAGTTACTCTAGAGAAATTACTTGATATTGAGTCTGCATCCCTTTGTCCCTCAAGTTTGAACACAGTGTTCAGCCCCCAAACTCTTTCCCTATTGTTGAGAGGACCTCATTGCCTCTTTCCTATGAGCTTGCCTTTGGTGGAGGATTGAAGTGGTGGAGACCCAGTTGGAAGGAACTTGGTTTCTTGGTTTCGAACCGTGCCGAGACGGAAGTCTGTAATGTTGTCACTTCTGCTGATCAATTATTAATAGAAATACTCCTTTCTCATCCTATTGGTATCTTTCAAATATATGATTATTATCCATGGGCGTGTTTGTAATGTTTATTAATGGATTATGCTATCTAATGTGCTAACCCCTTTTATATTATCACTATGTACTTGCTCTGTTTGTTTGTCGAGAACTTCTTGCAGGTATAAAGTTTTGGGTCAAAGTGCTCAACGGTGGAACATCATCAAACGTTGGATTGAGGTAGGCCTCTTCCTTGTATTTCACATTAGTTTATATAGCATATGTTGGAATTGAGTTGATTTCTGCGGTCATACCTGTCTATTGTGGTTTAACAAAAATGGCGACTCCACTGGGGAGAGATCTTCCTTCTAAGGGTTGAAGTACTTTTTCTTCTTACATTGCTCTTTTTCCTTTGTATTTCTTGTCATATCATTGCTTGACAGATTCTGTTCACTCTGAGTCTGAGCTTTCACCCTTTTGCCCTTGCTTGGCCTTGTTTTAAAGCATATATGCCCTTTTTTCCTTGACAGACGTGTATACATGCTTGTTGTCTCATTGCAAGAAGTGTATATACACTATGTTCTCCTGAACATATGCGTATACCACTTCCCCTTGCTTGTTTGCTTGGTTTAGTGACTGTTGGGTGAGATTTTAAAATTGTTGAGCCTTCTTAGGTCTCTATAGTGCCTGTTGAGATTATCTTGGATGACAGGAAACCTGTTTGGAGTTGAATTTTTGGGCAGAATATTTCTCTTTGTTTTCCATTTTTTTTTGTCCTTGTTATCTGGGTTGTTTTCTTGGTTGATTGGTATTCTACTTGAGTTATCACTTTTATACATAGTAGGATTTATATATTAGGTTGCTCATCATTCCATGCATTTTCTTTTTAGTATATTGAAAATACAAAAAAATAGGCATTTTGCATTGGCTGGCATTTTCGTCTTGGAATCTTTATCATTAGCTTAGCACATTTAGTGAAAGGTTGCATTTTACTTCTGAATTGCGGAGTTGAAATTGAAGACTACACTGTTCTTATTTAGCATATCATTCATTGAAAAGTTAAAGATAGACTTTGCATTATATCAGTATTTATTTTCATGCATAGTCATAACACCATGAGTTTCACTTCCATACCTTTTTGAGTAACCACGGCCAATAAAATTTATGCTTTAAACTAAAATTGATTAGTAACAATTTTATTTTTTAGGGTGCACAAACTAGCCTAGGATTTAGTGCCTTGGAATAGGATCTTGTGAGTAAACTTCTCCAAGGCAATTAAATCAACATATGTGTCTGAGATAGGGAGTTGAGAAGTCCATTGTATAATTGGTAATATCAGGAGGCTTCGCTCACACCGGAGTTAATCACGAGGTCACGCGAAGTTATTTGAAGGGATAACCCCTGGATACTGTTAGGCAGAAATATTGTCATTTAATTTTGTTGTAGTATTTGTCAAACTATTTAGTTTGTCAATATGAGGTTCGTAGGCTTATGAATCACATGCACTATATATGCAGGACTGAAGTAGAACTAATCTAATCTAAATTGCTAAAATGAAATTAATCTAGGAAAGCATTGAAAGACTAACTAGGAAAGCAGGAAACTAATCTAGAAAAGCAATACAACATGTGAAGAGTTGA
>ML786034.1:70966-95031 GCA_009831015.1 Picea engelmannii | reverse complement strand
TCCCTTCAAATCCTCCACACATCTCTCACATATCTTAGATAAGATATGCCATCCAAATATTCCATGATCTTCTCCTTTGAATATGCTTGAATGATTGTCCCAAATATTCTTCAAATCTTCAAAGCTTGAAGATGAAATTCGAATTTGAGGCTAGGCGGTAATATTTGACTTTGTTGAAATCTTCACATATGCCTGCACACATCATCAAACTCATCCAACCTTGATATATAATGAAAATATGTTATTTTTCTAATATTTAATCACAAATTCACTTATAATACTGAAATGAATACAATGGAAAATAATAAGGAAAAAAAAACAAGTATCATTATGGAAATGGTATGATAAAAGGTTAATGGGACAATGAAATGTAAGGAATGGTGAAGGGAAAAGAGGATATAAATGTGACATTTCTGAGGCCCAACAGATACTCACCTAGCGCCATAGATATTTCTGTGGATTTATTCATATTTGGGGATCTTGCTAGTACCCATACCTCTGTGAAAGGCAGTGCTTTCAAGGTTTCAGGCTTTGCTACCCTGCCCATATGGTGATCCGGACTTACGACTGCTCGCCTGTGCATTGGTTATATAGTTGTTTATTAGTTGCTTGACTTAGGTATCTCATAGATTATTTGCAGGGGTTATTCTACTTGTATCTTGAGTCAGATAGGGGTTGGACAACACACAGCCTTTATGGAGGATTACCTCTCCAGGGGGATCTGACCGACTGATTGTTAAGCCTACGAGGGCCCTTATAACTGATTATGTTACCTCCAAACTTTAGCAGGGAGTCTCAAGTCCCTCTTGGACGAGACATACCTTCTTTAGCGAGGGAGGCCACTCAGCCACTTTAGCTCGTTTGCATGCATATTGGTCGTTTGACTTTTTGGGTATGCTCTTTGACTACTAGTCGACCTTAGGCATCTATTTTGGGTTTCATCATTATGGACAATGGAGTTTCTTTTTCTCCCTCATTCACTGCTACCCACCCCATGATACCTGCTAATTTCATGGGGATGGACCCTTCCATTTTTTACAATGGTATGCAGAACTACAACGCTCAGTCTGCACATTGGGTCCCTAGCCATTTTCCTGTTGATATGACTTCCCCTATGAAACCCTCTCCCTGGCCCACATATATGAATCCTAGCATTGGACCCGAGGGCACCATGGCTCTGATGCCTGCTTATTCATTTGATATGAGGTGTGTCCCCATGGGAGGTTGGAACCTTCCCCCCTATGGATCCAACACTAGCTACACTCTTTCGGGATCTAGTACTCTGATGGGTGCTTATCCCACTTATTACCCTCCACCCATTTATCTGTCATCCACCATGTTAGTTCCTTCGAACACTTTTTCCATGACAAGTCCTCAATTACCACCAGGTCTTTCATATGGAGAGAATCAGTTTTACGGTTCAGGTTACCCTCTTTATGGGACCCCTTCACAAGGGGTCAACATATATCCTCACTCAAATAATCCTTATCCTACCTCGGTCTCTTCACAGACATTGGTAACGATGCTCATCCAAACCTCTTCAAACCATTTTGGCATGAACCTGCACCTTTCTGGGCTGGGGCAAGAGGTATGCCAAGATCCTGTTTGGCTTGCAATTTTTCATAACCAATCTTTCCCCGGACCATGGAATCAAATGCCACCATCAATCGCCAGCCCAATCACTGTCATTCATACTTTTGCTCCATCTCCAACCTCTGCTATTCATGTTGGAGATGGGTCGACTTCTTCTACAAACTACATCGACAGCTTGCCCCCAACCTCTACCAATTATGTTGGGGGCACCGTTCTTTTTTCCCCGAATCATAGCCATGTCACATCTCCCACTTCTATTCATCATACAGGAGATGACTCTCTTTCCTCTGCTAGTTACATCAAGAAGCCCATATGCCTCGGACGTAAGCCTAAATTCTTTTGTAGGACTTGCGAAGGAAGTCACCTTACTCGTTTGTGTCCATTTGAGATACCAAAAGCGTGGGGCTCGCCCAAGAGACCTTCAGATTCGGAGGCATCCGTGGTTTATCTTCACACCACTTCTCCCTTGATCTTCTCAATGGTTCCACCGATGCAATATTATCCTGACCTCACCCCCTTTGTTAAGGGTGAAGCATCTCTTTCCCCCATTACTATGCATTGTCTTCAGCCTATAATTGAAGAAGTGGCCACACCAGTGCAATCTCTGGTCAACCCTACTCTCCTTGAAGAGAATGACACACCTTTCAGTCATGTCATCAACATTTCAAATCCTCTGCCTTCTGAATGAGAGATATTTATTCTTCCCCTGAATTCTCTCCCTCCAAGTCCTGATGAGGTTCCTTTTGATTGGGATGACCTGAAGGGACATCCCATTCCCCCACCTATGTCTTTTCCATTAAGAGACATTATTCGAACCATCATGGAGACTGTATCCTCCATTAGCACCTTATCCTCCTTGACTTGGAAAGCCTTGGGTTTTCCCAAGCTCTTGTCAGCTATCAACAAGGTACTGACTTTCAGCAGAAGGATGGGACGGGAGCCTTGGCCTCCCCCTTTACATGTTGATTAAGACTGAAAAATGAGTCTCAATTAAGATCTTTTCCAACTCGACCAAAAAATGAAAATGTCGTCGAGTGATTTGTCCCTTTCACGCTCTTTAAAGTTGGATTTGAAAGGTCATGAGTCTTAGTTAAGCTCTTTTCCGACTCGCTACCAAAAATTGAATAGATTGTCGAGCGAACTTGTCTTTTTCACACTCATAAATTGGATTTGAAAAGACGTCTATTTGGCACAAGTTTACCCCTTTTTCAGACCAAGTAGACTAAAAGATATAAAAAAAGGACATTTTTTGGCGTTAAGTTGTGATTGCATCTCATTCCCTCGCTTGCAGTATTGAGCCTTTAGCCGGTTCTCACTTTGCGTTATAAACCATTGCCTAAGCAGTTTGCATCCTCAACAAGCAGAGCCTTGTTTATATCCTTCACAATTTAACACCCTATACCCTAGAGAGAACATTAGCCTGAGTGTCCATCTCCCACATGCATTTCCTTGCATTAAGCATAGGTAGGTTCCACTGTTGGAACTAGTTTTTCTTACTTGCGACACTCGTTCCCTTCCTTGTATCATAGCATTCATTTGTTATGAAAAAACAAAAAAATATGGGCGGAAAGGGAGTACTATATTGTAATTGGTAGCAGTCGTGTCACCTTTGAACAAAGCACAAAGTTATTGAGCCCTTGTGTCATCATAATTTTGGGTTTAGCATGGCCTTAGAAAGTTGATCTCGCTACAGAGATTTCTCTACCAATTGGTTACTCTTCCAGTCCCTATAGATAACGTTATTGGTGCCTCCTACATCTAATTGTCACGTCATTGAGTCCATGTTGTCGGAGTCCACCATCTGTCTCATGCTCTTGTTCAAAGGAAGTCTATCAACTTGTGTCGGCCACTCCTCAGAAATCTTGACTTTGCATGTCATCATTACCCTCAGTTTGTCTCAAAATCACATGATACTTTGGTATTATCATGCACACTGGCACTACTTCCATCATTGGTAGGTCACCTTGAACCCAACAATTGACATTTCATCATTGGTCATTGACTAGGTGGTTTCCCTTGCATTCGACAGCAAGACATCTATTCACACTTTGGGATTCATGCAGTGTCTTGGATGCCATTAGCCTTATTGGTGGTTTCCTCGCCTTTGTCAGTAGTTTTTCATCATTGGTTTCTATTCAAAGGGTCATTTTCGTGTACCGCTTGCATTTAGAAGATGCGAAAGATGCACAGGGTTGTTGGTTCGTGAACATGTTCTTCGTCCAATCTCCACCAAATCATGAAGCTCATGCTTTGTTCCTCGTGTTGACTAATGAGAGATGCCTCAATGCTCTCCTTTCAGTGGGTCTCTTTCCATCGACTTCAGCTCATTTATTCTAGATATGGGACCTAGAGTTTTATGATTACCTTGAGGCTTGCAGTCATTAGTGGTAGGCTCTCTCACCATTGACAGATGGGAATACGTCAATGTCTCCTGATCAATGGATTTCTCAAGTGTTCGACATCGACTCCTTTTTCACACTTGTAGGAATGTAATCGGTTCCTTGATACCTACTTTTGTTATTGGTAGGTTGTCTCACGTTTGTTAACAGTATACCTCAATGACCGGTAATCAAACGATGTCTCATCGTGTTTGACCTCAACTCCTTTATTCACATGATGTAGACTTGCACCTTTGGCGGATAGTGTATAAGACTTGAAGACATCACTATGAGGCCGCAACTTTCCTAAATTGTTGCTTCCACTTCATTGGACCAGTACCTAGTTGACTTTAGTGATCATGGGAGATCAGATTGTACTTCGTGGTATACAGATATCTTCAGATTGATTTTGAGATTGGTTTCATTGGGCCTTTTTCATGACTATGACAGCGTTTGGCATGTAACCTCATTTGTATTTTCCTATTCATGGCCATGAACACTTGTTTAGTATATTTTCCACATGGATCTACATTGTATTCTTGGCAGCCATGTATGCAAAGTCAATACATAATGTAATGAGCAATTGAGTCCATCCAGCTGGTTCTCTACCACTCCACTTCTGGGTTACTTATAATGTATTTCAGCCATTATAGATACTCCTCTGATCTCACACATTAGGGGGCATTTGTTATAGCAAGATTTGCCTCACCATTGTTATCTTGCACAGAGGGCCTTTTTCCATTTCCCTATGCAGACTTATCATCCCTTTTTGATGAATCCAGAGCTAAAAATATACCTTTTTCCACATATATGCTCCCTATCAATTATACAAGATGTGTATACACTTTTTGCTCCACTACAGCTCATGTCTATCGAGATTTGTGCCAAAAAATACAAAATGAGGTCGGGTTTCCATGTCATGACAGAAAATCTCTGATCCTTGGCCTTCCATATACTAGAAACGTTCTGACTTGACCCTTCAATTGCATTCTAAAGGCTATAAGAGCACAATTTCGAGCTATGGAAAAGAGGAGAAAGCATTCATGTAACACCCTGTTTCCCCCAACTTGTAAATATAATTGGACTGGACAAGAACTATGGAAAACTCATAAATGTGAATATGTGATGTAAACGGACCTTGAGGAAAAAGGTCAATGAATGTGAATAACATTTTGAATTTATTGTAGGACTGCTGAGAGGGGATGTGCAGAAAAACAGACCACGATGGCGGTGGAAGGCACCTGGAAAGGTGGTGTTAACTTCCACTGAGAATTAATACCGTATTTGGACTCCAATGGCCCGGAGAACCAAAAGCGGCTCGTTGGACCTGAATTAAATGTATCGCAGGTTGGTAGGTAGATGGTTTAATGAGGGATGGGAGGTGAACCTCCCATCCGTAGAGCCATCAAGCCTGATCAGCGTGAGGGTAATCGCGCCACACGCAACCTCGCAAGAGGTTAAGGCATGGGGTAGAAGTGATTGAGGGGGCAGACGTGAGGGGAGAACTCTAGCAATATGCAGAGTGGGTGATAGCAGAGAGGAAGGATTGCAACCTTCGCTCCTGGTCACTGGAAAACAGAGACGCAGTCTCACAGCATCGTGGTCTCAGCTCGGGGGTGGCTAGTGGTAAATCTGCTGGGAGTCGCTAAGCCTACGGTTGGGTGGAAACGAGCACCCCTCTTAGCAGTTGCTTGACCCCTGGTGTTATCTCTGATAAGTGTTTTGCCTCTGGCATCTTGAAATATATATATATATATGCTTATTCTAATAATTATGCTTATAAGTTGTGAAACTGCGAATGATTTCATTATAAGAATGACTGTATGGTGTTTTGATCAGTACTAGTAGTTGCATATTTATATGGAAAGACCATGTATGGTTTATGTCCTCATGAATTCGTTAGTTGTGTGTGTATTGTTCCGATTCAGACTTTCCGCCTGGCTCTCGGAAGGATGACATCCTTATATACCTCAAGTAGTACCCTGAGTAACTTTCCCCGTAGGATTACCTTCCTTGAAAATCCCATCAAGAACAGGGAAGGCGCCTGTGAAGGCGTAAGGCCTTAGTAACCCTGCATAAGGAGGAACGATCCTCTTGAAAACCGAGATGACAGCATAAGGATGAAGTAACAAATCGACGGATGAGATCTCGTCGGGAGATCTATGGTCACTCATGATCGTCATATCGGAGGAAGGAGCTGGAAAGTTAAGTACCTTAACCTTATATGTATGAGTCGATGGACGAGATTCCATCGGGAAATCTGCGGACACACCCAATCGTTGGATTGGTAGGAGAAGGTAAGGTGTTAAGATGCCTTACCCCTTTGTTTTCTATATCTTTGTGGGCAACGAGGAATTTGGGATCGTAGATCTCCAAGGTCCATGAGATTATCTGGACCGTGGATCTTTTCCACGTCCAAGGAGTCATGGAAGAATGCTTGGGTAGGAACTGATCTGGGTCGTCAGATCTCGACTGGAAAAACCCGACAGCCGTTGGATCTATCCGGAGTTACCCGAGGGTTAAAAACCCCCGTGAATCGGGATTCCTATTGACAAGAGTTCAGGATTCTCCATGGTGAAAACCCTGGGATGGATCTGAGTCGTCCGATTAACGGAGGCCATGTGTCGTAAGATCTCCCATTTTGGGAAATCGAGAATCATGGAATCGAGATTCCTGTTGACAAGAGTTTGGGATTTTCCATGGTGAAAACCTTGGGACAGATCTGAGCCATCCGATTGATGGAGGCCACGCGTCGTGAGATCTCCCATTCCGAGGAATCAGAAATCGTGAGATCGGGAGTCCTGGCGACAAGGGGTCGGGACTTTCCTGGGTGGAAACCCCGGAGCAGTTGTGGACCGTCCGATTTAAGGAGGGGACGTGTCGAGAGATTACCCATTTTGGGAAAACAGGGATCGTGGATTCGGGAGTTTCGTTGACAAAAAATCAGGCTCTTGCCTTAACAAATCTCGATCCATAATGTTGGGACAATAGCATGTGGCTAAATCCCAATGGACAGACAAGATTCCTTCGGAAAATCTCAGGGTCCGTAATGACCGTCCGATGTGAGGAAGAGATGCCATTTTTACGTTGGGGCGTGAACGCGCATTAGGGTAAGTAGTGAGCAGATCTGGATGGCCAGAGTCCACCCACCTAGATCTACAGTTGAGGATGCATTCCGGAGCCCCCTTGCCTTTCTGCTTTAATGGGGGGGGGTCCGGAATTGGACATGCAACTCTCGAACGGTCGAGATTAATTCATCATGATCAACGGCGCTCAGGCGGATTCTNTAATGGGGGGGGGGGGTCCGGAATAGTGTGGCATGTGAAGTGGGGCCCCTCCTGTCATGTCGACCACCGTGTCGCGTTTCCCTCTCTGCCACCTGTGTTCCACTTAACCGTGCAACGGGACCGTTTCTCATTGGTTGTTCTCTAACCCTGTTGGGATTTGTTCCTATTAGCCATTTGCTAACCCTGTAGGGATTCGTCCCTGTTGGTCGATCGCTAGCCCTGTCGGGATTCGGCGGTTGCCAATTCAAACGACTCGACCTCACTGTAGTGTTGAAGTGCGAATTATGAAAGAGGTACTGCGTTTATTCGGACTATGATCATGACCCGTGACCACATGGGAGCGGGGAGAGAGAATGAGCCAGCTTACGCTGGTCCTCCATGGATGCTTAGGGCTTCTGATTCGACAGAAGACTAGAAAAATCCGATTTAGGTAGTGGGTATGTGACAATTCAACTTTGAGTGAAAGGTTACTCTGGAGAAATTACTTCACATTGAGTCTGCATCCCTTTGTCCCTCAAGTCTGAACACAGTGTTCATCCCCCAAGCTCTTTCCCTATTGTTGAGAGGACCTCATTGCCTCTTTCCTATCAGCTTGCCTTTGGTGGAGGATTTAAGTGGTCGAGACCCAGTTGGAAGGAACTTGGTTTATTGGTTTCGAACCATGCCGACACGGAAGTCTATAATGTTGTCACTTCTACTAATCAATTATTAATAGAAATACTCATTTCTCGTCCTATTGGTAGCTTGCAAATATATGATTATTATACATGGGCATGTTTGTAATGTTTATTAATGGATTATGCTATCTAATGTGCTAACCCCTTTTATATTATCACTATGTACTTGCTCTATTTGTTTGTCGAGAACTTCTTGCAGGTATAAAGCTTTCAATCAAAGTGCTCAACAGTGGAACATCGTCAAACATTGGATCGAGGTAGGCCTCTTCCTTGTATTGCACATTAGTTTATATAGCATATGTTGGAATTGAGTTGATTTCTGCAGTCATACCTGTCTGTTGTGGTTTACCCTTGGCCATAGAGAGTTTTTCCCTTGTAACAAGGGAACTCTCCAAAATGGAAATTATGAGCAACAAGATAACCATATGGCTAAGAAAACAACGAAAAAAATATACAGGAATGGGTGTTCCAAGGAACTGGAGGAGGAATTATGGTCTGAAAGAGTGATTAGTCCTTCTTTGATTTGCAAGAGGACAAACATATTTTACTACACGTGTGTTTACCACAAATTTTCTTAATATTTTTCACATGTTATTTCATCATTGTCTTATACAAATTCCATGGTCTTTCAACAAGAAATTGTATGAGATAAATGTTGTCATTTTGATTAGAAACAACTAAGCAAATAGGACATTGGATCTCCATATTGCCACAATGTATCACCTTCATCTTTTCCTCACAAAATAATAAAGTTTTTATCAAAACCTTTCAAGAATCATATATGCCTTCATGGCAGACTTTAGCAAATGATCCATCACATTCTTTTCAAAATTTTGATTCTTGTAGATAATAATAACCCTGCAAATATGTGTTTTAAATATGATACCAAAAATGATGCTTCTTTTCTCTGTCTCAAAAATTGTATATATGATCCAAGATAAAAATAATTTACCAATACTAAAGTTGTTGAATTATAGCTCTCCAAAACCTCTTTATTTCTTAAAAACGTACCTACAGGCCCAGATCATAAGACTGGAGTCCAATTTGTCTATGCTTAATAGATTTTCAAAACGCAGCTACAATGTTTCAGTACCTATTCTGAGTTTCCTGTACAGGTACGAGAATGTTGTATAATTTTGTTCTACTACTCTATTGTTGATGATGAAGGATTAAAAGAGTTGTTCCAATTTTCAATGTGCTCTAGAAGCTATTATGAACAAAGAAGAGTGGATTTCAGACTTTTCTTCATGTAGAGATGAGCTTCCATTTGAGATATGGTCTCTTGATGGTTCTGTAATGGCATCTATTCTCATGGAAGTAGTTGTTTTGACCACTATGGAAAATTTTTTGTCAGAAATGCTTCCCATATTGCAACTTTTTCCACAAGGCATTTGTAGATCACCTGAAAGAGTAATTGATCTCCCCTCCCCCCCCTTGATCTGCAAGAGGGAAACATCTTCTTGCCCCTTACTTTTTTTCATAGTTTAGAAATAAATTGAAGAAAGGTTCAAAACATGAAATTACTGAATGAAGAAATCCTTAAAATAAGGAAGCAAAGATTCCAAATGGAAAAATTTCCCATCCTTATATCTCGTCGGAATGAGAAAAGTCATTTTTCCCAACAAAGAAACTTCTTAGATTTCTTAATGACCACAAAATGTGTTTTCATTCTTAGGAAAATGCCTCAACAAGTTGCAAAGAAACTCTAAAATGAAACAAATAATTGAACAGACAAATATTGGTAGTTCACCCAAGCCACAATAGCCAAACCTTCTATGTATTTAATTGCATAGAGGGAAAGTCCTTCCTTAGCTTACTCTTCACAAGATACCATGATATTCCATCAACTATCCATCCATAGTAAAGCATGAAAAATATTTGTTTCCAGGGTGAAGAAGTCAGTTGCTTCAACATATAGCATCATGAGAGACACTTGTTTAAACTGAAGTCTTTTTCTATCTAAACTTTTCTGGTCAATCTAGTCACTACAACCAGCCAATGTTGGCACCATGAAGGCCTTGGTACTTATTCTTATCATGATCTGGGCTCAAGGGCCTACAATCTTTATACCCTACAACTGAAGATGTTGTATTCTACTTTCTACAAATGAAAGTCAATCTATACAGGGTAGAGGTATGGCCCTCAAGTTCACATAGATGATATGATTTTACTCAAATGCTATTTGATGATATGATTTTACTCAAATGCTATTTGATAATATTAGCTACAAAGTTTAAATAAAATGATTTGTGGCAATGAGGGGATCATATGTATGGCATACTAGTGTGATGCAATGGAAACAACAATGCCAAATAAGAAAATTACAAACACCATAGTTAGTCATTTTATGGAGTTTAACATCAGAGGGAGATTCTTCTTCTTCTTATGGGATGGGAAGAGGAAATTTATGGAGTGGCGTTGGTAATGGATGGTGTAGTTGTTGTGTGCATGATGGATTGAACAAATATATTATTGAATTCCCTCTCTAAAAACTATTTATACTCAGGAAATTGAATATAAGATAATAAAACTCACACAATAATGATTATACATCACAGAATTATCGCCATTGGTGTGGTACAAATGGAGGTCCCAATTTCCCAATCATAGGTGCCAAGGATTTTTCTTACAAATTCCATGTAGCTATGAAGCACCCATGTCAATGGAAAACTAAAAGAGAAGTATGTCACCAATTATATACTTGTTCTTTATTGACTTTTATGAATTGGCACGGTACATTGTTGACTTAAAGATCAAGGTTCATCATACCCCCAATCATTGGATGTTGCATTTGGAGAAGAAGGTCTTGACAGAGATCTACAAGAAGGCCCATCCACTATAATATAGATTGAGTATTCAAACTATGGAATAAGTCTAACTGCAATTTCATTATTTCCTTTACCACTACAAACAACCTCGGGATGAACCTAAATCACATAGGTACACATAAAAATAAGTACAGGATATTTCCAACATTTTGACTCCTAGTTATCCCTTTAACAGTCATTTGAGAAATAACCCTCTTTGTAGCTTTGTTTTCAGTTCATGGTTGTTGACAATATTCCAAAAAATGGATATATCTCCTCCAAAGAAGAAGTAGGGGAATGTTGAGGTTGCAAGTAGGATGGGAGTATGAATATTGTTGTTGCAAAGTTGATGGAATCTACAAGGGTTCTTGAGCAGAGATACGAGTTAACCATCTATATTTTTTACAATTATCAGTTGGAAAGGTTAAAACGAGGGATGGGTAATGATGGATTTATATTGGTAAGGAGATAAATAATAGGATGGAGAAGAGAATAACAAGCTTAGAATGTTGTTTATAATGAATTCCCTTCATTTCCAATAAAGTATAAGGATTAGAAAACTCTTTACCTCGGGTTACCTCAATTCTATGGAGCTGACACTTACATACTGGAATTGAAAAAGGAATTAAAGCTGCTATAGACCTATCCAATTGATGAGAGAAACAAAATACATCTGCAGATTTCTAGCATCCACCATGTAGTTCTGGTATGAGATGAGAAGGATGTTGTTGTTGGAAAAAAAATTTGTTGCCTTGTTAACCGTTGACATTCCCCACTTATTTGGAAAACATAAAAAGGTTGTTGCACTGTACTTTAAGCTTGACTACTAACTATATGCAACATTTATTAAAATTCATTGATCTGTTATCCCACCCTACTTAAAAAACGAAGCATTTTCTTCAAGTATAGGAGTACTTCCAGTGAAGCCATGTGCATAGAATATTTATAAGCAGACTCATATCCAAGTATGAAAAATATACCTCAATGGTTTCGTGGACATGAGAGGCCAGCTGCTCTTGTGGAAATTTTGCCAAGAAGTGTTGAAGGATGGAGGATTATTGTGGCTTGATGACGGTTTGGAACCAAGATTCAATGTAATATTTGTTTTCTTGGCTCTCTTTGATTTTCATGCCATGAAGTTTTTTGGAAAAATAGTCTTCACATTCCATAATTCACAGAGGGTCTAGTGATAAACATGTCAATAACCCTTCGATCTCAGGCTCTAGTGTCTTCTCTCCATTTGATTTGGTCCATGACTCTTTTATATGCTCACAAGGACTACTAGAAACTTCTAGATCCCCCTCTTCTGAAATATGTTCATGGATCTCTAATTCCTCCACTGCTTCTTGAATGGCAGACTCATCCCTAATAACAACTCTAGAGAGTGGGAAAGGATTTGAGAAGATCCTTGCAAGGGTATGTCCCCCTTTTCTAAAAAAATTCTTGAGCATCTTTACATTCTCTGATCGGTCTACTAATCCCTGTCTCGCACACAGATTAGTGTATGGAGTTCTTACAAACCAAAAACAAGAACTTTAAGAAAATAAATGAAATATTGCACACCACACAAGACAAATTCCAAATAAAAACATGTATTCGGACCACTCACGCTATAGATACCTTATTGTCACCAATTTTCTATTGACATGAGAAGTTTTCCCTTTCCATACATCGATCCAAAGGAAGACACATTGATCCAACATGACAAGGGCTCGGAGAAGCTCACCAAAGTGAATGCGGCAAGATAGAACCCTTTCAGAGATTCTAAACTGAGGGCACCTTTGCATCTTACCATTTCTCCTCCTCTGATTCTTAAATGTTGGTGCAACCAAATTATGTATAGAAACAAAAATTGTAAATGCTCCAATCCCTTCGCACCTCCCCGACAACGGTGCCAAAAATGTGGGGAAATTTATATGTATAAATTTCAGACATCAAATCATCAACTCGGGGGCTCATAAGCTTTGAGGTGCAAGCACAGGAAATGCAAAATCAGAGCCTATTCTAAACTGATGTCGGAAATTGCTAGGAAATCCAAACCAAATAAAATCAACCAACTGCCACCATAGGACTACAACTTGTCACTGGACTGCAATATCACTTAGATGTTGTTGGGTTCAGAACCACAATCTTTCATTATTGTGAATATTCATGTGATTTTACGTGTGCAACAAACTAATTCATGAGTCTTTAGTGGTGGTCCTTTAGTGATCTACTCAGAAAGATCTTTAATTATTTGAAAGAAGCACACAACAATAAACGAGTTGATCTACAAAATCAAACAACACCACAAAACTGTATCACTGGACAAGGGTTACTCAAATGATTTCTTGGAACAAACCATGGTCTTTCCCAAAGGTTCATGTGATCACTTATCAAGCAGATCAATCCTTCAATCTTCTGCAAATACTTAGTTTTTGTAGTTGACTTCAAATACACAACATAACCAATGATTGAAATGGAAAGAAAAATTGATCTACCTGAATAAAAATAAATGAAATCAACATAATGTATGCCAACATGGAAGCCCTACCAATCTTGGCACACGCTATGGAAAATATCTACAATATTAGGCTGTGCTCAAAACTTTACTTGCAAGGACATATCTAAGATTAATCTATTGCAGAAAAGATCTTCAACAATGTACAATGTAATGCATCAGCAATTCTCCATTCCTTCTTTAACTCTTCAATATAGCTCCCTCCCCTCTCTACCCTACTCATACATTTTATACAAAGAGGCAGGGGGTGAATTGGAACCAAATCCTCTAATTCTAAATTGTCGATCATGAACAAATTTACAAAATATTGTATTTGTGTGTTTTTGGTGGATATTGGTTGGAGAAAAACTCAAGATCTAATTACATTTAATCAATTTACCACAAAAATATATGAAAATAAGATTGAGTTGGTTCCTTTGCTATTTGGGCACATCCATTTCTAGAAGATTGGAGAAGGCAGGCGCAACTGCAAATCTGGGCAAACCCATATTGGAAAAATGCCCATATATCTTAGATCCTTCATCATCTTCAAAAACCATTCTCTTGGCAACTAAATGGGCATGTTCTGGACAAAACACATGTTGCAGATTTTCCATATTTTTCTTTGTTTTCCTAGAAAATCTCCCCAAAATTTGAATACTACAAATTCAAATGTTTTTTAACTGAAAACCCTTAATCATGGTTGGAGACTGCTATGTGAGAACTAAGGTGCAAACAAAGGAACACAAACCATGATGGAAACTAACCTTCCAAAACCCATGTGACCATTCTTGATTTGGGTGAGTGTGCATATGTCAACCTACAAACCTAGGTACTAGAACAACTGGAGGTACGAGAACAGAACAGTCAAAACCTTCATCAACCAGATTAATCCAAATCCTCTATAAATCATTAAAAACAAAGGAAATTATGACAATTAAGAACATTAAGCTTGTTAGGCCCATTAACATCAAAAGTATGGGTAAATGTGGTATCAAGCATAGTAAATGGGTGCATGGGTATGGTAAAAAGGTTAAGAAGGGGACCGACTTATGGCATAAAAGGTGTCAAATTAGCATCCCAACATAGAAAAACCCCTCATAGCTCAATTTGACATTATTCACACTCTCAAGGGTAATCTAGTAATGGATCAAAACTAAAGGAAGTAGAAGTATGATCAACATCGTTCCTAACACCATTTTGACAAAGGTGATTAGGTGTTCCTATATTTGTAGCTTTGTAAGCAGACCTCACTCAAAAACAACCACCACTAGAATCTTGCTCCCAAGTTTTACAACCCCTATAAGGTCCTCAAATGTATTAGGCTAGTGGCTTCCAAATTGAATCTTCCTAACCACTTTAAAATTCATCTAATATTTCATGTCTCTTGCTTAAAGAAAGTGGTCAGTTCTAATTGATGTATTCAAACTAGCCTTCCAGAATTAGACGGAGAAGGCTCCATTTGGATGCAACCCAATTTCATCCTCATCAAAAGAGAGAGACATATCTACCAACACATTATACAAGAGGTATTCTTACAATGGAAGGATACATAGCCCGAGGATGCCACATGGGATCCAATAGAGATCCTTCAGCAATTTCCTCATCTCCAACCATGAGGATAATGCTACTTTATAAGTGGGAGGGAATGTTAGGGTCCTACCCTAACCCCCTTAAGTATATTAATATGTTTCCATGGACTAAGTACATCTCTATTAAATAAGGCCCATGTAGTATTTATAGTGTGAAAGCAATATTCATAAGAAAGATTATTGGATGGTTCTACCTACTAGAAAGTTCATGCAAGGTTAGATAGAAACTATATAAATAAGTAGAAGCAAGGTAACCTTGTACTAATTACTTCAAATAGATTCTTAATAAAAAATAAAAATAAAAGATACAATGTCGCACACACATTACACTGAGATTTTACCCTGGAAACCCAAACCGGGAAAACCAACAACTTGTTTAGAGCCACACCTCTAATATTTTTTTTCACCATCCTCTTCATTGTTTACAATACAATGTGTGTGTGTGTGTGTGTGTGTGTGTGTGTGTGTGTGTGTGTGTGTGTGTGTGTGTGTGTGTGTGATATTGTGGCATCCAAAACCCCTAATCCATTGACCTGGATTAGTCAAAAACCCTTATTCCTTAATCGAAATTAGAAAACCATAGGAGAAAACCATGTGCCGAAAAAACACTAAAAACAGACGCAAAAACTGCCAACGTGCAAAGAAGATAACACATACCCAACATTCTCCCACTTGTTATTTTCTTTGCATACAGGGGGTTACAGGGTTACATAGTCAACAATCTAGGGCAACAATGCCCATAGATCCTCTACACCAAGAGAACTTCTTAGTGCTCACAAATTTTGTGAATGAATCTGCAACATTCTTCAAAGTGTCCACCTTCATCAGCAACACCTTTTCTTCAACCATGTGTCTCACAAAGTGATACTAAACATCAATGTGCTTTGTCTTTGGATGATAAGTCAAGTACTTCACTAGGGAGATTGCACTCTGACTGTCACAAACTATCCTTACAACTTGTTGTACCAACCCAATACCTGAACAAAATCTTTGTAACCATACTACTTCCTTGCTTGCATGAGTGGTTGTCATTTATTCAGCTTATATAGTTGAGAGTGCCACTATAGACTATCTTTTGCTCATCCAATTGATTGCTCCTCCAAACAGGTTAAACACATACCCACTTGTAGATCTTTTGTGATCCATATCTCTAGCTCAATATGTATCAACAAAGCCATGTATATCCAACACTCTGTCCAATCCTAGTCTTCCTTAGTAGCAGAATCCATAACTAGTAGTGCCATGCAAACACCTAAAATCCTTTTTTACTATTATCTAATATTCCTTCCCTAGTTTTGACTTATACCTGCTCAAAACTCCCACTACATGTGTAATTTACTATCTAGTACAAACCATTGCATATGTTGAAGGAAAATCTCCCTACGGACAGGTAGATATCCTCTTGAGAGCTAGACTCTTAACTCTTAAGACAAAAGATGATTAACATGGACACTGACTTCCTTTCAGATCTATACAAACTAATGCATGAGGAGGAAGGAGAAAAGGAGTACCTTTTATCAACGTTTGTCCCCGCACGCTCCGAGTTGAGCTCCAATATTTTTCTCCTCGATGAGCCCTATAGACAAACAACAGTACAACCACTTTCTACTCTATTGATATTATCTTGAAATAGATCTATCTATCATAGACGAGTTCATGTGACATTAAACACAAACTAGAAAGAAACAGGCCAAGCGTGTCATATTAATGAGAACAATGACAGAAGTAGCTTACAACCGTATATGCGAATGCGACAGCTTCGTCAAGTCCCCTTTGTCTAACCCTTGCTCAAAAGATCCACGATCCAGACGATAGCAACTTTACTGATTACTTTCCTCCAGTTCACTGTATGTTTCCTATGAGATCATAGGTTTCATGCTTCCAATTCTTCCTCCTTTCCACCATGATAGAGCCTATTTATATAGGTTTAGAGAGGCTTAACCTCTTGAGGTATCTTTAAGGTAAGTTGAGGATTTCCCTCCTTGAACCAAGGATCTTCTCCTAAGATCATGACTAAACCAGGAATTCAAATGCAACTGCCTTCCAAGATTGAAAGATCCTCCCCTTATTCTCCTCAACAGATCAACTGCTACCCAGATTAGACAGCACAACCTCAAAAGGGACATCAGGGCGCTATAGCGCTTCCTGGTAGGCTCAAGGGGGGCGCTAGCACTCTAAAGATCTGTAGCACTCCTTTATAGGGGCAGTTTGGTGTTATAACGCTCCCTAACACCTTATAGGGGAGCGCCAACGCTCCTAAGGGTGATGTAGGGGAGCGCGAGCACTCCTAAGGGTGATGTAGGGGAGCGCTCCCTTCTAAAACTTTATTTTGAAAGATTCTTTCAGGTGGGAAGAGATATCTGACTTCAATTAACCATCCCTCTTCCTCCAAATCAGGTGTTTGAGGTATTCTAAGTGTCTCCTTAGTGTCATCATCGTGGTAGTATGCTTTGTTTGACATTTGTGACACTTGTGAACAACATGTGACACTTGCAACAATTGTGAGGAACATGCGACACTTGTGAGACTTATCAAAGCGAGTAATGTTGATGTGTAACAACATACATCAAACTTCCAACCACACTAGTATATGGAACACAAGAAACGTCATCTTCCTCTTCTTATGTCTTCAGACACTGATCCAGATATAACTTTACACCTATAGGAATAGGAACCCTAACTGGTTTACATTCCTGTATATTAAACATCTACAATATTGTCTCGACTTTCTCTGATTTAACCAGAGTTTCATGTTTACCCGATCTCTTTTAATTTCCATGCCCAAAATGAAATTTGTAGCACTAATATCCTTCATGTCAATTTAGAGGAAAATTGATTTTTCACATTCTAGATAATCTCGTTATCGTTTCATATTAGCAACATATCATCAACATACAATACCAAATAAATAAGATGATCACTGATTAATTTGAAATACAAACAATGATCTTCTTTGCTCCTTGTGAAGCCAAGTCCCAACATATAAGTAACAAATTTTTTATACCACATCCTTGGTGATTTCTTTAACCCATACATGGAATTTTTGAACTTGCATACCAGCTCTTTCTTTCCCTTCACAACAAAGCCTTCTAGTTGTTGCATGTACATTTCTTCTTCTAGATCCCCATGTAGGAATTTTTTCTTCACATCCATCTATTCTACTTCAAAATCAAAAGTAGAAGTAATAGATAAAATAATTTTGATTGAAGTTAACTTGGCAACAAGAGAAAAAATCTCACCAAAGTCAATTCCCTTTACTTGGGAATAACCTTCTGCTACTAACCAAGTTTTGTATTTCTCCACTTTTCCTTCTACATTTAACTTCTTCTTAAACACCCATTTGTTGCCAATAGGATTTCTTCCAGTTGGAAACTCCACTATATCCCAGGCCTCATTCTTGTCCAACACTGCCATTTCTTCCATCATGGCCTTTTTCCATAGTTTTCCATCCTCTGAATCCATTTCCTCCCTAATAGTTCTAGGATCATCTTCAATAATAAACAAAGCAAAATTGAACAAAAATCAGGTGGAGTAAACCTTTTTGGTTTCCTCCATTCCCAAACTGATCTCCTCAATACTGGAGTATGAGGATATTCCTCTTCTTATTCATGTTCTTTTGTTGAGTCTGATTCATTATCCTTCAACTCAAACTCTATTTTATCTGGCTCTACCTTCCTTGGTAGGATTTCTTATTTGAAAACATCTTGGCTATACACTACCTTCTTAGTTTTTGGGTTCCAAATCTTATAACTTTTCAAACCATATTTATACCCAATAAATATACATTTTTCATCCTTTTTATCTAGCTTACTCATGTTTTTCTTGTGGAACATGATCATAGGCATCACAATCAAATACCTTGAGATCTATGAGACAGGGTTTCTTACCAGTCCATACCTCATGTGGAGTCTTTTCATTCAGTATTGATGAGGGTGATCAATTGACGAGGTAACATGTAGTAACCACTACCTCTGCCAAGAATTGTTGTCCTAACCCAACACCACTGAGCATGCACCTTGCTTTTCCCACCAGCATCATGTTCATCCTTTCTGCAACTCCATTTTGTTGAGGCATAGATGGAGTAGTCTTATGCCTTGCTATATCACACTTATTATAGAATTCTTCGAATTAATTTCCATAGAATTCTCCACAATCATTTTTCCTCAACACCTTAATTCTCTTCTCTCATTGATTCTCCACAAGAGCCTTAAACTCTTTTAATTTGTTAAAGACTTCAGATTTCTTCCTAAGGAAATAAATCCATGTATTCCTCAAGAATTCATCTATAAATGAGACATAGTACATTGATTTTCCTAGTGATGGAACCGACACAAGTCCAAACACATCACTATGCACCAACTATAATATTCCCTCTACCCTCTTTGCACCACGGGAGATTCTTATCTGATTTTGCTTCCCATATATGCAATGTTCACAAAAATAAAAATCCATAGAGCAGTTAGACATACCTTCAACCATACTTTTATTGTGTATTATTTGAAGGCCCTTCTCTCCAATGTGTCCTAGTCTTTGATGCCACAACATAATCTTTTCTTCGGAGACTGTGGGAGTTTTTTCTTCTTCAGCTCTAATCTCAGGAACAATGGAACTATTGCACATGTCACTAATAGTTCTTCCTAGTAGCTTATATAGGGTTCCAATCCAAAATTCCTTCAGCAACATCGTTTCCCCTCAAACCATCATGTAGGTTTCTTTCTCAAACATTTTTTTTACCCCTACATCATCCATTTTTCTTACAAAAATCAAATTTTTGGCCAATTCTAGGATGTGAAGAACACCAAGGAGTGTTCTAATCTTTTCATCCATGAGCTTCAACTTGAATTTTCCTCATCCTATGATTTTGGCTATGGATTAATCACCTAGGAAAACATCACCTCCATCATACCTTTCATATTTTCAAAACTACTCCCTGTGAGGAGTCATATGAAAGGATGCACCTAAGTCGACTTTCCATGCCTCATGATCTACATGTGTTCTTGAAGAAGCCAAGTACACATCCCCTCCTTCTTCCATGGAAGTTTTTGTTTATGTAGAAGGAGCATCTTTGGATCCCTTCCCTCTTTCAACACTTTGGATCTACAATGTTTCTATAGTTCCCTTCTTTTCCACATCTCCAACATAACTTTACAAATTTTCTGGGAGATTTATATATTCCCTTAGATTTAGATCTCCCACTTGAGGACTTAGATTTATTTCTTTCCTAGGAGCAACCTCTTGCAAATAAGGAATATGTGCTTTGTCCTTCCATGTTTTCCATCTCATATCCTATGACAACAAGGATGAGATCACATCATCAAAACTTAAAGTAGTTGTATTACTACCTATGGCCACAACCAAACAATCCCATGATTTTGGTAAAGAGCACAATAAACGGATACACGTATCTTCTTCAAAAATATTAATATCAACGTATAATAGTTGACTTGCCATTGTATTTAAGGCGTTTAGATGCTCTGTCATTGAGTCTCCATATTTCATCCTCGGGTTGTATAGCTTCTTTCGCAGGAACAATTTGTTTACCAGGAACTTAGACTGATACAAAGCCCCTAACTTATTCCATAAATCCTTGGTTGTAGCTTCCCCTGACACATTCAGTAATATTGAATATGAGAGACGCAATCGGATTGTGATTTTCACCTTTTGTTCCAACTTTGCCCAGTATTTTGTTGACGTTCTTGTAGATTCAGTACCTAGATCCACAGTGATCCACTAATCTGTTTCCACCGTCAGATCTTCCATCTTGAGCTTTCAAAGCTCAAAAATTTGCTCATTAAATTTCTCGATCTCTATTTTCAAACCACTCGCCATTTCTTTTCACCTAAAGAATCAATACCACAAATCTCCCACTGTAACAAGGTTTATCACAGACCTAAGCTAAACCCTTAGCCACAAAGGAATCCCCCTGAAGCCAATTACAACTTTGATACCAAATGTAGATTTTAACCTTGTACAATTAATTACTACAAATAGATTCTTAATAAAATAAAAATAAAAAACCAGAAAAGATACAATGGCACACACACACACACACATTACACAAAGATTTTACCCTAGAAACCCAAATCAAGAAAACCAACAACTTGTTTAGAGTCACACCTCTAATCTTTTTATTCATCATCCTCTTCATTGTTTACAATACATACATACATACATATATATATATATATATATATATATATATATATATATGATCATGCAACATCCAAAACCCCTAATCCATTGACCCATAATAGTCAACAACCCTAATTCCTTAACCAAAATTAGAAAACCATCGACAAAAACCATGTGCCAAAAAACCACTAAAAACGAACGCAAAAAACGCCAAAAATAAAAATTATGAGGCACTGCCCTCGAACCTCGACGCAATGTAGACACCAAGTTTGGTCGTGCAAAGAATATAACACATACCCAACAATTCCTCCATATCCAACCATGAGGATAATGCTACTTTATAAGGTGGAGGGAATGTTAGGGTCCTACCATAACCCCCTTAAGTAGATAAATAGGTTTACATGGATTGAGGGTATCTCTATTAAATAAGGCCCATGTAGATTTATAGTGTGAAATAAATAATTGTAAGAATGCTTACTGGAAAAAATTTCCTACTAGAAAGTTCATGCAAGGTTAGATAGAAACTATACAAAGAAGTAGAAGCAAGGTAATGAGATGTCTTGTGAATCATATTTAATTGGAACTCTACTCAGTTGGAGGTTTTCCCCTCAAAGATCCAAGTGAACATTGCTTTCATTAATACATGTATTGCTAATTGTGGTATTTTGGTTCTTCTATAATTACGTATTGTTGTTACACTCTGTCATTTCCATTGTAAATCTTGCTATATTCTATTATTCTACTTGGAATATTCTACTTTACTAATAAGGAAGACCACATAGACACTTTGTCGTGGTGAGAACACAAGAGTAGATGGGCCTACATGGATGACATGGTTTCCTTCACAAATTAATCTAGATGTCAAATGTGTTTAAGCCACACACTAAAATCATCAAAAGGAGGAAAAATATGGGTGGATATCTTTAGTTTTTAGTCACTCAAGATCGATCGATACTTATTATTGATTTTAGAAAACACTCAACCAACAAACGTCATCCATGTGCACATCTCACCCGACACCATCATGCATCCCCCTCTTCACCTTCTGTTTTCTTCATTCACCACCTCACCTTTTCTTATATACAATAATAGTAATTACCACATGATTCATTGTATGCATAAAATAAACCTTTGAAATATCCTTCATCTTGGTCAACACCAAGGAAGAAATCTCGTCCAATGAAAATTGCTTCATCTCTACCTTGTAGTTAACCTTGATCATGGACTTATCGCCAAGCCTCGGAACCACCCTGAAAGGCCAATGTTTCATGTTTATTTACACAAGAGTAATTTGTTTATTGTAATTCAATGTCAAACCTATCTTTCAAAACATTTCAATAATATTGTTATGCATCCCCACTGTTGTGGTGGGAAAACCCCCTACGGACTAGCAAATAGGGTTATATTATGCATGCAGATATGACCAAAAGAAACCTACTTTCTACCTTCGTCCCCACACTTAATCCTCATTTTTTTTCAGCAAATACATGGTTAGACCAACATACCTTGTTCCAGATGTTCGATGTTGATCCCTCTTCACGCTTGATTGCTTGTTAGCAACTCTCCTCCCAAGGCTGACCTGCATACAAAACAAGCAACAACTACACATGCATTTTACCTACAGACTAATGGGTTAGAGATTCAAACATATATTTACTGAACTATGAAGAACTCATGTTGTGGGACAGAAAAAGAATTTCTTTATTATTAACTTTAATGAATCAACTTACAATGTCAAAACTGGCCACTACCCCGTGAATCCTGATCTTGATCTCCTCTTCAAATGTCCTCCAACTTCTTTGCTTTGTATCTCTTCTTGCACAAGGATGGCTAAAGGGTTGGGACAATGGGAATGTGCAATTGGGAAGAGTTTCTTTACTCTTATTCTCCTCCTCCAAATGGGACCCCTAACCCTTCTTTTATAGGCTAGAAGAAGCTAGGTATTTGGACGAACCCTCATCCATGCATGGATGGGAGTTTCAGTTAACTCACCCAAAGTTGTGTGTTCCATCAGAAACTTTCCTTTTTTCATGCTTTTGTCAGTCCACGTAGGTTGTTTTAGGTCAGCTAGCATGTACACGCATGCAGTAATGGAGTAGGGCGCGTGGGCCCTTATAAAAGAGGTTTTCTAAAGAGTTGTTCAGCAGTGCTTTGGAAAAGAAGGGATCTGAGATGGCCTGATGTCAGGTAAGCATGTATGGTGCAAATTAGGGTTATAACAGATGCCCCCTAATGTGTGAGGTCAGAAGAGCATCTGATGGTCGAAATACATTACTAATATTTACTGATGTGCCAAACAAGTGAGCCCAGGGACCAGGAACCAGGAGGCGTCGTCTACAAAATAACAAATGTCTCATCGAGGCAGGCATACCCATGCTCGGGATAAAATAGAATCATGGCTACCAACTAAATACACTGTAGATCCATGTCAAATAACTATATAAAGTGTAGCCGCGAACAATACACAGCGGAGCTACATCTCAAAATCAAAAAGACATACATATAGAGTATCCATCTTCTAGAAGCTAATACGGCCTGATGGTTGGAGATGATATCTTCAGAGCTCGAGAAACAACTTCAAAATATTCAAAACTCAAGTTAGGAGTGTAATATGAGTGTACGACTTCACTACCCACAGGTCTTCGATGGCTCGTCGGTCATGGACTAGATAATTTTGATGATCAGACTAAAGGCTTCATTGATTTCGAACAAGGACTTGATTGGACATTCAGGATGGCCGGGTATGAGGGCAAGAGACAAATTGCAGAGGGGCTAACTCAGGCTTGGTAGAAACTTCCCTTAGACAACAGCATGACAAATGATGAGACTTAGGAAGCATGGCATTAAGCATAAGTTTACGAAGAAGGAGGCAACGCAAACTCTCCCTATGTTTGGAAGAATAACCAAACGGAGGAGGACACAACTCTATGTAGCGAGAACAACTTCCTAAGGTCATACTACATCCCATAGTTTGAAAAACAAACAGACAGATGTGCTTTATCCAAGGGCGACTCATTATGCTGCCAATAAAGAAAATACTTTTCCCTTCCTCTTTTTGGGGTATATTTGATTTTTTTGTCTTTTTCAATAATTTTGGAAAAAAGAATAAAGGAATGTTAC
>ML786034.1:27581-70916 GCA_009831015.1 Picea engelmannii | reverse complement strand
GTGCTTTATCCAAGGGCGACTCATTATGCTGCCAATAAAGAAAATACTTTTCCCTTCCTCTTTTTGGGGTATATTTGATTTTTTTGTCTTTTTCAATAATTTTGGAAAAAAGAATAAAGGAATGTTACGTTACAATGGAGGAAAGAGTGTTACAAAAATACAAGTTCAAGGAACAAGGACAAGACTGATGTTCAGAATAATGATACTCAGGAAAAATCCTCTGGGGGCCAAGGGTGTTAAGACGCAGAAGCAAAGTACTACAAGGCTGGCGTATAAGGTATGCAAATGCGATTAACAAAACACACAATGGTAACGTCCTTCGATGTAAGTTTAACGAGCCCAGAGAAGGTAAGCTTAGTGGATTTTCATATTTAGAGAGTCTGAAAAAACATAAAAGGAGACTCCATTGGGGTACCTTTTTCAAAGATAGTTTAGACGGTTTGAAAAAGGGGTAAACTAACACCGACAAGACGTCTATTCAAAACCATTTTAACGAGTGTGATAAGGACAAGATCACTTGGCCATTTTTTCATTTTTAAGAAGTTTGAAAAATCTTAACTATGGACTCCGTCAGGAATGTTCTTCTGGACCAGTTTAACGAGTGTGAAAGAATAAGGTCACTCGACGATCTTTTCAATTTTAGGGAGTCTGAAAAGAGCTTAACTATGGACTCCGTGGGGGTTCCTTTTTCGTAAGTTTAGTCCCTCAAGCCCAAAAAAGGGGTAAAATTATACCTGAGAGTACTCTTCTAAAGAACTAAAGTTCCATAGAGTATACCTTTATTCGTACAATTGACCGTCCGGACCAAAAAAGGGGTAAACTACCGCCGAACAGATGTGACTTCAAATTTTAGTTTAACGAGCGTGAAAGGCCACAAGATCGCTCGGTAATATTTTCATGTTTAGAGGGTCTGAAAAGGGCTTAAAATAAGACCCGTTATATCTTTTGGGAGTCCTAAGGGTGAGGTCAAGAGCGAAAAAGGAATCATGCAAATGAGGATCAAACTCGTAATCAGGAAAAACTACAAGGACTCTCGAGCCTACAGTGATTAAAGACAACATAGATACCATAATGCAACCAGGATCTACCTAGGGCATCCATGTTCCGGTAAGCTCTACCACCAAGTCGTGACACTTCTAAAGAAGCTATGATGGTTCTGTGTCACAACCTGATGGGATTGATCCTATGGCAAAGGAAAAAGACAACGAGATACAAAAGTTAAGGTAGAAACCTAACCTATATGCTCAAGTTGATCCTCGAAAAAAAAAAATCACGGACCGTCGAAAATTACCCAAAACTCCAAAAAATTATCCCAATACCCAATCATATCCCTCCTATGCAACTCCTGAATCACTCTAAATGGTTTTTGGTTTAAAGAACATAATAAGAGAGGCCAAAAAAGTGACAAAAAGAGGCCAAAAAGTCTATAAATAGAAGCTGGCAACTCATTATCACCATTATTGATTTGGAAATTGACTCTGGAGCCAAAAGACCCCCTTTGTCAAAAGTGGTGATTCCAGGAGCTACAGTGGACGAGACGAACTTTTGTCTGGACCAAGTAAGTACAAACTCTCTTATCTTGCATTTTAAGTCTTTATTTTTGCATTGGGCTTCATTTTTTAGGGGGGCATCGACCTTTAAAAGGTCGGCCCTAGGTCCACGCAGGCTGTCTCAAGACAGGCCACGTGCACATTCAGGTAGAGTAAACTCTAGACGCGTGTACATGCGACTGTCACTATTACAGCCCACGTGGACCCCCTTATTGAATGAAAAAGGCTTAAAAAGAAAGGGTTAACCCTCCTGAACCTTGGTGTTTGGTAGGATGTATGTCCACTGGAGAGAAAGAGAGCATGAAGAAGTTAGTGAGTTGGTCAGGGAAGAGCCCAATGTTGTGGCTACTTTGCTGCAATGTGGGTTACTCAAGTTTTTCCTATGTCCTTTTATGTGGGCACAACCTAGGCTATTGAATTCCTTGGTTGACTAATGGCATCCGGATGTAGAGGAATTCATGTTAGAGGGGCAATCATTGGTGCCCACAACCGAGGACATTTACTTTTTGACTGACCTCTCTAGGAGAGGGGAACCAATCAACTTTTGAACTTTTCCTTCAGGGCCGCATAACATAGCGGAATTGATAGGTCTATACTGTGCAGATTATACAGACCCCTCGAGCTCACAGGTGCCTATAAGCAAGATCAATGACTTATCGCTACAGGCGATAGTGTTGCTTATTGGGAGAATCACTGGTTCTGTAGCTCTACATCAGGCGTCCCATGCACAGATGAACTGTGTAGTTCAGTGCTTAAATGCACAATTTTTTTATTGGAGTACCACATTGCTTGAGTGTATGAAAAAGCAGTTGACAGATTGTCATTTGCGGACACAGAGGAACTTCGGGTTCGGGACCATTCTGTGCTCGTTCTTTTTTGAGAGAGTTTCAATTTTTAGTCCTCTAGTAGTGGTACGAGGACATCAGACCTCTATTCCTGCTTCGTGTAGCTGGGCAGTATTACTGCCGTGACAGGGTGGTGGAAGGACCAATGAGTCCTTCGATGATGACTTCTTCGCGTGGTTGTCGTGACAGATCCCGGTTATAGAGGATTACCCCTATGCTGGGATTGATTTCTCGAGAGACCCTGAGATACCAGTACCTCCTGGTGAGGAGCGAGGGGAGATGGGTAAGTCTCCACCTTTGTAGTTTTTTTTTGTTAAACATATGTAATTGTTTTGTTGTTTTTGTTATATATATCATTTTTTTTGTTATACCAGAGTATTTGACGGATATGTGTTCGTTGTGTGCAGATGTGTGACCAGTGCGACCCGCTGACTATGCGAGGAATAGGTGTCTTCCTCAGCCAGGGTCCGCACCTATCGTTGTAGGGGGACCAACAGTAGCAGGAGATCTTCCAGTCGAGGAAGTTGAGAGGGTATTGAGACTAGTCAAGTGGAACTTTACTGCGCTCACTCGCACAGTCCCGATGGCAAAGATTGAGGACCTGCCACCATCTATGCAGCCTCATGTAGTGGGGGCACCACGGACGTGGGTCCGGTTGTTTCAACATTTAGCCAATGTTGTGGATCAGTATAATAGGGCCCACAGGCCTTAACTTTAGCTAGACATTTTTATGTGCCACAAGCACTACTTGTATATATTTTTTGAGGGTACAAGCCCTGTGACTCGTTATTGGTCATAATTTTGAGGCGCTTGCATCCATCTATGTAATCTGGTTACTTTAGGATATTATATATGGTTTTTTTTTTGTCTTTTGTGTCTTATGGATCATGTGTGCAAAAAATGTATTTACATGTTTATGTGAATGTTCTTTCATATGTGTGCAAGATGCCAATCTAAAATTTGATTAGCTAGAGTATCTATAACTTGGTTTAATCTCCTAGGAACATGAAAATATGTAATATAATCAAAGTTTCGTTCTAAGAGACATACCCTAAGGAATCGTCAGTGTAAAGTTGGATCATGAACTCGGTATACTATGTTTCACTGAGACACAACCAGCTGAGCATCAAGATAGACCCAGAGATGAGAGATACCAAATGACAAAGCGTCATGAAGAAACTCAATAACTTCACTATACTCGGCGATATTGTTTGTGGTGTCACCTAAGCATATACCTCTGGAAGATAATAACTGGCCTTGAGGTGTAAAGATTACCCAAGCTGTAGAGGCAAGCCTCCGAGTGTGTCGATTAGCACCGTCTGCATACCCAACGAACACCTCAGAATCACTTGACATCTGCCACAGTGATGAAAGATAACATCAAGGACACGTCCATAATACTAAAAGAAACTAGAAAGTAATAGTACAATAACTATACATATGTTACAAAAGGATACCCACAATGACCTGCCTATGAGTAATACTTCTTGAGGTAGAGCCCATTTCTAGGCTCTGCCAAAGAATTCCCTTCAAAGTCAACCAAATGATAAGCACCCTTTTTTAAAACCTATTTTATGATGAAAGGTCTGAACCACATGGGTTTGAATTTTCCTGCCCCCAGGGGGTCCTTATCTTGGTCATAGACCAGGACAAGTTCACATTCAGAGAAAATTCAAGGATGAATAGACCTATCATACTAACACTGACCTTATGTTTGTGAGCCTCGTTGGCCAGGGCCGCATCACGACGCTGCTCATTGAGCTGCTCAAGGTATACTAACCGTTCTTCAAGTGGAGAAGTGTCTGGCAATAACTGTACTACCAATTTTAGAGACAGGATCTAGCATTCGATAGGCAAGACTGCCTCCAGCCCATAAACGAGTTGGAAAGGTGAGAAATTGGTTGCAGTCTTAACAGATGTTTGGTAATCCCATAATGTCGAGTATAACATCAAATGCCAATTTGACTTGCCTGAGTTGATCATTCGTTGTAGAATGGTCTTAAGAGTTTTGTTCACAACTTCCACCTGACCATTTGCTTGGGAGTAGTAGGGTGACGAATGTTCCTACTGTAACCCAAGATTTGACGTTAATTCAGTCATCATCTAGTTCTGAAATTGACTGCCATGGTCAGTGACAATCTCTCTTGGGACGTCAAACCTTTCTATTATCTGGTTGAATAAAAAGAGAGTTGCAGTCTCTCCATCATCTTTAAACGTTGGCATAGCCTCAACCCACTTCGTGAAGTAGTCTACAGCTACGATGATATAGCGGTGCCCCCTTGCTAAAGGAGGGTTGCATGAAGTGTAATCAATCCCCCACTTCGTGAAGGGACCAACTTTGATGACAGGAAACATGGGAGCGGGATGTTCCCTCATCTTTCAAGAGAAGATTTGTCACGGATGGCACTTCTTGACCGATTCGATACAATCTTTGATAAGTGTCGGCCAGAAGTAACATGCTCGTAGAATCTTTTGTGTTGTTTCCAACCCAGACAAATGACCACCACAAGCTCCGGTATGGCAATCGCTAAGCACGATAATTGCTTCTTCGTGAGTGAGACATTGGCATAGGATGCACTCTACACCTCTCTGATACAATGTATCATCGAGTATGAGATAATTCTTAGCCTGATGGCGTATGCGTCAATGCTCATCACGAGAAGCAGTGGTGGGGCACTTCAAATTCTGGAGATAGATAAGGATATCTCCATACCAAGGATCCGAAGAGGTGATTAAAAACATATCTCCTCTGATAGGTGACTCTTCTGGCACAAGATCACCCGACTCAACCGGAAGTTCCGAAATAAGTTCTGCGAAGACCAGTGACTTTTTGGATTTCACAGAAACGAAATCTAAGTCAAACTCCTGGAGGATGACTATCCATCTACTGATCTTTCCACCTATTACCTATCGTGTCAACATGTACTGAAATAGATTCACGACAACAATGACGGTGGTCTTACGAAACAGAACATAATGACGGAACCGTTGAACAGCATGGACTGCTGCCAACGCAAGTTTTTCAATATGAGAATAATTGAGTTCCGGTCCTACGAGGCCTCAGCTCAGGTAATAGATGACATATTCTGAGAACAAGTCATCTTCCTGAACTAATACCATGCCAATGGTTGACTCTGCTACAACCAGATATAATAAGAAATCCTTGTTATAGTTAGGTGGTCAGAGCAAAGGGGTAGTTGTGAGTGCATGTTTCAATGCGATGAAAGAGCGTTGAGCAGCATCGTCCCAATAAAATGGAACGTCTTTTTTAAGTAAGCACATAAATCCCTTGGTGATCTCAGTGTAGTTAGCAATAAAGTGTCTTAGAAAATTTGCCTTGCCCTGGAGACTCTGAAGTTGAAGGATTGTGCATGGGGGGCAACTGAATTATTGCCTCAACCTTGAGAGGATCAACCATGATCCCTGTTGTTGACACTATGAAACCTAACAATTGTCCTGATGTTACGCAAAAGATGCACTTGTTTGGGTTCAAGCGAATCCAGAAGTAGCGACAATGCTCAAAGATAAGTCGGAGGTGTGTAGGATGATCTGTCCTCTTACGAGATTGAGATGCTAAATCATCTAAATAGGCCTCGACTATATGCTTGAGGTCATGGAAAGAAAAATACATGGCCCGCTGAAAGGTGGCTCCAGCATTTTTGAGACCAAAAGGCATCTTACGATACGCGAATGTACCCCATGGACAGATGAATATCGTTTTGTGCTGGTCTTCGGGTTTGATTTGTATTTGGTTATATCCCGAAAAACCGTCCATGAAAGAGAAGGCCTCGCAACTCGCACATTCATCAATTATCTGGTCGATGAATGGTGTGGGAAAATTATCTTTGGGACAGGCCTTGTTCAAATCACGGAAGTCCGTACATACATGAATTGTGCCTTGTTTTTTATTGACTGGCACGGGGTTTGACACCCATTGGGTCAAATGGATAGGATAGATACAACCGGCTTTTAGCAGTTTCTCAACCTCAACCTTAATGGTTGCTACTTTCTTGGGGTTAACTAGATGAAGCTTCTGCCGGACAGGCTTGGCATCTGGATACGTTGTGATTTCATGTTCAACTATTTTTGGATCAATGCCTGGCATTTCCTCGTAAGACCAAGCAAAAACGTCGCGGAATTCTTTAAAAATATTGGTGTAGATTTGAATCTCTCTGGGGGAGCAGTCAACTCCGACGAAGACATTCTCCACGACGTCAGGGTTTCGGGAGATATTGATCGGTAAGGTTTCAGCGATAATTTCCATATTATCCTTAGCATAAACCTCGTGTGTAGCTAAGGGATTAATAGGACAAGACCGATCTCTCATCATAGTCACGGTGAATTCACCTGCTTTGATTCGGCTTAACTCTGGGAGGAAGTATGATCTTTGATGAAGATCTTCCCAGGGTTTGTCCGGACTAGTCATTGCCTCAATTATAGCTTCATCAGAGGGCAAGACTAAGTCTAATGAATCGGTGTGAGAGAGAGAACCCTGAGCCCAAATAGGCTCTAGAAGTGGATCGAACTCTTGTGCAGGAGTTGGATCAGTGTTGGTTGAAGCTTGCTAGACTAAAGAGTACGCTACTTCAGCTGCGGACAAGGGCATGGACATGCCCAAGTGCCCTGTCCCATCCATCGTGGCCGATGGGGAAGGAAGTATCCACGGATCGTCGAAGTAAGTCGTGCGGAACGACGAAAATTGAAAAATCTCAACCTTATGGTGATTGGATATAAACTTGATATTGCCTTGAGGGGGCAGGTAATCGAAGGTACCCATCAAAGATGGGCACAAACCAACCCCTACGTTGACTACACCTAGTTGAGGATTATCAATCATCGGGACCGTGGATGCCCCCAATGAAGGGTCAGGTCGGGAGAAAGACAATTGATTGATGGTGACAATCCGGCCCTCGTGTGGAAACAACAAGACCTGAAAAACTGTAGCAACCACAGCTTGCATGGCATAAGTCCAACTCCTTCCTAACAAGAGGTTATAGTCAAGGGAAGCATCGACTACCTCTACCTTGACACACATGGTCTTCCCTCCTAACTGCATGGGGAAAGAGGGAATGATACCATGTGGTCAAAATGAATGACTGTCGAAAGCAGTGAGGAGAGTAGGTGACGGAGACAAAACGGGTTGGCCAACGACCTTCCAACATGCCAACGACATAACACATGTTGAGGCTCCCTCATCAACCACCGTGCAGAAGATATTCCGAGTAAAAGTTTTCGTGGGATAAGCCACTACTATCTGAAACGCTACGTGGTAAGGAAGACAAGGTTTTAGGTCATTTGTATCCAGCATGATTGTACCCGGATTACAAGTCTCAGTAGATCCTAAAGCGGTTAACAAGGCTTTCCTCTGGGAAGGGCAACTTTGGAGGACCTCCAAAGCAGACATCGCACAAGGGGTTTGTGATAAATCTTCCACCACCAAATAGTTCTGGGCGGCCCTTGCGTTTGGGTTGTGAGAAGATTTTTTGAACGCACCTTTGGGGATGCATGTCATTGTTTCACCCAATGTCTTCTCGATCTGTAGAGGAAGAGATGGGAGTTTGACTTCTTTGCCCTTCTCATAAGTTCTTGGTTTACTATAGTCATGTGCTCTAGTCAATATAAAAGCATCACCCTTCACCATATATACATTCGCGGATGTGGGGTTGGTTGAAGACAGAGAGGGTCCTTGGCTGTCCCCTTCCATGCTTGTAGAGGCTTGAGTTAGATTTTTCCCATGTTGAAATGGATTGGTTAACACAGCAGGTTGTTGCTGCATCACAAACTTTTGGGCTTCTGCAAGCCGAGGACATAGATGGGTCGGGTGGTCTTCCGCGCATAAGTTGCATGGATACCTCGCCTTTTGTTTCTCATTGTTGTCCCCGCCAGCATTATCAGTAGGTTTTTTATCCCCCTTACCCTTCTTTCGTTGTTTTTTCTTTCCTTCAGGCTATTGGGTGGCCTTTGGATTAGTCGATTGCACAGTGTGTACATCCGACGTTTTGGTAGGGGGAGCAGCCAAAGTAGTAATTTGGCTGGTCGCTGAGTGTTGTATAGACAACTGCTGCAACTGCTTTGTCAATTTCTCAGTGGGCTTTGTTTGTGTTGAACCAACAATACCATCGGCATGTGGTCCAGCTCTATATCTAGTGTTATCAAGTATTGAGCGTGGTGCATCTGGCAAGATCTCGTATAACAAACCGGACTGAGAATAGATTAGCTCAAGTTATTGAGCTCTCATGATGGCGTCTTCTTCAGAAAATACTCTTAACGTCGCGACCTCTTTGGACAACTGTGGGACCAAATAGTTAAGAAACCACTCGAGCAGGAATGTTGGTGGGACTGGTACCTTAATTAAACTCTTTCGGCGTCTCCATTCTCGGATGTGATCAGATATATGGTCTGCTTTTTGTCTGTGAAAAATTGGCCAGCAATTATGTGCCAGCGTCATATCTCACAGGTAACTGGAAATGGTTGAGGAAATCCATGGCCAATTCACCAAAGGAAGAGTATCTTGAGCGATCGATCTCGATGTACCATTTTGTGGCACTCCCAATGAGAGTACATTGAAACAATCGCAACTGTACGGAGTCCTCTTTCAATGAGTTAGATGAAAACCAAAGATGGAAGGTAGTCACATGATGTCCTGGATCTTCATTAGGCTTGGCTTCGAACTTTGGGATGTCTGAAGGAAACTTCGTTAGCATAGGAGGCCAACGTGGATCAGGACAGATAGGGTCATTCAACAACCTTGTCAAGTCTGGCAAATGCAAGGTTGCCAGGAAGGGTAGTTTGGGTTGTTGGTGATAACCTGGGAAAAAGGGGCCTGGAGTTCGACTGGCACCAGATTTCCAGGAAAATTTCGGCTACTGGCTTGGATTCTGGTAGAAACCATGGCCATGGCCAGCATATGGATTTTGTGTGTGAGGAGACATCATCGACGGATTTTCGAAATAGGACATAGATGGTTGGTCATGCATTACATTCGAAGGACTTTGGGAAGGATTGCTCCATGTCGGTCCCGTGGGGATAGGCATAGTGCTTTGTCCGGGGTTCCATTGATTATGAAAAGAATTACCCCAGATCGTTGACGAGGGAACTGATCCCTACCAAGAATTCCAAGGCCCTGTTGCGGAAGAAGTTCCTGGGTGTGCCCCCTGTGAAAGAATAGTACCCTGCATAGGAATAAGTTGTCTGAAACTAGGGTTGCCCTCAGTTGGGAAAGTAGCTGACGAGAAGGCATTGTTACCAAATGCACCGAACAAAGAAAACAGTGTTGAACCTACCGGCATATTATGCGAAGGTGGTCCTTGACTCCCCGCTCCAAGGAAACTATGGTGTGCAAGTTGCCCTGCGGTTTGCTGATGCGAGCCACCGAGTGAAGGGGATGAAGGAGGTATATGACCTCCCCCATAAGGGAAAGAATTAAAAGGAGTAGGAGTGCCCCCCATGTGTCCTTGTAGAGGAGCATTAGAGCTTCCTGCCCCCGGACCTAAAGTCTGTGAAGTGAAGTAGGAAATTACATGACTTGTACCTGAACTAGGCATCTCGTATGAGAATGGAGGGCCTATCGCACTTGGTGTGAAAGGGGTTGTGGCCACTGCCAGAGATGCGATCAGACCACTATGCGATGTGGAGGTGGTCAAGACCATGGTGGCTCGGACCGGTGATGGTGGGTTAGGAGGTGGAAACTCTCCTATGGTGACAACCGTAGTGGGAATTGAAGAATTCCTAGAAGGAGTAACAACATTTATTTTCATTGTTGTGTGTGACACTGTCTGGCACTCGTAAGGATGAATCAGTACGATGGTGGGTGCCAAAAGATCAGTGATGGAGGTTTCAACCAGACCAAAATATTTCACTCCAAGATCTAAAATGATCGATTCCTTTGTGTGTTGGTCAGGCACAATTTCTTATGACTCGGTCGCTTCAAAAGACCCTTGTTGGTCTAGCTTTCACCTTAGCGGTGGCAGGGGTGGCTCCAGTGTAACCGGTGGCAGGCCAAGAAGCCTTCATGACCGGCAGAGCTCGTGATCCTCCACTATGTGAGAAGATCAAAGACACACTAGGGTAGTCTGACCGTTCAAAAAAAAACATGCACTAAAAAAAGTCCCTAGAAGATAAGACAGGCAAACACTAAATTAATTGGAAGAATAGTTACAACAACCAACACTAGAGCAACTTACCGGTGCAAGTGCAACTCGAAAATAGAAGCACCCTCTGGGTATACTCTACAAAGCATGGCCCAATGTTTGTCCTAGGTACCGCGGTACACCCCCGTGGTCACCTGTGTATGTCCCTAAAAAAGATAGGCAACTAGGTTGCCAGCGCGCGAACAGCCACCAGGCGGGTACAGTCGAAAGTCGGGTAGACCAAAATGAGCAAGGTATCGAGCCTGAAACCTGTCAAGGGTATTGAAAGCAAGTGGTCTAGAAGACAACTGAGGACCTCGAACGGATTCGAGACCCACGAAGCCCCGTGGCAAATGCAATCGACAAAATCCCAAAACAAGCCCTCTATATGTGTTTTCCACTACGATTGGTCCATCTTTGGAGGGGTTATCTCTGCTACCTTTCCACATGCGACCTCATGTTTATCCCCTGTATTAGAGGGGGTCCTGGATAACTTTCATGATACTGGTTAGACACTCCCTAACTCAGACTCCAATGTTTGATTTTAATGGCCTTGAAGAGTTTCCTCTCCAACCTAATCCAAGGCCCTAATCCTGAACTAGTTGGTTAACCCTACAAACATAAAACTCTAATAAATTTTAGATTTTAGCGTTAATTTTATGGCTTGTCTTATGTCAAGGGGTATGAAAGTGAAACTAATGATGTTTGAAAAACGAAAGTAAAAAATGAACAGAAAGCTGGAAAAAAAAAATCACTTAACACAAATTTTCAACAACTTTTCAAAAAAAAAAAAAAAAAAAATTCTAAGATCTTTTGAATCAGAAAACTTAAAGAAGGATTTCACTCGACTATGAGCTACTTATGATCTAAGTAAACTATCAAGAACGTAAGAAAACAAATATTTTTCCCTGGTTACTAATGCAAAATCACACTTTTCAACCAAACAAGAAAATGAAAGAAATTTTTTTTTTATTTATTTAAATGCTGATAAAGAAAAAAGGAAAAATACCAACAAGTCAAAAACCAAGAAAAAATTTATGGCCTAATCGCAGATCACAAAGAATCACTTCAAGAAATCACACACTAGCAACTTCAAAAGGACTCTCACACTTGTCTAAAAACCTTAAAGAAAATTTTTAATGACAACTTTTAAATGAAAAAAGCAAGCTAAGGCTAAGATCAACCCTAAGCTACTGACTGCTAGGACAGAGATTCAAAAACATGAGAGGTATAACTCGTGTCAAGGGAAAGGATGACTTCCTTACCCTCAACAAAAATTATCATGCACAAGCACACTACTGACAATCCAACAACAAGCGTGTGCATGCGAGTTGTGTAGAGCCAGAGGGCGTGTACACACATGTTGGCCTTATACAGGCCGCATGTATCTCTAAAACTCTGAAACAACTAAAAATAGACAATCCAAACCAGGAAAAGACCACTGATATTGAGAACTAGGATCTCTTGAAGGCTTAGACACTTTCTTTAATAGAAAAAGAAAACAATGTAAGGAAAAAAATTCGTAAAACAAACCAATCTAAGATGAGACTGCAAACAACCAAGACTTAGAAAGAATTCCAGAAAACCCTTGAGAATGACTGATTCTGACAGGGAAGAGGATGACTGCCTCAAAAAATTTCTGGAATCTACACGCTACTGCTACTTCTTCAGCTAGCGTTTACACGTGGGCTGTAAGAAAGTAGGGCACGGGTACATGTGTGCAGACCTTATGTAGGTCGTGTGTACCTCTGTGAGTCTTGAAAAAACACAGTCAAGCAAATAATAGAGATAGGTGGTATGGAAAACCAGACTCTCTGCTAGCTCAGACTTTGCAGAAACTTCAAAAAACAGGAAAGAAAACCAGTCTTTTAAAAGTACCCAAAAATATTCCCAGGAACCCTAGAGACTTCCCCAGTATGGTCGCCAATTCAGTTGTGGTGGGAAATCCCCCTATGGACTAGCAAATAGGGTTATATTATGCATACAGATATGACCAAAAGAAACCTACTTTCTACCTTTGTCCCCACACTTAATCCCCATTTTGTTCAGCAAATACATGGTTAGACCAACATACCTTGTTCTGGATGTTCGATGTCGATCCCTCTTCATGCTTGATCACTTGTTAGCAGCTCTCCTCCCAAAGATGACCTGCATACAAAACAAGAAACAAACTACACATGCATTTTACCTACAGACTAATGGGTTAGAGATTCAAACATATATTTATTGAACTATGAAGAACTCATATAGTGGGATGGGAAAAGAATTTCTTTATTATTAACTTTAATGAATCAACTTACAATGTCAAAACTGGCCACTGCTCCGCGGATCCTGATCCTGAGCTCCTCTTCAAATGTCCTCCAACTTCTTTGCTTTGTATCTCTTCTTGCACAAGGATGGTTAAAGGGTTGGGACAATGGGAATGTGCAATTGGGCAGAGTTTCTTTACTCTTATTCTCCTCCTCCAAATGGGACCCCTAACCCTTCTTTTATATGCTAGAAGAAGCTAGGTATTTGGACGAACCCTCGGCCATGCATGGATGGGAGTTTCAATTAACTCACCCAAAGCTATGTGTTATGTCGGCAACTTTCCTTTTTTCGTGCTTTTGTCGGTCCACACGGGTTGTTTTAGGTCAGCTAGCTTGTACACGCATGCAGTAATGGAGTAGGGTGTGTGGGCCCTTATAAAAGAGGTCTTTTAAAGAGTTGTTCAACAGTGCTTTGGCAAAGAAGGGATCTGAGATGGCATGATGCCAGGTAAGCATGTATGGTGAAAATTAGGGTTATAACACCCACTCTAATCATTGATAACATATCTAGCCTTTCAATAATATTGGTGTACATCCCTACTCAGTTACAGACAAAAAATTCACTGAGATATTGGCACTAAAACATTGTTAAATATAACTTTGTTGAGTGTTTCAAGTCTATGTGAAAGGTTGAGTGAAATTGGGAGAAATGGTAGAAAAGGCCTATAAAAATGGATTTTAATTCATATTAGTTAACTCATGTAATTTTTCAAGTCTAAATGGTCACATTAATGTAGGGCACTTTGTGGAATCTTTCGTGGAACCTGATGGAACCCATATTCTACTGCATGACATCCATTTATTCCTTAGTAAGGGATGTGTTTTCCCTTAGGACATCCACTAATCCACATTTCATGGCTTCTTCCAAGCTCACTTGAACCTTAGGCTGAAGTGAACAATTTAAAGAGGAATTTCAACATCAAGCAGGAAAGAGCTTCAGATGATAGCAAATCTACCCTAGAGTCAATGAAGGGGGAGCAAGGGTTAGTGATCAATTAGTTTGGTCAAGAATACCCAATGAATAAGTGAAAAAAAAATCCAAATATCCATATCAAATAGAGCATTGGAGTTCAAGTTTGAGTGTGACTCAGGTGAAACAAGGCAACTTATAAGAATTTGGGCAGAGAAGGAAGACCAAACATGCAATATCCATATTTATATTGCTTCATATCTTGATCAAATATTTTTTCTATAAACCATAGCCTCTATGGTAGTCACCATCAATTGATCCATTAGATTAAAGATGGAGATGCAAGCGCCTACATATTCAAACAAGAAATATGGATCTATGTTTCTATGCTTGGAAATGGCACTCCATGTCTTTCTAAGCTTCGAGAATCCCCATGTATACACAATGATCAAAGTAAAGTTCAGGGGTTTTCCAATGGTAATGATTCCAAGAGATCTAATCACAACCTTCAAAACTAAAATCTCAAATTTCAAAATCTTGATTTGTTATTTTTACTCTTGCGGGGAAGGCGAGTTTACAAGACCAAATAGAAGTTATCATAAGAAGAATTATTTGACCTCTATGAATAGTAATTCCTCTCAACAAGGAGAAATACAAGGAAAAGAGCATTACATACTTTGTTAGGTCTTATTATGAAGCATAAAAAATGTTGTTAGAGCAACACATGTGTCCTATCAAGGACCACACCAATGCTCAAGGTCACTGGAAGAACTCCATCACAGTCGAACCCCTAACAATGCTTTCTTTTTTTTAACAATGATTGTCATCATTGGATTATAAAAAGTCTATGACATAGCCGTACAACATTGTAATACAATCCAAAAGAAGGACCTAATTCCTTGACCAAAAGATATTGTTCTTGAAACCAAAAAACCTTGCTACTATCTATCATGGATACTAAGTGTAAAACAAGGAAATTATATCGTGGGGCAAACTATCCCAAAAGAAATACAAATCGACCAAACATTACATAGTAAATATATTAAAAAGCAGGCCCATGCAAGGCATCTTCTATCACCTAAACTTCATTAGATCTTGTTGTATAAATTAATTAGTTGTTGTATTAATTAATAATAGGGAAATTATATTTATTGGTTTGTAACAGATCCCTAGAGAATGTGTCCTCTTCTTGTCGTCGCTCTTGACAAATGTCATTTGAAGCCATTCTACCTTCAAATTTGGAGTGGTTTTGTCTTAATCAGTTGTCCCTTTGAGCTTTCATAGGTGCCAAAGATTATGAATTAGAAGAAGAGAGAAGTGCCACACATGCCCTATTACCAACATTAAACAATTGTGAGGCCAAAGAGACCACTGAAATAACCTTCAAATCCAGTTATAGGAATTTTCTTTTTTTGCACTTGTATGAAAGCCCACATTTCTTCCTTCAATTCTTTAGTGAATTGCGTGGAATTTTGGCCTCCATGGCATATATATCTCTTTCCAAAACTTCCACTACCGGCTTATCCTTTTAGTCGTCATGTCATCAATGCCATTGGAATTTTGAAGCCACCATAAGCTTATATGCTTCCGCTACACCACCTTACACACTCCCTAACTTCAACCGGGTCATACCAAACATATATATGCCCATTTTCCATGTACATCGGTTGAAAAGAAGAAAACCACATTGGATTTTTGTTGAGAAGCTCATAATAGTGGGATAATTCCTTCACCCCACCTCAAAAAGAACTACTAACATAAGCCCCCATACTCAATTATCCATTACAAACGGATTCCAAGGCACCCACCAGACTAAACACTACAAAAAATGTCAAACACCATCCACTAGCCTGGACCATGAACCACATGCATAGTAAGTTTGAACCCTCTTGTTGTTAAATGCCTCGGTGCCATAAATCACTATCCTAACTAGCTTGCGTGACAAGACTATTGTACAACACTCTCATGCCAAAGATTAAATGAAAATAATGTTCTCATGTGGGGAGATAAGATAGGTACCTATGTTTTTATTCTTAATGCACCCTATTGCATGCTTATGCCAACATTATCCAAACTACATCACTAATCTAGGTGAATATCAGTGGCCACCCACCTATTCTAACTAGCTCATATTCAATTTTCATCTTTGTAGTTTTTTTCTATCTTTTCGGGTCCTAAACTTTCAGGGTCGTTTTGAGGCCCTAAACAACGTTTTTTGGGCCCACCACAGTCACACTATAAATAGAGTCAAACTGTGATGACATAATGTGTAGTCATCGGATAGACCTTTCCAACTAGCTATCGTGCGCCTAAAACAAAGATCATATTCAAAAGTTACGACCCCGTGAAGTTGATGTACCAACTTACCCCAACGAGGCCCACATAACTTTTGGTGCTTCATCTCCTAGGGTTAGGTTTTTGGATGTCTAGGGTTTTGGCATTCATGTTTGAAGTAAAAAGGCCTTTGGAGCCTCATTGTACTCATCTTCTTGTGAATGAGCATAATTGTCACATCTCTTCTCAGAGATAAGCCACCACCATTCTAGCAAGCTTGTTTCAGGCTATATTTTACAATTTCAACATATTTCTTTATTGAATAGAAGTCAAGTTTTACTGTATCTCTATGTTAATAATATAGATTTATATTCATTTCGTTCTTTTCATAAAATATGGATCAGTGCTGTTGAGGAAAAGATATGAAATGATCTTACTCAAGCATTCTCAGACTCTGCTTGGCTAGAGCAAAGTAGACAGGAATATTACCCTATGTTTATAGCCAACAAAAATAACATCCTAACTCACAAGTATTAAATACGAGTGCTTAGGCTAGTCTTTTATAAACAAAAAGCTTGCTGGAAATTTAATTTTTATGTAACTTTTTGAACATATCAGTTGTTGAAATAAATGTAAAGATAGAAGTAAAGTCACCAAGATGATAATCAAGACAGATGAGACATAAAGCAATCATTTATTTCATTCAAATTCACCAAAGAGTCATTTTCTTTACAAAATCTTATGCAAAAATTTTGGACCAAAGTCAAACTTAGACATCCCTAATGGAACATACAAAAGGACCTCTGACAAAAAACCAAAACTAAACTCTAAAAGTTGGATCAGCTTGCCATAGATTGTTGCCCACTCAACTCTGCACAATAGCCTTTGTCAGTCATGAAAATTAATTCACAAACAGACAAGTCTACACAGACTATCAAAGATAGATCAACACCTCTAAAAAACAAGTGTCTGAATCATTTGATTCAGCCCTGAATATTGTTGTCTACAATAAGACCCCGCTATCATAAAAGAGAATTAGGATTGTGATGAATAATGAATGAATGAACACTGAACTATCTCAACATAAACTCAAAGAGAAAACCTTAGTATGTTTTTGCTTCTATCCTCTCCCTGTTCCTCCCTTTCCTTTTTCTTTTAAACAATTTAGAATTGGTTGAGGTAGTTGAACCAACTCATTAGTTAAGTTAATTAAAAGACTCAACCAACTTTAGTTAGGGGAAAAATTCATAATCATAATAAGGGTTATAAATAAATAATAACTAGTAGGTGGGACCCCTTGTGACTCCCTTTAGTTCATAACAATTATAACAATCATAACATAACCATTAGTTAAGTAAAACACACCTCCTTGTGTCTCCCATCAACATATTCACTTTTGGCAAATTTAGCTCATGATATTTGAAATTATTTTCAAAAATATTACTCATATATCCAAAATAAAACATGTTGTCCAAAATTTCCTGAAGTCAGCTGTCCTCAACAATAAATAAAAATAAAAACTCAAAAACCATATTTCCCAGTCTGAGATGCAATCTTTCCTTGATTGTTGTTGTCACCCTTTGATTTCCCTGAAATTGTCTTTGGTTATGCAGAGCCCTTAGGCCTAATCTCGTTGATCACGTGAGAACAATTGTCCCTCAAATGCATCCGGGAAGACACAGATTTGTTAGATCCATTGGAGGGTGAGGAAGGGGCGGCAGTGGATTTTCCTTTGTCAAGGGCATGGTGGGCCTCAGTTTTCAATCTTTTTCTAGCATGGAAGGATTGCACTGGAAAGTGGTATGTGGCAGCTCAGACAATGGGGTTAATAGGCAGAGGAGAAGGCAAGGACAAATTGGGCCAGCCACGATGTTGGGAGACTGTCGGGTGGACAATCTCCTACCATCCATCATTTTCAAGAACCTCAGTTTGCAATGAGACATGAGGAGGTACGGGGATACTGGGGGCTTGCGGGACTTGAAAAGGAGACCTTTCAGGCCTAGTTTGGACTACTCCCTACCCAGTCCAATTGAAGAATCTAACCTGAAACAATTGGCCAAGCTCTTGTGAGTCAGCATCAAAATGTATGGAGAACCTTGTCCTTCTTGGGCCTCTGTTCCAATTACCTCTACCTCTGTTTCCTCCGCCATGGCCACCTCGACTGAAAAAACTCATTCTTGCATGCATGATTGATTAGAAAATAGTCTTTTAAATAACCATACATGACAACTCTTAAAAATATGAAATAGATTTGGCTCAGCAATGTATCAGACTCATGCAATCCAATCCATACAAATTGTTTTACTGATTATCAATGAGCAGGGGGTGAATAAAGGGTTCTGGGATATGTGAGGGGTTTGTATTGAGTGAAGCATTATAAAATCAGGGGGAAAAGAAAATGGTTACTACTCAATGACAACAACAATCAACTGTAAAGCAAACCAATAAAACATCACTGTAATCCAAACAAGACAATGCCACTTCCAACTGCTTTAACACCAAAATTCTCTTGACTGTAATCAATTTTAGAACATGGATTGAAAAATGAATATGGGAAGGCGAGGGGGTTTGTAATTAGCGGAAAATGAAATAATGGAAGGGAAAAGGGTGATTATTGTTCATAAAATTAATTAAGTGATCCATAAAACATTATGTGAAGAAAACAACCAACCAATTCACCATTGTAACCTCAAAGGCACTACTGTGTAAGAACTCAACAATTTTGGGCATTAAATTGCTTACAGTTTAAAATCAAATTCTTAAGACAGTATCATCAAACCAAACAATGTGCAATCTACCACGATCTATAGGGGAGTTATGTTTATTTATCCAATTTATATCATGTAATAATTCTCAAATGTATAAACAATAACTATTTGCACTCATAACCATTTGCACTCTGTTTATCCTCAAAACCAATCACTGCCCACACATTACTTCAATCATCAAATACACTCAAAGTTGTGTTTCGAATTTAACAATGAAATCATATTGTCACTGCGATCAGGCCTGTCATTTAAAATGCAATGATATTTGCTAAATATATATGGAGGCAGTAAACCCAATAACTAGATTAAATTGAAAAACCCAAATTGACATTTAAACAGACAGACAACAACCACCATTCCAACACAAGCTATGCATAGAATAATTCAATCATGCAAGTGTAATTCTATCACTATATAAGCCCAATTCCATGTGACTCTAAAAATCTGGGCCATCCATCCAACACGACGAGGTATCAACAACATACCTGTCTTCATAAAACAAATAATTATATGGCTACAAAATCATGCTTAAAACTCTGTGACTATTTCTGAGTTTGGAACCCAAGCTATCCATATTAAATACAGTGTGCAGCCACCAAAACACCACTACACAACATCTCCATTTTACAAAACCAAACACATAGTCACAGTAATAACTCAACCCATCGTGTTGAGCCATCAATCTAATACAATATTGCTTCGATTTAGTCAAATTGTAATCAACTATGTTGTGTAAAACTCGGGCTTATACAATCAAACAATCATAAATCATGCAGTGGATATAGTTTCTACAGTTATCCCAGTTGCAATAATCATTTGACCCCAAAAGGAACTAACGGTTACATTGACCATTTATTCATTGTATAGAAACACCACACACACAACGCGGTATGCGTGAGAAACATTAAGAAATTGTAACCAATGCCAGTTGAACATCCAAACAATCCTTAGTGCAAAAATACCAGTGACTCTGTATCAACCAACCAATTCACCACTGTCATAACAATCAATTGAACTAACAGTTGTGGCAACCACACATAGCCATGCATCAACTCGAATCGGGGTTGTGACCCTCTCAATTAAACAATACTAAGTTATTAAACAAAAGGAGAGCCACTGTGTACTTTGAAATGTACAATTAACAATGCAGGGTTTACCATTGTTATAACAAAGGCAATGACTAGATACCAAACCAACACTACTGTCACATGATTAACTGGGCAGAGGCAGTGACTAGATACCAAACCAACACTATTGTCACATGACCAACTAGGCGAGCTTGTACTCAAACTAGTCGACAATATACAACCAACCAACAATAACCAAGTAGTAAACCCGACAGGCCAGACCGATCTTCTCTATCAACCTTTAGACTAGAGGGATAAGGGTTTGTTCCGTAGCCAACACAGGGAGAAACAAATCTAACTCTTTGTAATGGTGAAACCTCTGAGGCCAACGATGCATACACAGAGAGAACCACAACTCATTCGTGGACAAGTAAAAAATCCATGACAGGGGCTATAATAGAGGGGTGAGACTCCAACTCGGCTAGTAATGATACTTAACACACACAGGGTATAGCCCTTGTGGTTCTCCAGTCAACAACGACAATGTTGAAGTGAAGACAGGGCCGAGAACTTAACAAAATAACCCACTGCGCGACCTTTTAGTGGTTGAAACAAACTAATGCTCTAGTGAACAAAACATAGTGATATAGAGTGCCTCCAAACATTAAACCCATAAAAGCCAGAGACTGGACATAATGATGTGAACGTGTGAGGAAAGCCAACCAACCAAAACCAACAAAACCCTCCAACTAAACCATCCAAGATTACAGAGAGCCCCTATGGCTGCTAACACCTAGGATGGCCCAATACATTGAAACTTTAGATATTTATCGCAGAGAAACCCACCAACAATTCATTACAAGAACACAATTTTACACAGTTGCAATACTTAAGGAAAACACAAACCAATACACTCGAGCCATTAATCATTTCATAACAAAGCAGACTCATGAATGGCCAAAAAAAGACATACCTTTAATCAAACTCCTTAAAACGCGAGCTGGCCGAGCAGTTCCCTTCTGCTAAGAAAACGGAGCATAACCACAACAACAAGGTTGCACAATATCCTGACTAGGGTGGCAGCCGACAGAAGGAGTAAAGGTGACGTGCAGTAAATGCACGTCGCATCCACCCACAGTCAATTAATTCACTAGTACAAGTCAGCCAATAATCCATTAACTCAATTAATTAGACTATGTACCGGAACCATCAACCATTAAAACAAATAGCGTGATCCATATCAACACATGCCATAAAATAATCACTGAGCATATCAACTATGTAACTTAAACAAAATCGCATAGCTATTAACGTCCATTACCTTGTCAAATGTACCACCAACATCCCATCCATCCAAATATACCATATTCATATTACCAATATAACTCAATCAAATCGCATAGCCATTACTTGCTAGATAGGACTTAACCATAATAAATTTAATCTTTCATGCTTGTAGTATAGCATAGCTCAAATTATTCCCCTTGCATTTGTTGCATTGTTTTCATTTCTTCCAATTGCTTCTATGTGTTACTAACATGTATGTTATGCAGGTGTTCCAAGAACAAGTAGTAGTGGTGTCAATGAATAGCATAGGTTGTAGTAACACAAAGAAACAATAATTCATAAGCCTCAAACCATAGTCAATAAAAGAAAGATCTCATTAATCATGTAAGCCATGTCGAACATCATCACAACATCACATATGAACATACCTTATCTCCAATCTACAAGGGGATCCCACCTACTAGTATTATTTTACTTTTTAATAATAATAGGCTTTAGCAACACTTTGCAGGCAAAACTTAGTTGCAATTTTAATCGTCAACAAACTGGCAACTCCACAAGGAAATTTGTTTTCAACAAATTTAGGACTCATAACTCACGGTTTCATAGACCGAGAACAGCAGGCATAGAAGGTATAACCAGGAATATTATGCAACAGGGGGAAGTGAGCGGATTTAATGGAAAGATGACCAGGAATTTGGGAATTATTTATGAAAAGTGGTAAGTATGAGGGGGTTTACCACTGTATGCATAATCATTCAACTGGAATCTTCTCTTAACTTCAAGGAATATATATATATATATATATTACTTGCTCTCAAAACCTCAATGGATGAAGAAATGGTAAGAAGAAGCGGGAGGTAACCAATTCTTTGTAAAACAATAGTGGAAATATATAACAATTTCAAGGGCCTTTTAGAGGAGACATCATAACAGTTGTGTAAGCTTGATTGTTATTGGCTAACAATGCTTTGCAGGAGTGTCATTGTGGCAGAATTGATCCAACATCCTATTAGACCAAATTAACTAAATATAATAAGAAACAAAATCATGACAGAAGTAAAGTTGCAGAAACTAAAACAACAAAAATGAAAAACAAAAATGAAACGCAACAAGAAAAAAAAACTTAACTCAGAAGGCAGAAATCAAAGTACTGTAAAGCATAAAAAAGAAGCACAAAAATTGAAAGCAGAGCTAGGCTACTAGTATACAAAAAATCCAATCAGCATTAGAGATTTTCATGTTGGTCCCTCACAATATTTCAAGCGAGGGATATTAGCATTGTAGGAAAACAATTGCTTCTATAATTTCTTTAAAATGTAAGAGTTAGTGTCCAAAACAAAAGCAATTTGGAAAGGACCCAACACTTGGAATCTCGACATCATTATCAACCCCTTGATGCACACAATTAGATCATCAAGATAGAGATGGAGACTAACCAATTCATAAAAAGTCGTGTGCACAGGTCTTCTAAAAGTGGTGCTTGCATCAAGTAAGCTAGAAACATGCATGGGTAAGGCATGGTACCCCAATTAGTGATAAGGGTGGTTTTGTGAGAATCTGCTTCTTTTACCTTGATCTTCTTGCATCCCAACAAACTGTCAAGCAAGGTCCTTAATTGTGACTCTACAACCTGCTGCAGAATCATTTCTATACTAAGGGAAAGAAAAGGGTTTCTCATAATAGCTTGCCTAAGAGTTAGAAGATTGATACAGGTTCTAATATTTCCAGTGGTCCTCGAAGCAGGTTCCCAATTGGAAACCCATTCAGGATGGACTGAAAAAATAATCCCATCCCTTAAGAATTTTCCCAACTCCTTTTGAAAGGTTGTCTTAAAAGCAGAGTTAATAGATCTTTGTTCTTGCATAATTGGTTTCATGCATTCCTTGATGGAAATAACATTTTGCAAAAAAACAGGATCAAAACCACGAAGATTTTTATAAGGCCAAGCAGAAACCTCTTGAAATTCACCAAGTAGCTTGGAAAACTCCCTTTTTTTGTTATCAGAACATTGGGTACTTACGTTAATGTTCCTTGAAGGTTTAAGTGCCCAAATGTTCATAGAGATGATTTCACCCACCTCCCTTCATATCTCCTCCTCTTTCTGTTTTTCTTTGTTGCCTACAACACTCAATGAAAATGAACCATCTAAAGGAGTTAAGCTCTCGAAAATCTTACCATTTTCTATGGAAATAATTTCATCTAGCTTAAGAGGTTCATCTTGAATAAAAGCACAAATGTTCTCATTGTTAGGGAGGTCCTACCAAGATTCTACATTTTCAGGGATACATGGACGATATAGAGATTGAAAATAACAATCAGGCCTGTGAGGAAAAAGTTGTTGATTAGGAGAAGCTGCAAAGATAGCTAATCGAACAACCATTGAATTCAACTCCCTCTTAACATGAGTGATGTTGAAGGATAAAAGGTTCGAGATAAGCGCCCAAACAGTTTGAGAGTATCATTTTATCATCTTGTTGCAAGGGGGGCACATTTTTCGTATCAAGTTCACAACAAGCTCAGAATCTCCGAAAATTGAAAGGTGACCACAACCAAGATTAAGGGCGTTTTCAATGCCTAATAATAAAGCTTCAAACTCAATGGCATTGTTTGTACAGGGAAACTCTAACCTGTAGGACAGATTATGAGTTTTTCCTGCAGAGGAGACCAAGATAATGCCAGCCCCATTACCTTCATTAGAGCATGAACCCTCAAAGTGCATGTGCCACATCTCATCTTCTAAATTGATTTGTTCCAAAGGAGTATTATCCTCTTCAGAAAAGATGGAATACACTCCTATGTCTTCTTCAATATAGTTTACACTAGATTGCAGAACACTCTATATAGGGTGAAATCCTTCCTTCTCTAAGGAACATGATGTTCTTACCATTCCGAGGAATGGATAAATGTGTCCCTTCGAGTGAGAGGTATCCACTTGTTAAGGCTTGCCATTCCCTTCCCAAGATAATTGAGTAATTTCTTACATGCATATCAATTACCTGAATGTTGAGGGTTGTTCTTATCTTATGATGTGCGCATAAAACCAAGGCCACATCCTTAATCTCGCCTATGGTTGTTTGTTGAAGACTATTATAAGAGAGCATGCTTCTGGAGTTTTCATTTGTACAAGAAAAGCCTAGCTCTTCCATAATAATCTCCGACATCACACTGGGGCCCGAACCACCATCAATGAGGAAAAAATGGGCAATCTTATCCATAATCTTTATATAAATATAAAATGGGGGATTTTTTACAGGGTATCTAAAGTTGTGTACACCTACTTTATTTACAGAAGAATCCTCTTCATTTACCTCTTCAAAAATATTGGCTACAATGGAAGATTTTCCTTCCATAAATTGTTTCAGATGCATATGTTGTTCAGGGACGACAACCATGTCTAGAAGGGTTGCAGCTGCTTTGATGTTGGCCAACTAATTCAAGATATTGTATTTGGAAGAAGGGGGAGGAGGAGTGATTCCTTGACTCTCAATAACTTTAGGAACCTAGAGAGTGGTAGAGGTTGAGGATGAACTCGGGCTAGAAAAACTGCGGGGAGGATCAAATTTTCCCTTGGGAGTATAGGCCTTATTCCTAGTGTTGATCACCATGACATCCTCTTGTTGATTAAGGTTGGTTGTCATTGATGTCAACCCTTGAAGAAAGCCTCGTAGCACAAAGGTTGGGTAATGGACCCAAGATTGTTTGATGTAAATATGACTCATTATTGTCTTGTCATGTTTTATAATAAGTAGAAATGTATGAACTCCAAAGTGGTCCCCTTATGGTGAAATCCCTCATGGGAAGACGCTTTGCAGATTGAGTTATCCAAGAAGTATGGTTAGAGAACCCATGCTTATTTGTGGAATAATGAGATGAAGGTTAGTGAATTTGTCATTGAAACTATCCTATATGGATAGTGCTTTTCATGCCATTTATGGTGGTATGTGGAACGTCACATAACTCCTCACGGTTAGAGAGTTATGGCCATGAGAAGTTGGAGAACCCAGGTTTGGGTAATGGACCCAAGTTTGTTTGATGGATAATTGTATGAGTTTTGATATATTTGTAGGTAATACTATTCTATATGGATGGTACATGTCATTCCATTTCTGGTGGTATGTGGAACGTCACATAACTCCTCACAGATCGAGAGTTATGGCCTTACGAAGTTGGAGGACCCTCTTATGTCATCTAGAAGCCCCAAAAGGTCAAAGTAGTCAAAGTGGTTTAAGAGATTTTAGAAGGTAAATAATAAAGTGAATTTATGAGTGTACTATAATTCAAAGTGAATACAAAATACATTATTTAAATAATAAATTTAATGGAGAAATTAGAAGTGGGTTAACCCTAAAATAAGGAAAGTGAGCAAAGTGACCTAGAAGAAGTTTTTAAGGAAGCTACTTGGAGAGTATAAATAAGAGGCAAGGCTCTCTCATTTTAGACACACTTGAGCATATTGAATACCTATAGTTTTCTGAGGTAACCAAAGGATATCTAAGCCAAATTTCTGAGGGAAGGTGAAGAAAAGAAGGCCAAAATTCAAGGAAGGATAAATTATTTTGATGATGCTTTCTAAGGTATGTTATTTACAGGTCTTCTCACCATTTTCGCAATAACTTTTTTTCTAGAATGATTCAGACTATGAAATTGCTATGAAATTGAGGAAACATATCCAAGTATCTATGGTAAAAAATGCAGCTTGTGGGTTGTTGTATTTTTGGATTTACACTCCGTGGAAACTAGGGTTTGTGGCTAGTCCTGAAACTAGTCAAAAACATGTGTTTCAAGTAAAAACGTCATAACTTCTTCATAACATATCCAAATTCAGTTAGAAATTTTTTTTTGGTTATATTACAGTCTGTAGTATGCTTTGCAAAAGTTTCATATTGATTCAACAAATATTCTGTGCGGGGCACGCTCTACAAGGTCGCTCTCTAGAATAAGCCAGAATTCAGCAAGGTATGCCATTTTTTCTATAACTACCTTTCTGAGAGGTTCCAAGTAGTGACACCTAGAGGAATTTCACAAAATACACTGAAGAACATTGTGTATCAGTTTCATATCTTTATTCTTTACAGGTACAAAGTTATGATTATTTCAAGTTAGGGTTGTTGACTAATCCAAAACTAGTCATGTGAGACTAAAGAAAAGTTTGATGTAAATGCTAGTCTCTTGTTGTTTAAAGTTAAGGAAGGTTTGCAAGTATGTGTTCATATACACTAGGTCTATTGCAAAGTTATAAATCATATTTTGATGATGAAATTTATGAGGAATTTTGGTTGAGGTACAAGTTGGGTACATGGTTGAGACAAGTAGTTGATGAGTGGGCACATACATGAGGTGTATAGTTGATGATGTTGGTACATATTGATGATTCATAGTTGATGAGTAGTTGACACATGATTGTTACATACTTGGTACATGGTTGGTTGCACTTGTTTATGGTACAGGTTGATTACAGATTGTTTGGTATAGGTTGGTGCATGGTTGATGCACTTGTTTATGGTATAGGTTGATTACAGGTTGAGGTACAGGTTGATGCATGGTTGATGCATGGTTCAGGTTTATTGGTATAATTTTACAATGGTATATCTCATAGTGATAGTGTGACAGTGGTTCCATCATTCTACTTCTACTTCAGGGCGGTTGGACGGGGCAAGGACAAGTGGTTGTAGCCACCTTCCGGTTGTAGCTGGAGAACATAGGGGGTTGTAGAATCCTTCTGGTTGTAACCAGATAATTGGGGAGTTGGAGCTTCCCTCATGTTGTGGCTTGAGAAACTAGGGGGTTGGAGCCTCCTTCCAGTTGTAGCTAGAAAACAAAGGAATTTGGTGCTTCCAATGAATGTAATACTTCAAGACATATAAGAAAAATCATTCCATGGTTTTCTCCCGATTTGGATTTCCACATAAAACACTGGTGTACTGTGTATGTGTGTGATTGTTCATTTCTTATTGCTCATTATTGGATAATAATTCTACATTGATATAACACTTGGATTATTTGAAGAAAAAGGATTATAATTACGCTATTATTGATTCACCCCCCCTCTTAGTAATCCAACACCTCTAGCTCTGCAAAATCTAGGACAACGATAGTAGCTTCTAGTCTTTTACCAAAGATCTTATCTTTGGCACTCTTATTTAACTCACATGTGGTTTCTTCTTGGTGTTCCTCGCAAAATTTACACCAACTCCGAAGCAGGATAGCTTTAGGCTAAAAAAAAAAATCAACCAGATTTCTAAAGGTGGGTGTCGAAGAGGATGAAGCTCTTGGGGTGAGAGGGGAGACTGTGCCCTTTCTCTTGAATGCTATCATGCGATTGTTCATATCTTGTACCAGATGAAAGAGGGTGGACATGTCCATCTGTCTCACCGATTCTCCCTGTGGAAGACCAATTCTTTCAATATGTTCTTCATACTCTGAGAAAGTATGCAGAGTGGAACTGAGATTATCAATGGCTTTTTCCTCAAGCCTATAATGGTAGGGAGAAGTAAATGCATTGTAGTAATGCATGAAAGTGTCTTGGTTATGAGGGTGGATAAGTTCAAGGATTTGATTGTACAACTTGGTGAAATGCAAGTTGAAAGACTTGATGGTCTCACCATCCTTATAGGTGACATTATTGTATTCCCTTAACTTCTCAGCAGGGCTTTTGGATTGCCCATAAGTCAATTGGAACCAATAGATTAACTCCTCCCAAGTAGACGGAATCTTAGGAGGAAGATCAAAGAAATTGGTTGTGGCCTTTCCTTCCAAGGAATTGACAAATAAGCGCATGCATGTATCATTGTCATTGGCCCCTATGTTATGACAAGCATTGGAAAATGCCACTAGGTGTTCATTTGTACTGACAGTGTTATTTCCTGAAAACTTAGGCAAGTGCTCTTTAAACTTCGGAAGTGGAGGAGTGGCAGGTGCAAGGTTAATAGGAGAGGACACATGCCACAGTGTGGTTATGGCGTCTTCCTCGAATTGAAAAAGACCGTACTTTTTAATGACTTTGGTGGGGTTTGTAGTGGAATGGACAGGGATATGGTGACTATATAAGCTACCAATCACTGATGACGATGAATATTAAGAAGATGGAGCACTTCCAGTGCCACCAAAGCCACCACTAGATGCCATCTTGTGGATGTTAGATGAGGGAAAGAAAGACAAGCTGGATGAATCAGATAAAGTTCTCCTTAGAGCACTTTGTTGGGAAGATAACACAACATTCCTTCTTCCTATTTAAACAATAGGATTGATTTCCAGTGACAAGCCTCTTCTTCTTCTAGAAGCACGAGAATCTAAGGACATGAAAGAAAGGCCAAAACTTGAAGAAACAAAAGGGTTACTGTTGATTTCTAGGTTGTCTACGTCTAGCTTCCAATCATTATTGAGTACTAATATCTCGTTCAATCGTTTCCCAAGAACGATTAAGCTCAGCACGGGTCCTAGCAGTGTCTAAAATAGTATGAAATAAGTTCAAAGTAATGGTGGTCTGGTCTTGGATACCAGGCTCAAGATTGGGCTGCCTCACAACAGGAACTGTCATTAATAGCAAAACAATCAAAGAATTAATTTTAGAAAAATATAGATGTATCGATGAAAATCAAGTATAAAAATAACCGAAGAGATATCGAAGATCTATCCCTAGTATGGTCACCAAAATAAATGTTGAGAAAAGATACGAAATGATCTTACTCAATCATTTTCAGACTCTGATTGGCTAGAGAAAAGTAGACGGGAATATCACCCTAGGTTTATAGCCAACAAAATAACATCCTAACTCACAAGTATTAATTACAAGTGCTTAGGCTAGTCTTTTATCAACAAAAAGTTTGCTGGAAATTTAATTTTTATGTAATTTTCTGAACACATCAGTTGCGGAAATGAATGTAAAGATAGAAGTAAAGTCACCAAGATGATAATCAAGACAGATAAGACATAAAGAAATCCTTTATTTCATTCAAATTCACCAAAGAGTCATTTTCTTTACAAAATCTCATGTAGAAATTTTGGACCAAAGTCAAACATCCCCGATGGAACATACAAAAGGACCTTTGACAGAAAACCAAAACTGAACTCTAAAAGTTGGATCAGCTTGCCACAGATTGTTGCCCACTCGACTCTGCACAATAGCCTTTGTCAGTCATGAAAATTAATTCAAAAACAGACAAGTCTACACAGACTATCAAAGATAGATCAACACCTTTGAAGAACAAGTGTCTGAATGATGTGATTCATCCTTAAATATTGTTGTCTACAATAAGACCCTGCTATCATTGAAGAGAATTAGGCTTGTGGTGAATAATGAATGAATGAAAACTGAACTATCTCAACATAGACTCAAAGAGAAAACCTTAGTATGCTTATGCTTCTATCCTCCTCTTGTTCCTCCCTTTCCTTTTTCTTTTAACAAATTAGAATTGGTTGAAGTAGTTGAACCAACTCATTAGTTAAGTTAATTAAAAGATTCAATCATCTTTTAGTTAGAGAGAAAAGTACTAATCATAATAAGGGTCATAATTAAATAATAACTAGTAGGTGGGACCCCTTGTGACTCCCATTAGCTTATGACAATCATAATATAATTATTAGTTAAGCAAAACACACCTCCTTGTGAATCCCATCCACATATCCACATTTGCTAATTTAGCTCATGATATTTGAGATTATTTTCAAAAACATTACTCATATGTCCACAATTAAAACATACTATCCAAACATTCTTGAAGTCAACTGTCACCAATAATAGGTAAAATAAAACTCAAAAGCCATATTTTCCGGTTTGTGAAGCCATCATTCCCCTGTTGATGCTATCATCTTTTAGTCCTTCTGCACCTACCTTAGGCTATATGGAATCCTTAAGTCTCATGTTGTTGATCATATGAGAACATTCGTCCTTCCAATGCAAGTGGGAGGACACAGATTTACCATAATTATCTAAAGATGCAGAAGGGACAGTAGCGGCCTTCTCTTTGACATAGGTGTAATAGACATTTGTTTTTAGCCTTTTATTTGAATAGCTCATCCCTGCATGCATGATTGATTAACAAATGATATTTTAATTAACCATACATGACAAATCTTTAAAAATATTAAATAGATTTTGGCTCAGCAATATATAAGACTCATGCAATCCAATCCATACCAATTGTTAAATTGTTTTTCGATGAGCAGGGGGTGAACAAAAGGTTCTGGGATATGCGAGGGGTTTGTATTGAGCGAAACATGATATAATGAGGGGGGGAATAACATGGTTACTTCTCAACGACAACAACAATCAACTGTAATGCAAATCAAAGAAACATCATTGTAATCCAACCAAGACGCTACCACTTCCAACTGCTTCACACATAAAAAAAAATCGATTGTAATCAATTTTAGAATAGGGAGTGAAAAAATGAATATGGGAAGGCGAGGGGGTTATAATTAGTGGAAAGGGGAATAATGGGGGGGAAAGGAAAACAGATACTGTTCATGAAATCGATTAAGTAATCCACATAACCATTCTATACAAGAAAATACACCGACCGAATGACCATTTACCCAACTAACAACCATTGTGCATAGTCAAACAACTATGTTCATTAACTAGTCCACTGTGCTTAATCAAATGTTCAACCACTTCATTTGTATTCATTTAATATCTTAACAATCTCACCAATGAATACGCAGTCAATTTCTTCACTATGCTCATCGACTACTGCCAACCATTTCAATCATCAAATGCAGACATAAAATTCGTGCTTGATTTTGTGCTTTAATTCATTAAATAATTAAATTGCATACATAATGGACGGTCAACACAAGGGTACATATTCATCTTGCCAAGATCCTAGCTTGCCAATTAAACATGCTCATAACGATTGTCATTCAAACTCATAGTCTCAACCATTCAACAAAACACAGTTGCATTTTTGTGGTTGTACAGGCCCAAATTTCCTTTGATTCTAAACATTCAAAATGTGGGGCCATCCCTCTAACACAAGGCAACAACAGCATACCCAGCCTCATAATACCATAATCTAAATACAACAAAGCCATATCTAGAAAACTCTTTGTGATTACCTTTGAGTGTGTAACCCCAGATTTTCATAACATACACAGTGGGTAATCACCCAAAAACCATGGTGCAACATTACCATTTTATAATTCTAAACACACAGCACAGTATTAACTCAACCCATCGTGTCGAGTTATCAATCCAATAAGGTATTCCTTCAAAAAAAAATCAAACTGCAACCAACCATACTATGGAAAACTTGGGCTCATCACTAATGACACAATTAGATAACCATAACACATAGAGTGGATGGAATTGCTATAGTCATCCCGGTTGCAATAACTACTTGGCCCCAACTCATAGTTATAATGACCACTCATTCGTGGTGTAGGAACACCATACATACCAACACATTACTCACGTCTATCATCAAATAATTGTAACTAATGTTGAATTTAACATCCAAACAATCTTCAAATTTAAAAAAACAGTAATTGTGTATCAATTGATCAACCAATTCAATGATGAGCGAAATACTTGCACTGTGGTAAAAGTCAACAACCGACCTAACATGCTGTGGAAACCACACATACCCACGCATTGACGTGAAGCGAGGCTGCAACTTCCTCAAAAGACAATACTAGGTTATCAACCACCAGAGAGCAATTGTGTATTTTGAACTGTCCAATTATAAATGCAGGGTTTCCATTTTAATAACATAGGCAATGACTAGATACAAAAATCAACATGATTGTCACATAACCAATTGGGTGAACCTTCATTTAAATTAATCGAGAATACTTTTCAATCCACAATAACCCATAGTAATCTGACAGGCCCGACAATCTTCTCTCTAAAACCCTCAGACTGGAGGAGTTAAGGGTTTGCTTCCTGAACAACACTAGAGTCGGCTCCTTTCAATGGTAAGACCTCTGAGACTAATAGAGAACACCACAACTTACTTTGTGGACAAGGTGATAAAAACCTGTGACAGGAGAGGCCATAACAGAGGAATAAGGCTCTAACTTGGCCTGGCAATGATATCTAACGCACACAGGGTATAACCCTCGTGTCTCTTGATTCAAACAACCCCAACGCTGAGGGGAAGACAGGGTCGAGAAAGAACAACATAACTCACTGCGTGACCCTTAGCGGTGAAAACAACCCAAGGCCCATATGTATAATGCGTGGTGACACAAGCGCTTCCAATCATTAAACCCCATAAAAGCCCAGAGACTGGATACAGCAATACAAAAGCGTGAAGATAGCCAACCAAGACCAACAAAGACTCTCCAACTAAAACAACAAGGATAACAGAGATCCCTTGTGGCTGCTAATACCCAGGATGACCAGTAACACATGACTTCAACATCATTGCAGAGAAAATCATCAACGTTTCATTTCACAATCACAATTTTAAACAATTGCAATACTTAAGGAAGGCACAAACCGATACACCTGAGCCAACATCTATTTCATAACCAGAGTAGACTCGTGAAGGGCCAAAAAAAGACATACCTGTAATCAAACGTATTAAAACGCAAGCTAGTCGAGCAGTTCCTCTTTGCTAAGAAATCGGAGCATAACCATAGCAACAATGTTTGAACAATAACACGACTAGGGTGGCGGCCAACAAAAGGAGTAAAGGTGATGTGTAGTAAATGCACATCACCTCCACACTTCAAGTTCATTCATGGCCGAGCAGTTTCTCTTTGCTAAGAAATCGGAGCATAACCACAACAATAATGTTTGAACAATAACCCGACTAGGGTGGTGGCCAACAGAAGGAGTAAAGGTGATGTGTAGTAAATGCACATCACCTCCACACTTCAAGTTCATTCAATTCTTAGTACGCACCAGCTACTAATCAACAAATCATCCACATTTAACCATGCATCGAGACCAACACCCTTAATTTCCAAGAGCGCCACCTACATCAAATATTACCATCTCCACTATACATAAATGCATGCCAACTATGTTCTATAAAACCTCAATAAATCGCATGGTTGTCATACGCTAGCTAGGATTTTCCACAATCTTTTTAATGCATATAGTATAGCATGTTAGCATAGCATAGTTTCTCCCTTTTGTATTTGGGTTCACATTGCTTAATCTCATTTTAATTTCCTTTCATTTGTTGTTACTAGCATATGTCTGTTGCAAGTGTCCCAAGTAATAGATCCAAAAACATACAACAATGATAACCATGAAAAACATCGGTATAAAACCTGGGCTTGGAACAACAAAGAAAACATGTATAATAAGTCTGATCCATTATCCAATAAAACAAGATATCGTCAACCATGTAAGTAGTTTCGAATAGTAGCATAACATCAAATAAGAACCAGACTTGATCTCCAATCTACAAGGGGATCCCACCTACTAGTATTATTTAGATTTTATAATAATAGGCTTTAGCAAAACTTTATGGGAAAAACTTCGTTGTGAATTTAATCATCAACAAGTGGTATCAGAGCAGTCTACTCCTTGTCATTCTTAGTGCATGTCTCCGACAAGGTAAAGGTACATTCTTAGTGCATGTCTTGATTTTGTTTCTCTTGAGGAGAAGAGTTGTCGCACACCCAAGCGACCTTCCATGGTGGGAGAAAATAAAGACGATGGGACATGAGATCCTTTCAAACTGTTGCTCGAGGAATCCCTCGCGTAACAAAGGAACAAGATGATGGATAGTTTTGTGCAAATCCTTCGATGACTACCAATAGGTGACACATCTTGATGCAGACCCTGCTATTCTCCCTTGGGGATGCGCAACCTCCTGGTCAAGGATCTTCGATTCTCAGAGCCGAATTAGCTCTATGAAACCTTAATGGTCTCCCTTGTGATTAAACACAGTCCCTTTTCAGTCTTTTGGTGCAGGGTCTATGACACCCGCAACCTCTCCCTTAACGTTGCTGAACTATCAGGGTTCAAGCACTAGCTCCTCTTCCATTAGCCCTTTCCCGTATGTGACCTCGAGCTATGTCCTCTCGTAAACACACGATTGTGGGGTGACCTAGAGTGGTTTGAGACCACACCACTTTTCTCCCCGCAATTCACTAGCAGCCACCATGTGTCCTTTTGGCAATACCGTGGTTTCAATTGTGGCCTGCTCCAAGATTTTTAAAACCCGAGCACTTTTTGTCCCCGCAATTAAGCATGACCGTCGATATTTTGATCTTGGGTGTTGCCTCTTGATCGACGGATCAGATCTGTCCTCTTTCTACATTGGTTAACTATCATTCAGCGACCCTTTTCCTCCTTTCACTCGCAATCCCATATTTCCACGATCTATCGACGCGTACCCTCCTTTCCAATCGACAACTACGATTGGTTTTTCCCTTCAGGCTTCGGGAGTTTCAACTCTCAACTCTTGCTTCCTCTGTAATACTTCCACTCGAAGTTGATGATTTGTTGACACATGTCCCTCACAGATCGACGACTGTGGTTCACTTCTACTCTTCAAGCTTTGACAGTTTCAACTCTCAGTATTTTCCTTCTCTCGAAGTGCTTTCACCCAAGACGATGATCTATCGATGCGTGTCCTTCACAGATCGATGTTTGTGGTTCAGTTCACTCTTCGGGCTTCGAGAGTTTCAACTCTCAGTCTTCTCTTTCTTCCGGAGTACTTTCACCCGAAGACGATGATCTATCGATGCGTGTCCCTCACAGATTGATGATTGTGGTTCACTTCAACTCTTCGGGCTTCGGGAGTTTCAAATCTCAGTGTTTTCTTTCTCCAAGAGTGCTTTCACCCGAAGACGACGACCTCTCGACACATGTCCCTCACAGATCAACGACTTTGGTTCACTTTTCTCTTTGAGCTTCAGGAGTTTCAACTCTCAGTCTTCGCTTTCTCCTGGAGTTCTTTCACCCGAAGACGACGATCTATCGATGCGTGTCCCTCATAGATCAACTATTGTGGTTCACTTCGGTCTTCGGGCTTCAGAAGTTTCAAATCTCAGTCTTTGCTTTCTCCTGGAGTGCTTTCACCCGAAGACGATGATCTATCGACGCGTAAACCCCTTGGCGACCAATGGCCAAGATCTATTTTGGCTCTTCGACGATTTCTCTCTCTCCTTGTCTACAAACTTTTGAGTTGTAGATCTTGCGCCACATGTCCCTCTGGATGATGGACGGTCTCTAGCCTCTTCGAGACTTCAGTGAATCCTTGCTCCTGTGTGCACACCGAGACTTAACGCTTGTGTACTTTACCCATATCTGTCGGTCTGGAATGATCTTGCTCCCTCTTGAACGAATCTTAGTCGATGACTCGTGAAACCTTCAAAACTTTGTTTCCCTTGAATATTTATCCCGCTATCTCTCTTGACATTTCTCTCTCTAGAACCCTTTGACTCCTTAGAGGGTTACTTTGACACTTAGCCAAATTTCGGATCTGTGCACTCCTTGCAACAGATTTTTGTGCAAGACTTAGCTTCTTATGGACGACTGTGAACACCTTGCAGTAGTCACTTTGCACTCCTTGCAAAGAGAAAGTTTCATGCTATCTCTTCTAAGCTTTTGAGTTGAAACAAACTCTGTCAATGCACTCCTTCTGGACTGTATGCACACCTTGCATGAAATCAACGAAGAGCACAATCGAAACTTATCTAAACACTTCACAGTTTCATATACTCAACAACATAACTCATTCATTCATGAAAACAAAATAACAGGGAATTTTAAATAGTAGCAACACCATGCATTGGATCAATTTTCCTCTGTTATCTTCATTTAAAAGTAAATTGCTACAGCTATGGTAAAACAACAACTAAAAACTCAACAACAACTAAATCACAACAATATCCTACTAACTTGTAGCCGCCTCATTTAGGCATACAAAACCTCTATTTATCCTGGAGGGCTCATAGGGTTCCCTCCGACTACTCGTCTACTCGAGAAAAAAACTAACTACTACTTAATTTCTGTTACATTAAAGTCTAGTAGTGAAACTCCCAGATCACTCGTGATCATTCAACTCCCAAGCGTTTGATTTTCTTCAGTTTTTCAATCATTCAAAAAAAAAAAATTGCAGGAAACACCAACGTTTAAGATTCTGAATGATCCAAAGGTGCGCTAAGGCGATGAGTTGTCTCTCCATGCATGCTTGTTGATGATGCTCCTGCATCATACTCCCCTGGACAAAAATTCATGGACTCATGTCCATGAACTCCTACACTTAATTTCCATGCTTCTAGATATCAGCTTCATTTTCCCAACTGGCATCTTCTATCAGGTGTCCCTTCCACTTGACCAAATATTCAAATTAGATCTTCCTCTTGGTCTTCTTGCCAATCCTCTGATCAACGATCTTCTCCATCTGTGGATTTTCTTCTACATGCATTTGCTTTTCCCATTGAATCTCTTTCTGACCTTTTGTTTCTCTTGTTTCATCTTCCTTGTAAGGATACAAGTCTGGTATGTTGATTATGGGTGATATGCCCACATCATCTGGCAAATCAATCTCATGGGCATTTGCATCAAACTTCCTTAAGATCTTACATGGCCCTATCTTCTTCATCTTCAACTTGTCATATGTTCCCCTAGGGAACCTTTCTTTATTGAGGTGTGCCAGAACCTGATCTCCTAATTCAAATTGAAGTTCTATGCAATGTTGATCAACTCTGCGCTTGTACTCTTGGCTAGAGTTCTGTAACCACTCTTTGATCTGGCTATGGAGCTTCTGCATTTTTGCAACAAAATCTTCTGCTCCAACACTTCTGATCTCACTCTGTTCTAAGTCTCTCAACTTAGATACTCCTCTTAGCTGCATTCCATACAATATTTGGAATGGGCTCTTTCCAGTTCTCTTGTTTGGTAAGTCATTGTATGCAAATTTAGCTTGTGGCAGAATCTGATCCCACTAACTATGATGTTGAGTGACCAGACTCCTCAAGAAGTTTCCCAAACTTATGTTCACCACCTCAGTCTGTCCATCTATCTTAGGGTGATAAGCTGAGTTGAAGGAAAAATATGTCCCCAACTTCTTCCACAGTGTTCTCCATAAATGACCAATGAATTTGGTGTCTCTGTCTAAGACAATGCTTTTGGGTAATCCATGAAGTCGAACAACTTCTTTGAAAAATAAATTTGCAACATATGTTGCGTCACTAGTCTTCTAGCATGGGATAAAGTGTGCCATATTTGAAAATATATCCACCACCAAAAATATGGAATCGCATCCCCTTTGTGTTCTTGGCAGTCCCAATACAAAATCCATGCTTATTGCATCCCAAGGCCTCTCTAGTATTGGCAATGGTTGATACAATCCAATGTTTTGTATTTTGCCTTTGCATGTTGGCAGATTCTACATATGTTCACAAACTTTATCACTTTTTTTCTCATACCCGACCAATAGTATGAACTTCTCAACTATGCAAATGTTTTATCATGGTCGAAATGTCCAGCCAATCCTCCACTGTGATTTTCCTTCACAAGGTTATCCCTCATTGAGCATTTTGGTATGCACAATTGATTTCCCTTGAACAACAATCCCTCTTGAATCATATACTATGTCCACTGACTCCTGTCTCTCAGCACAGGATTTTCACATGCTTCGTATGCTTCCTTGAAATCTGGATCATCACAATACATATCCTTAAGGTGTTCAAACCCTAAGCTCTTGACCTGAAATTTCTGCAGAATCAAACATGTCCTGCTTAATGCATCAACAACTTTATTAGCATTTCCAGAAATATGTTTTATGACAAAAGTAAAATTCCGCATAAACTCAATCCACTTTGCATGTCTCTGATTCAATTTTTCCTATCTGGTTATGAATTGTAAAGCCTGGTTATTGCTATACAAGACAAATTCCTTTGGAACAAGGTAGTGCCTCCATTTCTTCAAGGATTGAATTATGGCATAAAACTCTTTGTCATATCTGGAGTACCTTCTCTTAGTCTCATTCATCTTCTCACTGAAATATGCAACATGCCTATTATCTTGGCTCAAAACTGCTCCAATTGCAATTCCACTTGCATCACATCTCACTTGAAATGTCTTCCCGAAATTTGGCAAGACCAGAATTGGTCGTTCTGTTATATTTTCCTTCAACATATTGAAGCTTCTCTTGACCTCCTCTGTTCAATTAAAAGACTTGTGCCTCTTCTTCATTGTATCCATCATTGGTGCACAAATTCCACTAAAATTTATGATGAACTTCCTATAGAAACTTGTTAATCTATGGAAGCTTCTCACTTCAAACATACTCCTTGGTGATGGCCATTATTTGATTTCTTTCACCTTCTTTGGATCCATCTTCAATTCATTTGAAGACATCACAAAACCCAAGTAAATGAGTTATGTCTTCATAAAAGAGGACTTCTTCAGATTTATCAATAGTTTCTCCTATTGTAGTCTCCTCATTACTAATGTCAGATGTCTCAAATGTTCCTCTTTAGTCTTGATAAAGACCAGTATATCATCCAGATATACAACCACAAACTTGTCAATAAAATATTTTAGTATTTCATTCATCAACCTCATAAAAGTACTTGTGGCATTTTTTAAGCCAAATGGCATAAAAATCCACTCATACAATCCTTCATTTGTCTTAAAGGTTGTTTTCCACTCATCACCTTCTCTCATCCTGATCTAGTGATATCCACTTTTCAAATCTATCTTAGAAAAGAAATTTTTTCCACTTAAACAATCCATTAAGACATCCATTCTTGGCAAAGGAAATCTATACCTGGTGGTGATCTTGTTAATGGCTCTCAAGTCTGTACACATTCTCCATCCTCCATCCTTCTTTGAACTCAACACAGTTGGTAATGCACATGGACTCAAGCTTTCTCTTACCAAACCCTTGTCTAACAAATCTTGGACTTGGTTCTTTACCTCCTCATTCTCTCGAGGTGTCAATCTATATGTTTCTTTATTTGGCAGACTTGCTTCTGGTATCAAATCAATATGATGGATAATACTTCTGATGGGTGGCAATGAGTTAGGAACTCATCCACTACTATGTCAGCAAAATTATCCAACAACTCTTGAAATTCTTCAAGAAAATCATCCATCGAAGTACTTGTAAGGACAACTCTAGGTTTCCTCACCACAACAAACTACATCTCATGTTTCTTCTTGTCTCCTCTCAAGAGTTCCTTCCCACTCATGAGAAGTATGCTTGTGTTGGCTTCTTATTTTACTTTCTTCTCCTCTATTGGCAACAACATGTGTGTCCTACCATTCTTATCCAAGGTGTATGTATTTTTTCTCCCATCATGAATGAAATTTCTATCAAACTGCCATGGTCTTCCCAACAAAATATGACATACATCCATGGGAATCACATCACACAAAATTTCATCTCTATATCCTCCTATCTTAAATTCAACGAGACATTTTTTAGTGACCATTACCTGGTGTCCTTTCTGCAACCATGAGACTTTATATGGCTTTGGATGTGCATTTGTCTCTAGCCCCAATTTCTCCACCATCTTCGTGGATACTAAATTATCAATGCTCCCACTGTCAATTATCACCTTGCATACTTTGTCTTTAGTCTTGCAAGTTGTCCTGAATAGATTGTTCCTCTGCACTGGCTTTCAATTTCTAGCTCTGGTTTTAAGAGAACCTTCCTCAACATCAGGGATGTTCCATCCTCTGTACCTTATGCTTCAACACTCCTTTTATGTGCTTCTGAAATGTGAGCTTCACCTCCTCCTTCTTTCTTTTTCTCGGGACATTCCCAATACATGTGTCATGTATTTCCATAGGCATAACACATTACTCCTCCTCCTCTTCTTCTTCCTCTTCCTCTAGAAGAAATTCTTCCACCACCTTGTCTTCATCGGGAACTTCCTCCTCTTTCTGAGTGACTGTGTAGTTTCTCAGTCCCATCTTTGGATTTTTGTTTCTTATCATGGGCAACTTCCTTGCCTTTGCATGGGCTTCTGCCTCTGTTTCGTTGACTCTGTTTCCTGGACAAATTTTCCTCTGCCTTTAGAGAAACCTGATAAGAATCCTCTATTGTCCTCACTGACATCATGTTGATCTCATCCTGGATTTCATACCTCAGGCCATTTATGTACCTGACAACTTTTTCCTCATCCTTCTCTCACTATCCAGTCCTGATATTCAATTTGTAGAACTCCTCCGTGTACTCTTTCACTGTCATACCCTTCAGTCTTAGGTTCTGCAACTTCCCGAACAAATTTATCTGATAATATTTGGGCATGAATTTAGCCTTTAGCTTGGCTACCATTCTATCCCAATTCTTTATCTTTTATTTTCCTTTGCTTCTCCTCTCATCCTGCAATTCATCCCACCACAGTGCTACATGTCCTTTCAATCTAGTGACAACATGTCTCACCTTTTTCCCCTCATCGACATCTTCATAGTCAAAATATTTGTCCATGGATCTTATCCAATCCAATAATTCTTCAGCATCTAGGTTGCCTTCATACATTAGGTCTTTATCTTTTCTCTAGCTCCTAGTTTAACAATCGCTCTCAGCAAGTGTTCCTCGACAACATTTTCCCCTGCAGCTTCTTCAACTTCGATTTCTTCACTTTCTGCATCACTGATGTACCCAGCATCAGGTTTCCTCCACTGCACTGCCTCCATTGCCTCTAATCTTGCACAAATCTCTCTCATTTATCTTTCTACAATGCGATTGGCTAAAGGTGGCTCCACATGTCTCCTTGGAGGAATTGTGTTGATTGTCTCTCACACACGTAGTACACCTTCAAGCTCTTTTTTTCTTCCTGAAAATAATTTCACGCTCTGATACCACTTTATGCAATTCCCCCTATTCTCACTCAGGGCTACGCGACCTCCCAGTCAAGGATCTTCTATTCTCAGAGCCGAATCGAGTCTTTGAAACATTAATGGTATCCCTTGTGATTAAACACATGCCATTTTCAGTCTTTTGGTGTAGGTTCTATGACACCCGCAACCTCTCCCTTCGCGTTGCTAAACTATCAAGGTTTAGGCGCTAGCTCCTCTTCCGTTAGCCCTTTCCTGTATGTGACCTCGGGCTATGTCCTCACGTAAACACGCAATTGCGGAGTAGCCTAGAGTGGTTTGAGACCACACCGCTTTTCTCCCCGCAATTCACTAGCATCCGCCACACGTACTTTTGGCAATATCGTGGTTTCGATTGCGGCCCGCTCCAAGATTTTTAAAACCCGAGCACTTTTTGTCCTCGCAATTAAGTGGGATCGTCGATCTTGTGATCTTAGGCATTGCCTCTTGATCAATGGCTAAGATCTGTCCTCTTTCTGCCTTGGTCAACTATCAATCAGTGACCCTTTTCGTCCTTTCACCCGCAATCCTAGATCTCCATGATCTATCGACGCATACCCTCCTTTCCAATCGACAACTACGATTGGTTTTACCCTTTGGGCTTTGGGAGTTTCAACTCTCAATTCTTGCTTCCTCTATAATACTTCCACCTGAAGTCGATGATCTGTCGGCGCATGTGACTTACAGATCGACGGTTGTGGTTCACTTCTTCTCTGCAAGCTTCGGGAGTTTCAACTCTCAGTCTTCGCCTTCTCTCAGAGTGCTTTCACCCGAAGACAACGATCTATCGATGCGTGTCCTTCACAAATCGACGGTTGTGGTTCACTTCGCTCTTCGGGCTTTGGGAGTTTCAACTCTCAGCCTTCATTTTCTCTCGAAGTGCTTTCACCCAAAGACGACGATCTGTCAACGTGTGTCCCTCACAGATCGACGATTGTGGTTCACTTCGACTCTTCGAGCTTCGGGAGTTTCAACTCTCAATCTTCACTTTCTCCCAAAGTTATTTCACCCGAAGATGACAATATGTCGACACGTGTCCCTCACAGATCAACAGTTGTGGTTCACTTCGATCTTCAGGCTTCAGGAGTTTCAACTCTTAGTCTTCGCTTTCTCCCGAAGTGCTTTCACCCGAAGACGACGATCTGTCGACCCATGTCCCTCACAGATCAATGGTTGTGGTTCACTTCTCTCTTCGGGCTTTAGGAGTTTCAACTCTTAGTCTTCGCTTTCTCTCGAAGTGCTTTCACCTGAAGACGACAATTTGTCGACAAGTAAACCCCCTGGTGACCAACAACCAAGATCTATTTCGACTCTTCGGCGATTTCACTCTCTCCTTGTCTACAAACTTTTGAGTTGTAGATCTTGCACCACCTATCCCTCTGGATGATGGACGGTCCCTAGCCTCTTTGGGACTTCGACGAATCCTTGCTCATGTGTGCACACTGAGACTTAAAGCTCGTGTACTTTTCCCAAATCCGACAAACTAGAATGATCTCGCTCCCTCTTGAACGGATCTTAGTCGATGACTCGTGAAACCTTCAGAACTCTGTTTCCCTTGAAGATTTCTCCCACTATCTCTCTTGATATCTCTCTCTCTCAAACCCTTTGACTCCTTAGAGGGTTACTTTGACACTTAGCCGAATTTCGGATCTATGCACTCCTTGCAATATATTCTTGTGCAAGACTTAGCTTCTTCCTGACGACTGTGCACTCCTTGTTGCAATCCCTTTGCACTCCTTGCAAATGGAAATTTCATGTTATCTCTTTTGAGCTTATGAGTCAAAACAGTCTCTATCACTCATTGCAACAAATTCTTATGCAAGACTTAAGTTCTCGCGAAGGCCCATGCACACCTTGCAACAGTCACTTTGCACTCCTTGCAATGGGAAAGTTTTGGGCTATCTCTTATGAGCTTCTGAGTCGAAACAAACTCTGTCAACGCACTCCTTGCGGACTGTATGTGTCACACACCCACTACGGAAACTAAGATTTTCTTTTTCTTTTTGTCTTTTCTTCGAGGAACAGAATCCCCGAATTTCTATGGGGCCTACCGCAGACCCTCCCTTCCCTTATCCTCCCCCATGTGATTGTTGGCTATGACCACAGGCCTTACCAAAAAAGCACTTCCAACTTTCGTGATTCGGGGAATCACGATGCAAGCGTTCCCATGTTCTCTGTCTTTTGAAATGCCGAAACCCGAAAGGGTCTAACAGATCCTTAGCTCCTCCCTTGGGTCGCTTGTCATATGACCGATCCTATGATCCAGGTGGATATCAGTGGCCACCCACCTTTTTCGACTGACTCAAAAATGTTTTCTGGCAATTTTGGCAATTTACTATTTTTAGCAGGTTTTAACTTCCGGGGCCATTTTGAGGGCCTAAATGAAGGTTTTTCGAGATCGAGGTTCTCAATGATAGCCGAAGGCATGATTGAGCCCCCAAAATGAATCTCC
>ML786034.1:0-27279 GCA_009831015.1 Picea engelmannii | reverse complement strand
TCTCTTCTCAGAGATAAGCTGCCACCATTCTAGCGAGTCTTTCACTTTGTATTTTTACAGTCTCTGTACATTTCTCTGATTAATAGAAATCGTGTATTACTGTATATCTGTGTTTATGGTTGCATATCTGATACATTTCTGTTATATTATTGAATATCTGAAATATCTCTGTGCATTTCTTTATTATATCTCCGCTCTCATTTCGTGCCGAAAATAATCCGGATCATCCTACGAGCTGGTGCTAATCCTCTAAATGTTTTTGGGGTTTCGCGATTTGGGGAAGTCGCGATGCGAGCATTCCTCCTTTCCCTTTCGAATCCCCAGAACTCGAAAATCCGGTATCATCCGGATCTACGGTCCAGATCATCGACTTGATCAACAGCCCAGATTAAATCCCGACATTCCACCTTTCAGTATTTTGGCGGGGTCTTCATTCCTATTTCCCCGATCTCCAGAACCCCGGAGGCTTTAGATCTTCGCCATGCGTTCCTACAAATGGGCGGTCCAGGTTCTTTCAGGACTCCTCCTTCCTACCACAAGACGCTATCTAGGATTTCGTGACTGGCGAAGACGAGGGGTCTTGTCCTTGGGTTTCCTGGGTGCCGAAACGTCGAAACCCATTCACGCTAAACTGATTCGGGGTTTCACCTACCGGGATTTTGTGACTGGCGAAGACGAGGGGTCTTGCCCTTGGGTTTCTCGGGTGCCGAAACACTGAAACCTATTCACGCTAAACCGATTCGAGGTTTCGCATATCGGGATTTCGCGACTGGTGAATACAAGGGGTCTTTCCCTTGGGTTTCTCGGGTGCTGAAACGACGAAACCTATTCACACTAAACCGATTCGGGGTTTCGTATATCAGGATTTCGCGACTAGCGAATACGAGGGGTCTTTCCCTTAGGTTTCCCGGGTGCCAAAATGCCGAAACCTATTCACGCTAAACCGATTTGAGGTTTTGCATATCGGGATTTCGTGACTGGCGAGTACGAGGGGTCTTTCCCTTGGGTTTCTCGGGTGTCAAAACGCCGAAATGTTGAAAACCTGAGAAAACTACTCTCTCTTGTACAAGGTTTCCAAACTCATATCACATGATCCTTCAACAGGTTCTTAGGTAATTATCCCTAGGCTTGGTGACCTAAATGAAAAGCCTTCCTAATTCATCGAGCTATGAACTCTATGTCAGGGGTAAAGTAAACTCATGGGTTTACTAAAACGGTAGTCTTTTCAAGGAACTCACTCTGACTCTGGAATGCAAGGGAACTTCCCAGAAGGAGGTGCCTTCGGGAAATCAAACCAGGACATAACGCGAGTCAAGTAGATGGAACTAATCTCAAGGGAATGGACTCGTATTCTGAACTTATTCATTCTATACATAAACCGATTATGGTCATATGAGTATAAGCAAGCATCCATTATTTTCGATCAAAACATAAGGCAAACACTTCAATACAGAAACCATTTATGAGCGTATAAACATGAGCATGTGTCCAGGATATTCAATTCAAGATACAAGATATAAACACTTATCAAAAACACCAAGTGTGACGCGACTGCTGAGAGGGATGCTCGTTTCGACCCAACCACAAGCTCAGTGACTCGACCCAACCACAAGCTCAGTGACTCCAAACGGATTTACCACTAGCCACCCCCGAGCTAGACCACGATGCTTGAGATTCAGTTTCCTACTCCCAGCTCAACGTAAGTCAAGGACGAAGGTTACTCTCCTTCTCCTATGTTCAAAACTCTCTTTGTTTCCAGAGTTTTCTCCAGTTCTCTTCCACGATCCCCTATCGCACGTGTTCTCCTCTCTCCCTTACCACGCTTCCTCTCTTGCCTTTTCTCTGCAAGATTGCGTGTGGCGCGAATTTCCCCGTCCGTGGTTAGGTCTGGGAGCTGTTACGGATGGGCGGTTCACCCCCATCCCCTCATTAACTCTTGAGGAGCTTCCCCACCTACCAATCTGACGGGAAATCCATTCCAGGGTTAGAGAGTTGCTTTGGTCTTTGAGCAAGTAAAAACCAGTACGGTACTGGCTCGATGGAAGTTAACGCAACCATTTCAGATCCCTTCCACCACCTCTCATTAGCCATCGTGGTCTCTTTTAGCACATCCCCCTCCCAGCAGTCATGTAACACATAATCATAACATAATTTACATTCATCAACCTTTTATACAAAGGTCTGTCAAATCAAACATTCACATCTTTGAGTTTGCCATAGTTCTTGGCCAATATAGTTATTTTTACAGACTGGGGGAAACAGGGTGTTACGATTCCCTCCCCCTTAAAGGAACATCATCCTTGATGTTCTATCTATCAATATGACGTGTATGTACAGAAGTAAACAAAATCAGGTATGCCTATTTCATGGCATCTTCCATTTCCCATGTAGCTTCATCTGGGCCAAAACGTTTCCACTGCACCTTGACCTATGCAATGGTTCAGTTCCTGAGTGGGGTTTCCTTTCTGTCTAGTATGCATTGAGGTTCTGGTAGGAATTCTCCCTTCGGTTCCACCTGGATCACAGACCAGTCAATTATATGATTAGAATCGTGTACATATTTCTTCAATAATGAAACATGGAAAACATTATGTGCTTTTACGATGGGAGGAAGTGCTAGCCTATAGGCTACAGGTCCCACTCTATCTAGAACTTCAAAGGGTCCACAATACCGAGGTGCCAACTTGGCACAAGCTCCCATCCTCAGGGAACTCTTCCTGGGCCTAACTCTGAGATATACATGGTCTCCTGTCTTGAATTCTCTTGGAGTTCTCTTTTGGTCGACATAACTTTTTTGTCTGTTCTTAGCGACCTTTAGATTTTGTTTTATCTGAATCACTTGTTGTTCCATTTCTTTCAACATGTCGGGTCCAATAGTAATTATGTTTACGGGATTACTCCAACTGACTGGAGTGTTGCACGGTCTACCATAGAGGACTTCAAAAGGGCTCATCTTCAGGGATTCTTGGTAGCCATTGTTGTAGGCAAATTCCACCAGTGCCAGGTAATCTTCCCACTTTTTGGGTTGATGCATTACATGCATCCTTAGCATGTCTTCTAATATTTGGTTCACTCTTTTCATCTGTCCATCGGTTTGAGGATGATAGGTTGTGCTAAACAGTAATTTGGTCTCCAGACCAACCATCAAGGATTTCCAAAAGTTGGAAGTAAATTTTTTGTCTCCGTCAGACACGATCTCTTTAGGCATACCATGTAGTCTGAATATCTCCTTCATGAATATGTTGGCGATGTCTATTGCCTTGCAAGTCAATTTGATGGGGACAAAATGGGTGGACTTGCTCAATTTATCCACCACTACCATGATGGTGTCATTCTGTTTGGTCGATGTTGGTAATCCAGTGATGAAGTCCATGGAAATGGTTTCCCATTTCCATTTCGGGATTGGTAGAGGTTGTAATAATCCTGCTGGGTGTCGGTGTCCTGCTTTAACCTATTGGCATTCTAGGCACTTAGCTAAATAGTTAGCTATGTCTTTCTTTAACCTAGACCAATAGAATTGTTTCCTAGTGGTCGTGATCATCTTCTAATATCCCAGGTGACCAATATATGGTCTTTTATGTAGTTCATCCATTATGAACCTCTTCAAGTCGTCACAATCTGGAATATACAATCTATTTCTGTAAGTTAGCAGACCTCCATCTATCATCCGGTAGCCTTCATACTTTATTCCTGTGGGTTCTTGCTCCAGGTATGAGGTCACGGTCTGGAAGAATGTGTCAGTTTCTTGTGCATTCCTAACTCTTTCTTTGACATTCATCTCGCAGGTGCTCACCGCTGCCAGGTGAATTGTTTTCATATTTCTACTAAGGGCATCGACCATCTTATTTTCCTTTCCTTTAACATGTTTGATTTCAAAATCAAACTCACTAAGGAGGGCCATCCACCTAGATTGTCTGGCATTGATCTTTCGTTGGTCAAACAGATATCGCAATCCACAGTGGTCTATCATAAGTACAAATTTCCTTCCTAGGAGGTAATGTCTCCACATTTTCAAGGCGTGCACTATGGCGACCAGCTCTAGATCATGGGTCACATAGTTAGCTTTGTCCTCATTCAATTTTTGAGATTCATAGCAGACTACACTTCCTTCTTGCATAAGGACTCCTCCGAGCCCTTCCTTGCATGCATCTGTGCACACTAGGAAGTCAGCTTCGGGATCGACGATCTTCAACATGGGTGCGTGGGTCAATAGATGTTTTAGGGATTGAAATCTTTCTTCACATTCTTGTGTCCACGTGAATTTAGCTCCCTTCTTCTGGAGGGCAGTGATTGGACAACCAATCTTGGAGAATCCTTTTATAAATCTCCTATAGTATCCTACTAAGCCCATAAAGGATCTGATATCTGAAACGCCCTTTGGGGTAGGCCATTCCATGATAGACCTGATCTTGTCAGGGTCTACTACTACTCCCTCTTCAGATATGACATGGCCCAAGTAATGCATTTGCTTCTGGAAAAAGTCGCACTTGTTGAATTTGGCATAGAGTTGATGCTCTCTTAGCACTTGAAGCAAAAGTCTGAGATGTTCCTCTCTATTCTTGGAGTAAATTAATATACCTTCAATAAAAACCAGTACAAATTTGTCTAGGAATTTGCTGAGCACATTGTTCATCAAGCACATAAAAGTGGCAGGGGCATTGGTCAATCCAAATGGTACTACCACAAACTCATAGTGACCATATCTCATCTTGAAGGCAGTTTTGTGGATGTCTTCACCCTTGATTCGAACTTGATGGTATCCAGATCTTAACTCAATCTTTGAGAAGATGGAAGCACCTCCCAATTGATCGAACATGTCATCAATATTGGGTAAGGGGTACTTGTTCTTTATGGTTACCTTATTGAGTTGTCTATAATCTATGCATAGTCAGAGGTTACCATCTTTCTTTTTCACAAACAGGACTGGTGCTCCCCATGGAGACACGCTGGGCCGGATATAGCCTCTGTCCATCATTTCTTTTAGTTGTAATTTAATCTCAACTAGTTCGGGTGTGCTCATCCTGTTGGGTGTCTTAGACACTGGCACCGCTCCTGGTACAAGTTCTATCGAGAAGTCAATGTCCCTTCTCGGAGGTAAACCCGGTACCTCTTCCGGAAACACATCTCTATATTCTCTTAGTGTGGGGTGGTCTTCGAGGCTTGGTTTGTCATCTTCAACTGATTCCAACACTTGTATCACATATAGTGGACATCCCTTTCTGCAATACTTTCTCATTTGAAGAGTTGATATTCGTCTCACCGAGACAGGTTTTTGGATCCCTTGAAGGGTTATCCTTCTTCCTTCCTCACTTAGACATTCTAAGGTTTTATGGTAACAGTCTAGTCTGGCTTTATATGTGGCTAGCCAGTCCATACCAATCAACAGTTCATATGATCCTCGGGGTAATACGTTAAGGGTTGCTTGGGTGGGGAATTCACCCATAGTGAATTGGTAAGATGGTATGACCTCCATTGCCTTTCTTTTGGTGTCAGTGGCTAACTATACCAACCATGGCTTGGCGTGTTTATGTGGCTGTAATTTACACTTATCAACAACCTTAGGTGCTATATAACTCAAATTTGAACCAAGGTCAATTAGAATAGACACCAGATGGTTGGTGATCATACCTTCCATCTCCACCACTGAAGCTTGGTGGTCAGCTTGTTTATTATCCACGGCTGCATAAATTTGAGACATACTCCTGGCCATGTCATTGATGGTGGTAGCTTCTCAAACATTGTAAATTCTCCGACTGGTCTATTGTCGATGCGACCAGTCCCTCAGTAGATGTCCTTCTCCACAACCCCAACATTTCAAGGGTTCTTTCTTCGGGTTATCAATCTTTCCTGGGGTAGATCCAAAAGGTTTATTTGCACTCTGGGAGGGGAAATTCTTCTAGTGTACACTTCGGGTTGGAAAGCTCATCCTTGAGTCCTTTTTATAGTTTTTAAGTCTTGGGGATTTAAACCCCTTTTTCTGGAATCCTGAACTATTCTTCTGCTTCCAGCCTTCACGAGGTTCTATCCGATGCCAAAGCTATTCATAACAAGATCTTGCCTTTCGAATAGTGTCTTCTAGGGTCTTTGGCTCGTCAAACTCAATCATGTTATGATAGTCCTTAGGCAATCCACTGATGAATCATTGCACCTTTTGCCTTTTTTTCTTTTATATAGGGTACGTACCTCAACAACTCGAGGAATATGCTGGCATATTCCTCTATGGTGCATTGCCCCAGCTTGAGTTCATAAAATTCTTTAGTCTTTTTGTCGAAATACTTTTCCGACAGACACTTCTTCCTGAAGTATTTCTCAAACCGTTCCCAAGATAGGTCTTCTTCGTGAATCCCTTTTACATTCTGAAGGTCTTCCCACCAGATGGAAGCCTTTCCATTCAAGTTGAAAGTGGCTACTCGAGCCTTCAAGTTTTCTGAGAAGTCATGGACTCTAAAATACTTCTTTAGTCCAAGCAGCCAGGCCTCCGCTTCCTCTCCCTTCTTTATTTCACCGTCGAAAGAGGGTGGTTTGTCCTTCTTGAATTCTTCGAGATTATGATTTTTGGAATGATTTCGCTTCTTTTGTTTTCTTCAGGAATAAGAACTAGTTCTGCTACTAGAAGATCCCTCCAAGTCACTAGTTTCCTTTCCAGAGGAATCGTCCGACGCTTGTCCCTTATCTCTGGGGTGGACCTTTCTCAAGGTGCTCCTCCCAGTGTGGCCACTTAAAGGAACACGTTTTCGTATCCCAGGTGGGCTTCAAATTCTCTTTGTCTGTCGTTGGTCTGCATGACTGGTGTCAGGTCCATGATGCAATTGTCTTTGTATGCCAGATAAGCTCTGCAGCAAGACTGCATTAATTTTCGTTTGCTTCTCTTGCTCTTTTATCAACCTCTAGTTGTCAGCCTTGCAGATCTGTAGTTCGACCATGAGGCTTCTCATAGTCTCAGCTATATCTGGAGGGGTCTCTACCGCTGTCCTTTCGTCAGACTCTTCGTCTCTATTGTGGGAGCCATCCCCCACTTCGTGGTGTGTCACCATTCTATGCGTCTGCAGTTTCCTGCGGTTGATCGTCCACTTGTTGTGTAAGAAAAACACTTGTTGTTAGTCAACATTATTTTCATTCACAATCAGCGCATCATTCATGTTTTTCAAATGCATACACACAATAGGAAATTTTCATTCTTAACCTCGGCTTTTGATAAAGAGGGTTAAGGTAGAGGGTTACTCCTTTTAAGAGTACTTCAAATGGAATTTATGTGCAACTCATTCATGAGCCCAAGCAGGCCAAGTGTTGTAACCATGCTCTGATACCAATTTGTCACACACCCACTATGGTAACTAAGATTTTATTTTTCTTTTTGTCTTTTCTTCGAGGAACAAAATCCCCGAATTTCTATGGGGCCTAGCGTAGACCATCCCTTCCCTTATCCTCCCCCATGTGATCGTTGGCTATGACCATAGGCCTTGCCAAAAAGGCACTTCCGACTTTCGCGATTCAGGGAATCGTGATGCAAGTGTTCCCCTGTTATCTGTCTTTCGAAATGCCGAAACCTAAAAGGGTCTTACATATCCTTAGCTCCTCCCTTGGGTCGCTTGTCATATGACCAATCTTATGACCTAGTGTTAATCCTCTAAATGTTGTTGGGGTTTCATGATTCGGGGAAGTCGCGATGCAAGCGTTCCTCCTTTCCCTTTCGAATCCCCAGAACTTGAAAGCCCAGTATCATCTGGATCTACGGTCCAGATCGTCGACTTGATCAACGACCTGGATTAAATCTCGGCATTCTACCTTTCAGGATTTTGGCGGGGTCTTCATTCCTATTTCCCCGATCTCCAGAACCCCAACGACTTTAGATCTTCGCCATGCATTCCTACAAATGGGCGGTCCAGGTTCTTTCGGGACTCCTCCTTCCTACCACAAGACCCTATCCGGTGACCTAGGTCTCATTCACAGAGCGCATCGGGGTTTCGCGTACTGGGATTTCGGGACTGGCGAAGACGAGGGGTCTTGCCCTTGGGTTTCCCGGGTGTCAAAATGCCGAAACCCATTCACGCTAAATCGATTCGGGGTTTCACCTACTGGGATTTCATGACTGGCGAAGATGAGGGGTCTTGCCCTTGGGTTTCCCGGGTGTCGAAACGCCGAAACCTATTCACGCTAAATCGATTCGGGGTTTCGCATATCGGGATTTCGCGATTGGAGAATATGAGGGGTCTTGCCCTTGGGTTTCTCGGGTGTCGAAACGCTGAAACTTATTCACGCTAAACCGATTTGGGGTTTCTCATATCGGGATTTCGCGACTGGCGAATACGAGGGGTCTTGCCCTTGGGTTTCTCGGGTGCCGAAACGCCAAAACCTATTCACGCTAAACCGATTCGGGGTTTCGCATATCGGGATTTCATGACTGGCAAGTAGGAGAGGTCTTGCCCTTGGGTTTCCTAGGTGCCGAAACACCGAAATGCCAAAAACCTGAGAGAAATACTCTCTCTTGTACAAGGTTTCCAGACTCAGATCACATGATCCTTCAGCAGGTTCTTAGGTAATTATCCCTAGGCTTGGTGACCTGACTGAAAAACCTTCCTAATTCATCGAGCTATGAACTCAGTGTCAGGGGTAAAGTAAACTCGTGGGTTTACTAAAACGATAGTCTTTTCAAGGAACTCACTCTGGCTTTAGAATGCGAGGGAACTTCTCGGAAGGAGGTGCCTTCGGGAAATCAAACCAGGACATAGCGTGAGTCAAGTAGATGGAACAAATCTCAACGGAACAGACTCATATTCTGAACTTATTCATTCTATACATAAACTGATTATGGTCATATGAGTATAAGCAAGCATCCATTATTTCCGATCAAAACACAAGGCAAACACTTCAATACAAAAACCATTTATGAGCGTATAAACATGAGCATGCATCCAGGATATTCAATTCAAGATACAAGATATAAACACTTATCAGAAACACCAAGTGTGACGCGACTATTGAGAGGGGTGTTCGTTTTCACCCAACTATAGGCTCAGTGACTCCAAATAGATTTACCACTAACCACCCTCGAGCTAGACCACGATGCTTGAGATTCAGTCTCCTACTCCCAGCTCAACGGAAGTCAAGGACGAAGGTTACTCTCCTTCTCCTATGTTTAGAACTCTCTGTGTTTCCAGAGTTTTCTCCAGTTCTCTTCTGCGATCCCCTGTCGCGCGTTCTCTCCTCTCTTCGTTACCACACTTCCTCTCTTGCCTTTTCTTTGCAAGATTGTGTGTGGCATGAATTTCCCCGTCCGTGGTCAGGTCTGGGAGCTATTACAGATGGGTGGTTCACCCCCATCCCCTCATTAACTCTTGAGGAGCCTCCCCACCTACCAATCTGATGGGAAATCCATTCCAAGGTTAGAGAGTTGCTTTGGTCTTTGAGCAAGTAAAAACCAGTACGGTACTGGCTCAGTGGAAGTTAACGCAACCATTCTAGGTCCCTTCCACCACCTCTCATTAGCCATCGTGGTATCTTTTAGCACATCCCCCTCCCAACAGTCATGCAACACATAATCATAACATAATTTACATTCATTGACCTTTTATACAAAGATCCGTCAAATCAAACATTCATATCTTTGAGTTTGCCATAGTTCTTGGCCAATATAGTTATTTTTACAGACTGGGGAAAACAAGGTGTTACAGTATGCACACCTTGCATGAACTCAACGAAGAGTACAATAAAAACTTATCTAAACACTTCATAGTTTCATATACTCAACAACATAACTCATTCATTCATGAAAACAAAATAACAGGGAATTGTAAACAATAGCAACACCATGCATTGGATCAATTTTCCTTTGTTATATTCATTTAAAAGTAAATGGCTACAACTATGGTAAAACAAAAACTAAAAACTCAACAACAACTAAATCACAACATTCTCCTACTAACTTGCAATCACCTCATTCGGGCATACAAAACCTCTATTTATCCTAGAGGGATCCTAGGGTTCCCTCCGACTACTTGTCTACTAGAGAAAAAAAACTAACTTCTACTTAATTTTTGTTACATTAAAGTCTAGGAGTGAAACTCCCAGATCACTCGTGATCATTCATCTCCCAAGCGTTTGATCTTCTTCAGTTTTTCAATCATTCAAAAAAAAAGATTTGCAGGAAAAGCCAACGTTTAAGATTCTGAATGATTCAAAGGCACGCTAAGGCGTTGAGTTGTCTCTCCACGCGTGCTTACTGACGATGCTCCTGCATCACATCTTCCTTGAGAGGAGGTGACGCCCCCTTCAAAGTACATATCAACTTAGATATTCCTATATTTGAAGATCAGATAGATGCAGATGTTGTAGACAAATGGTTGAATATGCTAGAAGGGTATTTTTTATGTCCATAACTTTTCCAATAGAGAAAATATTACATTTATGCTCCTCAAAGCCATCCCCCATGCCAAATATTGGTGGGAGACTTTCTATGAGAAAAAGGCAACAGAGGAACCCTCATTATTTACAGTCGCACTCACCTCAGAGTCCTTCAAGGATGCTATTAAGGAACAATACTACCCTGTTGGAAGTTCTGACGACCTGTATACAAGATGGACCACACTGCGATAGGAAAGGGACCAAATAGTGCCAGAGTTCACAAATATCTTCCATACCTTGGGAACCAAACTGGATATCAAATATTTTGAGCAACATCTAGTGCTCAAGTACCGTGGTGGTCTGCATATATACATTAAGATAGAAATGGAGTTTCTTGACATCTCATCCTTGGGCATGGCCTATCGATATGCTATCAAAATTGAGCAAAAGCTTAAACAAAAGATGTGACAATTTGGGTCTAGGAACCCATCACAACAGAAGCAGGGAAAGGGAAGCCCCAACCCGTAGAACAAAGGGCAGAGCAAAGATGGACAACCTCAGGAAAACTAGTCTAAGACACAAACAAAGAAGGGAAATGGAAAGATGAAGAAAAACACCGGGAAGTGTTGCGACTTCCATAAGAGCCCCTTGAATAACACTATTAATTGCCACTAAAAACAATCATTAGTGACACAGATGAAAGCCTCAGAATCAAATGCAGGTTCCAACTCAGAGTCAGAACCAGAAAAAGGGAGACAGATTATTGATGTGGAACCCAATGCCATCGTTTCTACCACCAAGATCCATCCTGGTGAACCTGATGAGCCAGAGGAAGGCGAGTGTCTCTTTCATTCATAGATGTGGGTGAAACATACTCTACTACACTTCATCGTTGATAGCGGTAGCCAAAAACCTCATCTCAGTGGAGGTCATCAAGCGGTTTAACCTGCCAACAACGCTACACTCGCATCCATACACCATAGAATGGCTCTGCCAAGGAAGCAATCTTCGCGTCAACCAACAGTGTCGCCTGTCCTACGACATCAATCCCTTTAAAGATGAGGTATCGTGTGATGTCACTCCCCTTGAAGTTTGTGATGTTCTTTGGGACAACCTTATTTATGGAAACATCATGTTGTATATCATTCGAGGCCTCGCAGTGTTATTATTACTTTAGACAAGAAATTGTACAGGATACCCGAGGTAGTCCCACCTACTGCCATTACCTTGATCTCTGCCAAGCAATGCAGGGAGGTCATCTATGAGACTGGGGAGTTTGTTTTCTTCATGATTCACTTTGAAAGTGAGCCGAAGGTTGTAGCCACATCCACAACCTCCACAACCGATCTCTCCATATAGTAGAAGCAAGTGAATAAGGTCGTGGAAGAATACAAAGACATATTCTCCTCACCCACTGGGGTACCTCTACACTATCAGGTCAAGCATTCAATCGATCCGACCCCTGACGCACTGCTACCCAATGGGCCAATCTATCGCCTCTCTCTGTTAGAAAACGATGAGATCAAGCGTCAGATCCAAGAACTGCTCCAAAAGGGGAAAATTCGACCCAACTCATCATGGTGTGGAAGCCCAATTGTGCTTGTGCAGAAGAAAGACGAGACATGGCGACTCTGCATCGATTATCGAGCCCTAAATAAAATCACAGTCAGGAACCGGTACCCGATTCCCCGAATTGAATATCTTCTTAACCAATGCAAGGGGGATTAATACTTCAGTAAAATTGATCTGAAGTCTGGTTATCATCAAGTCCCAATAGAGCAGACAAATGTATGGAAAACTGCCTTCAAGTCCAAAGAAGGTATTTTTGAATGGTTGGTCATGACCTTTGGTTTGACGAATTCCCCAGCTACTTTCATGAGGATGATGGATGATATCTTGCAGCCTTTCACCAATGATTTTGTTGTGGTGTATCTGGATGACATACTCATCTACAACAAGAATTGTGCAGAACACTTGCAACATATTCAACAGGTTTTGCACACTCTGCGACAACAAAAGCTATATGCAAGTTTGGAAAAATGCTCCTTCAACATGGATAAGGTCCAATACATAGGCTACATTTTTTATGAGTATGGGGTGCATGTGAATCCAACTAAGATCCAGGTCATTCGTGACTAGTCAACCCCAACCATACTCACTAAGCTTCGAAGCTTTTTAGGCCTTTCCAATTTTTATCGCAGTTCGTGTTGGGATTCTCCCATATTGCATGGGCCCTCGGGCAAGTAACCATGGCTGGTGGTAAGGCAAAGTTCATGTGGGGCCTGTCACAACAACAAGCATTCGATGATTTAAAGCAACGCTTATGCTCAACCCCGATGCTCTCATTACCTGACCTGCAACAACCCTTTGAGATCGAGACATATGCTTCAGACTGTGTTGTGGGCACAGTTCTCACTTAGCACATACACCCCGTGGCCTATCATAGTGAGACACTATCAGATGTCGTTTGTAAGTACCCTACTTATGACAAAGAAATGTACTCCATTGTGCAAGCCTGTCACTAGTGGAGGCATTACATTCTCAGGAAGGAGACAGTCATCCACACTGACCATAAGTCGTTGTAGTTAATGCAGAAACAGAGAAAATTGCAGAATGACCGCCATCGAAAGTTGTCCACATACTTGTAGAAATTCCATCTCAACATCAAGTATAAGACAAGAAGCACCAATCGCGTCACTAATTGCCTCAGTCGCCCGCCAATTACAACACTCACCACAATGCTAAATTCTTGCGGCCATGATACCTCTCGATGGCCCCAACTCTATAAGAGAGATCATGACTTCGTTGCCACCTCCTAGATGCTAGGCGCAAACACAACTATCACTGATTTCCATATTCAGGAAAGATTGTTGTGCCATCTAGACCATCTCTTTGTTCCATCAAGCGAGTGAGCAGAGATGATTTGGGAAACACACTACAGTCAGGTGGCATGACACTTCGACGTAGAAAAGACAGTGGTAGTGCTGCAACAACATTTCTATTGGTCGAAAATTCAATAGGATGTTAGCAAGTATATCAGGTCCTGCACTGCCTGCGCCATTGCCAAATCGACCATTAAGAAACAAGGCATGTGCATCCCTATTCCTACTCCTAAAAGGCCTTGGGAATCCATCTTGATGGACTACATATCGGGACTTCCATCAACCAAGCGGGGAAATGAATGTGTTTTTGTGGTGGTTGATCATTTTTCTAAAATGGTGATTATGGGCGCCTGCAAGAAGAGCATTGCAACAGAGGCCACTGCCAAGATCTTCTTCGAACGAGTGTGGGTACATTTTGGGATACCACAAACCACCATATCAGATCGGGACAACCAGTTCCTCAACACATTCTGGTTGAGCCTTTGGTCACAACTGGATACCAAGCTCACCAAATCCACTACCTTCCACCCCATACGGATGGCCAAACCGAGGTCGTCAACTGAATGATCGTGCATATCCTGTTCATGTACAATTTCAAGAATCCCCGCACACGGGATGAGAGTCTTCCCTATGTTCAACACAGCTACAATCGAGCCATACATAGCTTAATCGACCACAACCCCTTTCAGGTGGGGTTGGGATTTCAACCATTGGGTCCCATGGATGTTGCACTACCCTTTGTGGCCACCCAGATAGACTCATCCCATGCTCAAACTGAAGCCGACAAAGCTACCCGGTTCATTGAGCGGATTCAACACATCCACCAATAGGTTCATGATATTTTGTATAAGTCAAATGCCAAGTACAAGCAACGTCATGATCAACACCAGGTGCCACACAAGTTTCAGGTGAGAGATAAAGTTTGGTTGCACTTGCAAAAAGAATGCATGACATGATCCCATTGGAAGCTTCTTCCACTCCGCTATGGCCCTTATACCATTACCAAGGTTGTGGGTGACAATGCTTTTGAGCTCAACATTCCCCCCTTTCCTTGGCTTGCACCTAGTGTTTAATGTGGACCTCCTTCGACCATACTTTCCACCATTATTGGATACCTCAGAGGTAGCAGAACAATTGACATCGACATAGCTCAACCCTGACTACATGGAATATGAATCCAATGATCAGATCATGGACACACAGGTCAAGGGCACTCACCAACAAAACTTTCATCTTTATCGTGTTGTCAAAGTAGGGCAACTCCTGCACCAAGGCAAGTGTCTCACTCGGGGCCAAATTCAACAAAAAATTTCCTCATCTGATGGGGGAACTCAACATAATGGAGACCATTTCTTCCTAACGGGAGAGGATTGATCCAAGTGGATATTGGTGGCCACCCACCTAATCCAACTAGCTCACATTCAATTTTCATCTTGGTAGTTTATTTCTAGCTTTTCGGGTCCTAAACTTCTAGGGCCGTTTTGGGGCCCTAAACAACACTTGTTGGGCCCGCTACAGTCACACTATAGATGAAGTTAGAGTGTGACAACATAATTTGTAGTCCTCGAATAGACCTTTCCAACGAGCTATCGTGCACCTAAAACAGAGATCATATGCAAAAGTTACGACCCCGGGAAGTTGATGTACCAACTTACCCCAACAGGGCCTACATGACTTTTGGCGTTTCATCTCCTAGAGTTAGGTTTTTGGATGTCTAGGGTTTTGGCATTCATGTTTGATATAAAAAGGCCTTTGGAGCCTCATTGTACTCATCTTCTTGCGAATGAGTGCAACCGTCACATCTCTTCTCAGAGATAAGCCACCACCATTCTAACGAGCTTGCTTGAGCCTGCATTTTATAGTTTCAACATATTTCTTTATTGAATAGAAGCCAAGTTTTAGTGTATCTCTGTTATTGTTTATTGTATCTATGTGTTAATAATATAGATATGTATTCATTTCGTTCTACTCATAAAATCCGTATCAATAATCATTTTGACTATGTAAGACTTGGAAGAATTCAAGTGCAAGAAAGTCCTTAGCCTTTGCCTTTACTTTCACACAATAGACGAGTCTTGGTATATTGGGGTTATGAGATGACAATTGTTGGTGTAGGAGCCTGCCTATTATCAACGAGTCTCCCACTACAATTGTGTGCCCTACCCCATGCTCCTTAAGGATCTAAATACCTTTATAAACAATCAATGGCTCTACCTTGTTGTTGGTTGTTCACATTTCCTATGAAATCATAAATGATCCCAAAAATGAGCATATCTTTACTATGTAGGGACCATCACACATCATCTCGATCTTTACTCATAATATATTTATAATTCATAAAATAATTAAAAATAATCAATTACATAGCTAACATTTACTTCAACAAATTTTAAAGACAAAAACAAAAAAATAATACTTAAAAAACTTTATACTATTTCAACAAACTTTACAGTGTTTTGTACGAAACTTAAGAGTACGAAACTTAAGATAAGTCATAAACCATAGGAAAAAAAAAAAAACGTCACAAAATTTTTTGTACATTTTGGGTGGGCCTAATGGTTAAGAACATGTGTTTCCTCCTAGAAGATCACATGTTCAAATCCAAATAAAGTAGGGTATGTACACCTCCATAGACTTTAGTAGTGAAATCCCCAAGAAAATCCCCTTATCCAATTTAATATCTAACTTGACTATAACCTTAAAATTAAGTTATTATTATTATTATTATTATGAAACTCAATATATCCGTGAAAAATAAGATACCACTAGTAATTCACTACACATATTATAAAAAAAACCTCTATTTTCATTTCACAACGTATTAACAATAAATTATATTATTTTCATTTCACAACGTATTAACAATAAATTATAAATAAAAATAAATTAATGTTTTTTTTACCACAACTCGGTCATTCAATTCCAGACGTGTTCCTTATGAGGACATAAGAATCCAAAACCACACGTTTTGAAGAAGGGGATGAACCCACTCCGATTTTCCAAAATATATGTGTGTATATATATAGAGGCAGATTTCCGTCGGATGCTTTGCCCTTTCTTTCAGAACACACGCAAACTGTGGCTGTCGTGTCCGAAACTGTGGCACTTCCTGGTTGAAAATCCGCTGTATATGAAGGTGTTTGATAAAAACAGTCACCAGGGTACTCCCATTGAAAGGATCGTTTGATGGGCACTGCATTTTTTGGCGTGTTGCAAGCGTTTGAGATTCAATCCCATCTCCTTTTAGAACTGGGTAACTCTAAATGCTCTGAATTTTGTTTATTCTTTCGTCTATCGATTTGGGTTTTCGTTAAATTTTCAGAAAGGGAGGGTTTGATTCAAATTGGGTTCCGGTTTCTTTCGGATGTCGTGGTTGCCCTTTTGATTTCTAAAGCTAAATTCTGGTCTGAAGGGTGGTTTTTCTAGGTTTCAATGGTTTTTAGACAGATAGTGTGGATGGATTTTAATTGAGTTTTAGTTAGGGATTTAATTGATTTATTTTGCGGGGTAATCGAGTTCTGCAGTTTGTGATGGAGGGAGGTGGCTTGTATCCACATATTGAGATAGAGCCGGATTTTGCAATGGAAGATAAATTTTATGATTTTGATCCAGTCCAGTCTGACAAAGAACAAGTAACTACATCCTGTAACTCAGAGGTATTGTTATCCGTTTAATATTTTCTTTCTGTTTTTCGCCGCTCCTGTGATTGCTTAAAAAATTCCTGCAAGGGAACTTGTTCGGCTCGGGTTTCACCACAGGGTTTGTTGCTGCTATCCCTGCTGACAACCTTTCAACAGAACGCGGCACACACGTATAAGAAATTTTATAACTGAGCTATTCTAATTCAACCACGGAAACAGGATTTTCTTAAACCACGGAAGCAAGATCTTAAAACCCAATATCCTTTATCGAATCTCTAATTAAATTTCTGATTAAATTTAATTTTCTTTTCGCTTCTAAGAGAAGAGGCTCTATAGAAAAGGTAGGTGTCAAAGGATGTTAAAAAGTATGTGTTTTGTGTTAGTCAAGATATTTACAATTCCATTATGTACATCATATGGACAAACTAAACTATGCTAAAAAATTATTACAGAGTAGCTCTGTCCTTAAAAAAAACATTAGCTCCTTCCTAAAATAACAAAAAAAAATTCTGAGGATTTTTTTGTCAGTTGAAACCGACGAATTCATGATCTAGGGCCACAAATTTCAAAGCCAAGTAACAGAGATCTCAAGAGACTGGCTATATCAAACAGAAACTAATTTTTTTTTCCCTTGGATCTGGTTTGAACAAAAAGTCTAACTATGCTGGATGAAATGCAAATTCAAATGAGATCGTGGATTGGGTATAATTACCAGTTTTGGCCAGACCTGGCTCAGGTTTAGCCAAACACTGAACGTTTTCCGAATGGACAAATTAGTCCAGATAAAACCTTCAAAACTTTCCTTAAAAACCACAAGAAAAAAACGTAGTTTTTGTTTCTGTATTTCCCTGCAATTATTTGAAATTCCGAGTAATATGTATAATTTTATATATTCCACATTCCTGAATCTTTTGCCTAACCTTTCTGAAATCCTGAACTTTTCTGAACCTTCCCTCCGAAACCTATCAGACATTTCGAGTGTGGTAACTGTGGGAATGAGATATGCTTATAAAAAACAGTGAGCACTCTCTTTGTTTCTGAATATATTAAAGGGGAGCAGTTGAAACTTGAAACTACCCTAATGATGATGGATGAAATATAATTTGAATTGTGGAATGGGGCATTTTTATTGAAAGCACTGTGTTTGCTGACCATACCACAGGGGATTGGAAACGTTCAGAGAAATATCTGCCATTTTGGTGTGACTAAAAAGGAAAATTTTTGACTGCTGTTTCGAATCAATTGTGTGATAGTCATCATACCATCTGCCTGTTATCTAATACATGCCAAGAGTTGGTCCTTGATTTAACCATAAGTGAAAGAATCAATATGTTCGTGAACCATCTCAATCATTTGTACTGTTTCAAAATCTGAAAGGTTGTCCTGAAAGTTAACCTTTTATTCCAGGGGTTGACTGCCGGACATCTTCTATAGAATGGCATTTCTTAAGACTAATTACAGTAAGTATGTGCGCTGATTTTCCCTCAGTCTGCCTCTGCATGTATAGCTGCTATGGTTCTTACTTGTCTTCCCAGGCCTCTCATCTAGTCACAGAAAATATCCTGAAAACCTCTTGGCATCAGAAATTCAAAAGACACTTCCATATGCTAACGAAGCCTTAGCCTGCTCTGTTAACATACTTAGGGTTAGTCGAAAGATGCAGAAATCATCAGAGTAGTTTTAGATTTGTTCGTGAGAGTTCTATGATTTTACTTGTCTGATAGTAAAATGTTTTATGTCTTATCCATTAGAACTTCACGAGTAACCCCATAAAAAATATTTATGTTGAAGTTTCGAACCTCAACATCAGTTCATCATCAGGACAAAAAGAAGTTTGGTCTCTTTTCAAATTAGAAACATTACATTTTACTTCTTGTCAAACATTTCCCTCATTACTTTTCTTTCTCTTGACTAACAACACTTCATCATGCATTTAGGCAGTCTGGCAATATAAACATTACAGTATCCTCCTGTATAAGAACGGGGCCAATATAAATCCACAGTAACTCCGTTTTAGTTGGCAGGTTTGACAAGACAATGAGAATGTGATAAACAAATTGATTTCTTTGAGCAAATCTTTCATAAACTAATTTCAGTTTTGTCTCTATCAGAATCTTTTAGGTCGTATGTCTGAATTATCTTTTTCTTTTATGTAGTCATAAATTGTAAGGAATGTCCCAAAGTCACAATTATTTTGAAGATCCAATATCATATGGTAAGAATTTACACAGCTCCATATTGAGGCCTTTAATTTTCATCCCCATTGGCAAAAGCAAGGGCCTGGTATTGAACTGAGATTTTCCTTTACAATTTCTTTTTGGGCCTAAACATTTTGTGTTGATACCTTGCTTCATTTTTCCTTGATGTTACCAGGGTTCCAACTTCCAATGTATTCTTACGCAATCTTTGTGGAATGTTTTTGAATGTGATTTGAATTTTTTTTTTTAAGTAAAAAAAGAGGTGAGAATCCTTCTATTCAATCCAGGAAAAAAGTACAAAGTGATACATCGATTTGCTGATGGCAGAAGACCCCCCAGAAAGAGAACAGGGGATCACTTGAGACTAGCCTATGCTAAAAAAAGAGCCACAGGGAGTGCGTGGGCAAAGCGAGATGAAACATTACAAGATAAGGAGAAAGGGCTGGATCATTGTGTTGGCCGATGAGGATCCTTTATGCCTTTTTTCTTACGAACATCAATCCAACCAAAGGAGCTGATAGGCTTAGCAACTTTCGCCACCAAAGCCAGATAGTCTGAGGAAGTGCCATAATCTTGAGCTGCTGAAGCCAAGGGTGCTTCTTTGTCGCTGTCTGAATTGTTTGATTCATGAGGATTCTGAGCCCCTCGGAGCGAGGCCGTGGTCATGTGTCATGATTATGTCGATTGTTTCTCCCTTTTTGAGAGGTGGGTGTAAAGGCTTAACTGCGAGAGTTGGAATCATGACTTTTGAAACTTCAGGATTTTGTGCCGAGGTCGAAGGCTGGTGTTTTGGGTCTGCAATTGGCTGCTGAGCGAATGTTGGGGGCTGCAAAGGCGTTGTAGAAGGCGAGGGAGTTGGAGTGTCTTTGTGATGCTGCTTGTTGTTGGAAGAAGGGTTTGGGCGGCTTTTGTGAAAATTTGGTCCTTGCCAGCCAGTAGCTCTTTTCCGTGCTCCAGAGGTTGAGGAAGGGGTTTGGGATAGAGGACAAGTAGCCTGGAGGTGCCCTGTTTGCTGACAGGAGCGGCATCTGAAGGCAGTGTTCTCATAATCAACCATTTGTGTGTAAGGATCTCCCTCATCCCAATCTATAAGAATCCTATCCGGAAGCCCTTGACTGAGGTCAATTTCAACGCATATGCGGGCGAAAGTGATGAAGCCTTTCGATATTCGGTCTGTGTCTGTCTTGATAAATCTACCCAATGTATTGCCCAGGGTAGGTAATAAAGTTGGAGTATAAAAATGCAGGGGTAGATTGGGTAGTCTTACCCAGATCGGTGTAGTCATGGTTGTCATGGTCAGTGGATTGAAGTCGGGGAACCATCTCTGCATGGAAAGACCAGATGTGCCCCAAAACCAATGACCTTGCTCTAGCACGCGTTGGCATTCGGCTTCTATGGAAAAGTTGATGATGAAGAACCCTTTGGAGCAGAGGAATAGCTCATGACCTGATGACTAGGTCTTGTTAACTCATTCTCTTAGCGCAGAGGTCGAGGGACAAAGTCCATTGAAGCGACAGATGAGGGATTTTGTTTGGTAGACAAAGGCAAAGCCATAGACTTGGGGATCTTCGACTTCTACTGTTGGAGGTTCTGCGCACTGCTCCACAATGAAGGCAGAGCCAAAGAGCTCCTTTACTCCTGAAGTTTCAGTGTTGGACCCTAAAGGAGCGGAAATCCCTGTTTTCACAGCATGCTTGTAAGAGCTTGGATGAGTGAATGAAGGTGCTCCTCCACACAAACGAGAAGTGAGAGAAATGGTTGCGTTTTTTAGATTCCCATAGTCTCGTAGCAGAGAGCCATCCACAAGTTGTTGTCCTTCGAATATTAGTCGTTGAAATCCAAGCGGAGTACCTGTAGCCTGGTGGATTTGGGTTTTGAGCTCAAAAACAGAGTCTAAATCTTGAGCATGCAAGCAGAGAGAAGATCCGACGATAGTCTTTACAAAAAGGGGAAAGCCTGCCGCAATCTCGGAGCTAGTCTCGCCGCGATATTCAGAATGAAACCTCGCTCTTGCATCACTCTTAACTCGATTCCTATACCAGAGCGAAGGTTGAGAATCCCCCAAGAGCCGCAGATCCCTGAGGTCTCTGATAGTTGAATGTCTTTTGAACTTTAGATCAAGGCGGCGGCGGCGACTGCTAGGGTTTAGCACTTGTCGCGCAAGCAGTCTCTTCTTGGCATTGATTCGGGCCCAAATCGCTGGTTCTCTCTCGCCAGAGAACGAGTTGGAGCCTCCCTCCTCGGTTGTGACCGTCCATCGAGGTTCCGCTTCATCCGGCTGGGGTGAAAGAATAGATTTAAAAAGGGCCATCTCCATGTGCTGTTGTTGGTCCATCTCGGTGCGTCGTATGCCATGATCCTTCTTTGTGTGCTATTGCTAGTCCATCTCGGTGTCTATGTTGGCGTCAGGCACCGCCTCCGTTCCATTGGGTTTAGCCGGTGATTGCTTCGGCACTTCGGTTTCGACAACAATGGCAGGTGCTGGCTCGGTCTTTGGCGTTGTCTGCTTGGCCTTAGCCCCTCCTGCTTTCTCCTTCTTGGGAGTAGGGTTTGCTGTGGCAGGTTTCTTGGCGAGGCGAGGCGCCATTTTTTTTCCTCGAATGTGATTTGAATTTAATACATCTTTTGTCAATCATTTTTTTAATGGTACTTAAATCAACTTATACAATTTTTACCTCCAGATGAAGTGGGAAGATGGCATGGCATCTAGACTTCACAGCTTTCTGTTGTAAAATTTTAATTATATTCTCCCTTGTCCATGTTGCCCTCAAAGAAACAAATCCCAATAACAAGACTAAGTGGAATTTTTCTCACCTTCAAGAAGCTCTGTTTTGCTTGGTTTAAAACTTCAAATTCAGTATAGATGTAAATTTTATAGAGTAGATTTCAGTCTGTGGGGATATTTGATCTTCCTTTTGTCTTTAAAGCCCAAAGTTACTGTCAACTTATGCAATATAATAGAAAAATCTACTAGAATGTTGGCCTCTCTTTCTTCAAGTCCTTTCTGTTTCCATGGTCCAAGGTATAGCAGAAGACTACTTGATACATATCTCAGTATCTAGGATATTTGATCTTCCTTTTGTCATTAAATTCCAAAGTTACTGTCAACTTATGCAATATAATAGAAAAATCAACTAGGATGTTGGCCTCTCTTTCTTGAAAGCATAAAACTGGAATTTAAGCTGGAACATATATAGCATTAGTCTAAACTATTCGTAGAGCAGTAGCACTCCCCTCTCATAACTGGGATCATAATCTAGCTGCTCTTTCCAATAGACGGGAATACGGATAGAAAACATCTCCTGGATGAGCTTCTTGGTCAGGTGGCACTCGTCTTCTTAATGGAAGAGACATTTGTTGAGAAGCTTGTGCCTGTTTGGAGAGATCATCATAAATGATTGAAGTATGCTATTTTTTTTACATTTAGTATTCAGCTAAAGTTGCCCTTGTATAAGGAGTGAGATATTGTAATGTAGTGGGAGAATCCACAGTTTCTGCTAACACAATGGTGTATTCCATTGCATCATGATCTTGGAATGTATTAACTACCTGAGCCACAGAAAAAGTTTTTTGACCAATTGCTACATAGACACAGATTATATTTTGACTCTTTTGATTAAGAATAGTATCTGTAGCTACTGCTGTCTTGCCGGTTTTTTTTTTCCAATAATCAATTTACTTATTTCTGGCCTCCTACATATCTATGTGAAGTTGTGAAATTCATCTCATTTTTATTGCATTTTTTTAAGGTTTACTTATTTTTGGCCTTCTACATACCCACGTAATGTAATGATGTTTCTGTTGAATATTGATTGCTTCAGGCCAACCCACAGGTAGATGAGGAGGCATTTTCACTTCCAAGCCCTATGAATCAAACCTCCAAACATACTGGGAAAGTACTCGGACAGAACCTGGCTCCAAAGGAAATTTTAGATGACTCTCAGTCGGTAACTTCTGTTGACACAAAAACTGATCGTGAGACATTCATGGACACAGATATTGCAAGGAAAGATATTATCACAGTTCAAAATGCTAACCTAGGTGAACAAAGAGAAACCAGTTCACTGATAGATCAGAATTTAGGACAAAAATATTTTTACTATGATTTGCCACTCTTGGAGGAAACTGGGCCCTGGATACCTGTCTCTGTTCCTCCAATGTCAGCAAGTGATCATGAAGAATGGAACAGAGGTTTATGTGTTGCTGGGGGATATTTTCCTGAGGAAGACTTCGGATGGCAACATGAAGATCACGAATTGACTATGTGGACTGTTGTGAGTGAGATGCTGGCAGTGATTCCCAGAAAGGTTGGTAGTTCCTTTGCAGGAGCCAAACCTTCTGTTCCAAATCGTCTTATGGCAAGAGGTACATTAGAGCATGCTTGGAAAGAGATGGCTGAAACCCTTTCAGATACAACTTTTAGTACTGCAAAGGATATTTTGGAAGCTGAACCTACAAAATGGATAGCTGACAGTGCAGCCTCTGCTTGCATGCTGTGTAATTCACGATTTCACCCAATCATGTGTCCAAGGCATCACTGTAGATTCTGTGGTGGAATTTTCTGTGGCATCTGTTCTAGGGGAAGGAGCTTGTTACCTGAGAGATTTCGTACCAGTGAACCACAACGAGTATGTGATGTATGCTGGGTGAGGTTAGAATCAGTACAAGGTCTTTTGATTAAAAAGGTGAGCCGTGCAGCACAACCAGCAACGCATGACGTGACAGATTTAAGCACTCTCAGATCTTGGTTGAATTTTCCTTGGGCACAATCCATGGAGCATGAAATTTATAAGGCCACCAACACTCTACGGGGCTTTGTCAAGGTGAGACTTGACTTTATATAATCTGAGTTTCCAAGAAATTCATTAACTGCTGCTTTTGGTGTTGACTGTGAAAGCCATGCATTCCTATAGTTCATTTTTTTTGCATAATAGATTTTCTCTTTGTTAACTGGAGTTGTAAGGTTATATTAGTGACTAATATAGTGTTAATGGAAGTCCTCTCTTATTCTGCATTTTCATCCTGGTTGTGCCAACAGGCACTTTCTACAGCCCAGTATGGGGGAGATGTGTTTTACATTATAAGCAATTTGTAAAACATTATAAGCATCAACAAGTAAATTTTGAAATTATAAAATTTCTGTATTGCAATTTCTTTTTGGTTTATCAGCATAATCAATATTTATATATGTATCCACGATCAATTCAACAGGGATGTATATGTTTTCAGAATTGAGAATTTGATCAAATGGTGAGAAATTGTGTTAGCTGGCTCTGTATATAGGATTCTGTTGGACAACTCAATATATATATATATATGTGTGTGTGTGTGTGTGTGTGTGTGTGAGTGTGTGTGTTTTTGTTTTGGGTTTCATATATACAGAAATCCTTTGTTGACAGATACCTATTTTCCAGGTTCCCTTTAATAATTATATATCTTGTAGTTGTGGAGATCTGAGATCAGTATGAGAATCCAATGCCCAGTTTTATGAGATAGTGTGTTAGTCAATAGTTAGGGTTGGGCGGATATATCATGGTTTTAGGGTGACGAATTACAATAATACGTTGCTGAGAGAAACAAAGTTATGAACAAATATATATCTATATTCAATCAAGATTACCAACTAGAATTTAAACAAGGAAAAAGGATTTACCGCAGAGCGCTTCAACCCAGCCAAAAATTTCAACCTGTTTTCGTGTTTAGTCCTTTGTTTTAAATCTTTCAAGCAAAACATTTTTCCACAAGCAAGAAAGATGCTACATGTTTAATTCTCACTGGAACTCTTAAACACAGGAGAAACCATATTGTTTCGTCAGTCTACTTCGTCATTGTTGAGAACACCGACTAGCTAAACTAAGATAAATATAAAATGGACAGATTCTTTTGTCTGGAACTGCATCTCATCCTTTGAACGCAATCTTGAAATATTTGATTCCCTACTTTAACAAATCTTATGACTAATATGAGAGAAAATTCCACCAACTGCTGCACCTTCAAATGAGCATTTGATAAGAACTTGTGCTCATTTTTTAAATGGGCAGCTTTTAAAACTGCTTGAATGAGTCTTGATGTGGGAAACCATTTCTCAAACTCATATCTATTACTTTTATAAATACCAGCATAAATCCATCTTAACCCCGGATCTATCATGTGCTGAGAGAGATCAAATCCCTCAAGATTTAAACCTTTCCTTGAGTTTTGCACTCTAAAGAGAGGTTTGCACCTTGAGAGATTTGATCCCTCTTGGGGCATGATAGATCCAGAGTTAAAATGGATCTACTCTGGTAATTATTTCAAAGAGTGACTCTTATTATTCTTGGTGATGCAGGTTGGTTCTCTCAGACCAGAAAGATCAATCCCAGATGCTGTATTACGACGAGCAAAAGGTTTGTGTATTCTCACAGTTATCAAAGTTGGTATGATGGTCACTTATAAGGCTGGAACAGGATTGGTTATTGCTCGAAAGGAAGATGGGTCATGGTCTTCACCATCTGCCGTTGCTTCCTTTGGTGTTGGCTGGGGAGCACAGGTATCCATATACTTTCAACAGGGGAAGGCTGTGGTTGTTGTGATGCATAGAAATGTTTTTTCTTTATTTTGATTTAGATTTCACAGCTGTTGCATAAGAGTGATATTTGATTTTCAGGCTGGAGGAGAGCTGACAGATTTTATAATCGTGCTTCGAACGGATGAGGCAGTAAAGACTTTTAGTGGAAACATTCACTTCTCTATAGGTGCTGGGCTCAGTGCAGCTGCCGGGCCTGTTGGAAGAGCAGTTGAAGCAGATTTACGTGCTGGAGATGGGGGCTCTGCAGCTTGTTACACCTACAGTTGTAGCAAAGGTAAGGTTATGCAGCTTATTTAAACAGTGTTTGTGAATAATATAATGAAGAGGTTTATGTCTGGTAATGAATTTGGTTTTACTGGGTCTTTCATTATACAGGTGCATTTGTTGGTTGCTCGCTTGAAGGGAATATGGTTACCACTCGAAACTCAACAAATGCACGGTTTTACGGGAATCCATCCATCAAGGCATCTGATATTCTTCTTTGTCCACTTCCAAGGCCACAAGCAGCTGTTCCATTGTACAATGCTTTGTCAGAATTGTTTGAGAAGTTCACACGCTATAAGACATTACAGTGAGACTAATAAGATTGTGCTCTTGATGATTGTTTATCTCTGTATATAATTCAGTCATACTTGCCAGAAGCTGTTTTATTGGTTGACACTCCTGCACTGATTGTTAAATATTATTGTTGCTATATATTCATTATTTTTGTATTACTATTCGTTGTTACCTATGTACAGCAATTTGTATAAGTTGCTAAACATGTCATTTACTTAATTATTTATCATCATTCTATACACTTAGTTCATTGTAATGAGTGGAGCTGTGTAACTCATTGGGAACCATGCTATACTATCAATACTATATACATTTGTATATAGAAAACCATTTCTTTGCATGATATTTTAAAATAAAATTTACACATTTTTTTCATATGGAGCAAGCTATGAACTTTAATTTCTTCTAGTTATTTAGTTATTTTGCATATCTTTTAGATGCTTATAATTTTATTCTGCATATGTTTATGAAATTCATCACATCTTTGTTTATGGAATAGTTTTTCCTTCATCTTCTATAGTAATTTTTCCACTGCTAAATAAATGCACGGCAAACTTATTATAATTTTTCAAAACGCTCTCAAATTTATAAAAGAGAGTTTTTCGATTGCATAATTTCTCCTCACTTCTCTCAGAACTAATAATATAAATACGAAGAAAATTGTGAGTAGCTTTTATTCATTAATATTGACAAATTAGTATCGTTTTATTCGATTTTTGAAAAATATACTTATGATTACTCAGTGGAGTGTTTTTAGTATGTTTAACTTCCATAGGAAAAGATAGCAAACTCAACCCTCTTGTCATATTTATGAATTCCAGGGCCTCAAGCCTAGTTAAAAACTGCGTTTGGCTAGACAGTTAGTAGTTAAGCCTAGTTACAAACTGTGTTTGGCTAGACAGTTAGTAGTTATAGCTATCATACACAAGGATAGACAGTTAGTAGTTATAGCTATCATACACAGGCTTGTAGGGCTAGAATTAGACATGAACTGTTTCAAAATGATCCACATTTCCAATTGGTTCTTTTAATCTAGATTCTGATTCTGGTCTGATTATATAACTCTACTTTGTTAATTGTAATATAATAGT
>ML786033.1:366089-387382 GCA_009831015.1 Picea engelmannii | reverse complement strand
AATGAAAAATCATTTGTCAACAAAAACACTAGAGACAGATAATATCCCAGTCACCAGTTGATCCTATAACTTATAGGGTGATAACAGCGGCTCCACCTGGGGATGGTACTTGCCCTGTGAAGTGCCAAGAATCCTGGTTCCTGCCATTCTAAAAATTCTGCCTAGTAGCCTTCGTTGATTGATTGACCTTTATTCTCAAAAATTGAAAGAACCATGGTCAACAGCTTAGGGCCTTCTCTTCAGGCTTCAACCAACTGACTAATGTTCTTCACTCAGAAAAATGCAGGCGAAAAATAAAAATAAAAATGGTATGTACAATGGAGAGTGAAAACTCGAATCTCTACTGAGGGGGCACATAATGTTTCAACATTCTTCCATTTACAGGTCCTCTTGGCAGATCTGTCCCATCAGTGTTGTTTAGCAAGAAAGCATTGTTTCCCCTAAAATCTTGGATCATGTATGGTCCTCTCCACAGACTGCCAAATTTTCCATGCTTTCCCTTGTCTTCATTTCTGGCATCCCATTTCAACACCAAATCTCCTAGTTCAAAATCGTCTTCCTCGGTTCTTTTGTCAAAAATCTTCTTGATGCTTTCTTGGATCACCTGAGTCTTGTTGAAAATGTCTTCCCTAGACTGCTGTAAATGGATCATCTAGTTGATTCTTCTCTGTGAGTCATTTGGCTCAGCTTGTACATCTTGAAGTAACTTCATGACAGGGACTCCTAAAGAAGTGGGAAAAAATGCCTCTGTGCCATAGACCAGCTGGTATGGTGACATACCAATCGACCTTTTGGTGGTCAGTCTGTCAGCCCATAACGCGAACACCAACTTTTTCTGCCATGATTTCTTGTTTTCCTGCAATGTTTTCTTGATGATATTTACCAAGGTTTTGTTTGAAGATTTCGCCAGCCCATTCCCCTAAGGGTAGTAGGCTGTGGAATGCCCCAAACCAATGTGATACTGGTTGTAGAAATCTATGAGCTTCTTCGACCGAAAAGCAGCTGCATTATTAGTTATAATCTTTCTAGGACATCCAAAGCAAGAAAAAATATTATTTTCAAGGAATTTGATAATAACAGAGTCAGTGGCTTGCCTTCTTGGTACTGCTTCGATCCATTTGGTAAAATAATAGGTGGCAGTGAGAATCCACCTGTGCTGGCCTGAAGAAGGGGGGTGTATTTCTCCAATGAAGTCCAGTCCCCATTGCTGGAAAGGGGCTTCAACTGAGATCAATTTCAGGGGGAGAGGAAGGAGTTTCCTTTTGCCTTCAAACAACTGACATTGATGACATGCAGTTACTTTATGATGTACATCGGCGAATAGGGTGGGCCAGTAGAAACCAGCTCTGAGTATTTTGTTGGCTGTGACCTTCTAGTTCAGATGGCCACCACATTCTCCTGCATGAAACTCTTGTAACACTTTGTCAACTTCATCTTTCAATAAACAATTTAACAAAATGCCTCTAGGATCTTTCCAATACAAATTGCCTTCTAGAATACAGAATTTTAAGGCTTTCAACTTTAAAAATCTAGCTTTAGTCTTAGTCAAACCAGGGGGAGCTTGTAGATTTTGCAAAACAAATATAAGGTATGCGTACCACGAAGAGTTTAGAAATACCTCTCTCATGCTTGGAGTCGCCATCTCGCCTGGTTCACCTGTTGCAGCTAAAAAATTAATGTCAAGAGCATGGAAATTAGATTCAGCCACTAATTTAGCTAGGCCTTGACCCTTGATTAGTTTTGTAGGCTTAATCTCAATATCGTATTCTAAAATGACAACAATCAATTTTCCCCTTCTTCCATCCGGATTGTCCTGTGTCAAAATGTCTTTTACTACCGCGTTCGGAACATAAGCTATGGTGTGGGAATGAAGAATGTAGACTCTGAAGTCTTTTATGGCTTTTACCAAAGCAAAAGCTTGTTTCTCCATTATCTTGTAATTCAGAGCAACGTCTCTTAACGCTTTACTAAAGAAAGCTATGGGCTGTTCATACCCTTCACTGTTCTTCTATAGTAATACCGTTGCTATAGTATGTTTGGAAGCGAAAGAAAAAAGATAGAAATCCTTGGTAAAATCAGGATTGATTAAAATATGGGCTTCTGTGAGTGCTCGTTTGACTTGTTCGAAAGACTGTCTAGACTCGGAGTCCCATTTTATTTTTACATCCTTTTTTAGCATATTTGTAATGTTTCTGAGGAGATCTTCCAGATTGGGAATGAATCTTCGTAGAAATTTTATTCTCCCGATAAAAGACTGTAGTTCTTTGAGGTTTCTTGGGTGTTCTAATTTTTGTATGGCCTCGATTCTATTGGGGTCTATTTTGATTCCATCCTTGGAGATGATGTGTCCCAGCAGTTTGCCTTCCTCAAGCCCGAAAAGACTTTTCTTAGGATTTAAAGAAATCCCAAACCTTCTACATTTCTCGAAGACTCGTCTGAGATGCTGCAGGTGCTCATCATCAGATCGGGAAAACACAGTTACATCATCTAAATAGACGACAATAAACTTACCCGATTCTTCTACAAAGGCGATATGCATCGCTCTCTGGAATGTGGTTCCTGCGTTCATCAGACCAAAAGGCATTTTCACATACATGAAAGTGCCCCATGGTGTGGTGAAAGCGGTTTTGTCTTGGTCATCCGGGTGAACTAGGACCTGATTGTAACCCGAGAAACCGTCCAGCAGAGAAATTTAACTGGATCCGACCACCCTTTGCAGGATGTGGTCCATTTTCGGCAAGGGGTAATTATCCTTCAGGGAGACTTTATTCAGATTTCGGAAATCTATGCAGAGTTTGATTTCCCCAGTTTTCTTATGCGTAGGGACTAAATTAGAGACCCATTTGGAAAAACGCAAAGGGACTATGATTTTGGCATCGTACATTTTTTTAATCTCCTTTTCTATCAGAGGGAGCAACTTGGGATTTATCCTCCTAAGTTTCTGCCTGAACGGTTTTTGGTCTTCCTTTATTGGAATCTTGTGTTGTATGATGCTGGTATCATAAGCTTTCAAATCCTCATAACCCCAGGCAAAGACATCCGAATATTCTTTGAACAACTCAATGTATTTGAGTTTTTGCTCAGGGGGTAATGATTTAGATAGTTTGACTATCCTGGGTTTCTCTTCAGTCCCTATATTACAATCTTCTACCTCTTGTCCATTGGCTTCGATTTTCAGTTTTTTGGCTACGTCGTTAAAATCAAACAAGTCCTCTAAAGGAACTAGACCCCTAGGCAAAACATTGCTTTTCAAATGTAAAACATCGGAATCCATTTCATCATCATCTAATTCTCCTGAATCTACGCTATTTACACTATCAATTTCAAAATCAGATCTATTTACACTTTCATTTTCATTCTCTAAATCTATATTTGTACATTCAAAATCGTTTTTACACTGCAGAAAGTCTTTGATTTGATCATCATTACCAAACACTTGCTAGTACCTAATATTGTCGGGAACGGTTGGTCTGCATTTCACCTCCACAGTGTATGGGCGAGTCGAGTGGAAAGGAATCTTACAGGTTGCTGCTGATGTAGCCAATCCGTCTGCCAGAATGTTTTGTCCCCTCGGCATTACCTGCAAGTCAACTTCAGTGAAACATCTAAGGGAATCTAGAACAACATTCCTATAAGCTCTAAGACACGGGTGTTTCGCAGTGTACTCACCTTTGATTTGCTTGATTATCAACTCAGAATCACCTCTTACCATAATCTGTTTAGCACCAACTCTTTTCAAAAGCTTCAGACCGAGCATCAAGGCTTCATACTCAGTAATATTGTTGGTGCATTGGAAATTTAATTTGTAAGAATGATTTTCTGAATACCTGTTTCTGTGATTATGCAGCCAGACTCCTGCTCCAGCTCTTTTTTTGCTCACTACTCCATCAAAGTCCATGCTCTAGAAATCTACCGGTATCTCTTCAGTTATTACATTTTTCATTCTTGCTACCTCAATGATTTCTTGGCCTTCGTCCGGACTAGATGTATCTTCTCCCAGCTGAGTGTCTTGCTCTCCTGTGTCACCATCATTGTACAAGATAAAAGAATCTAGGTCAGAATGCACGGAGTAGAGAGGATAGTTGTGTGGCTTTTCTTGGCTACTGACCATGTACTTCATCAATGTTTCTCTGTATATCCTTCTTTGTTGCTTGAAAACTAGGATAGTGGCATAAGACATATCTAGCTGCAGGGTACCTCTCAACTTAGCCCCCCAAGACTGGGAAAGCAACATTCCATACTTCGGAGGGATGTCCGCGACTACCACGTCCATGACCATGCTCTTTGCAGGAATCTAAACCAGGGTGATACATAGGTCCTTAATCAAACCAATACATCTAACTTTACTGGAGTCAAATGAGTGTAAATCCTTATAAGGTCTGGTGACCTCTAGTCCCAGTTTCTCCATTACTGCTTTAGGCATCAGATTGTGAGAAGCACCCGAATCTAGCATAGCGTTATGCAAGATCAGGTCATGTATGTTCAGACTGATGTAAAAAGGAGCGACATCACCAGTATCCTCTCGACCATCCACTTCAGGTCCGAAAAGAAGTTCGGGTGATCATCAGTAAGGTTCACAGTGTCTGAATGATTTGTTGATCCAATGGTTAAGGCCTTCGTGCCTATGTCAGGTTCAATGGTCAGTGCTTTAATCACCTGTGAATGATAAACATCTTTGTTCATCAACTCAGAAAGTGGAATGGGAATTTTTACTTTAGCTAATTCCCCCTCAAGACTGAAAGGTGTAGCAGCCCTGCCTTGGCTAATCAATTCTGGTTTGTCCACCATACCCTTCTGACCAGAAGTACTTGGTGGATTAATAGGTGTAATCTCGAGCCGTGATGGCCTTTTCAGAATGGTAAGGTTTTTCTTCACGGGAGCTTCGGCAACGCTCTTCTCAGGAATCTTCTCGGCAGATGGTTCAAAGGCCTTCTTGGTTTCGACTACTTTCTTTGTTTCAACCATCTTTTTTGGGGAGCTACCTTCTGTCTTTTTACTCCGCAGATTATACTGTCGGTGTACCTCCAAAATGGAATTTTCGAACGCTTGCTGTTCTGCATCTTCAGCTTCTTCACTTACTTTCGTTTGATTGAGAAGAAAAAGTTCTTGCTCTTCTTGGGTAAGGAAAATAGCTTCGTTATCATGAATGCCCATGAGATTAATGTGAGTATCCTCCAATTCCTCAATCACTTCCTCCCCTTCATCATCATAGTTTTCTTGTAGGGGAGGTCTGATCTACTGATCTGGACCCCTCTACTCTCTTTGATCCCTAGGATCTCTCTGTCTGATTTGAGGAGGGTTTCTCCTAAAGTTAGGGTTCCGAACCTGAGGAGTTGGTGGATTTTCTCTTGGAGGATTTCTGTCTGACACAGTAAGTCTTTCCATCATTCTTTCCACTGCTCTGGCCAAAGAATCCAATTTGGAATCTGAGGTCGACGTGGAAGGTTCTTCTTTAATTGTGACTCTTCTCTCTGACCTCTGACGTGCCCTTTTTGCCAACAAATTAGCCTCCACACTTATAGCACTTTTTTGCATGTCTTCCAGGGTGGTAGAATTTCTTTCCCTTAGTTGGTATGACATGTCAGCATCAAAACCATCGGGGAATTTTATCAATTCCAAACCCTGTGGAGGTTTGATTTCAGCTGGGATTGCGTTATATAGATTGTTGAAACATGTACAGTAATCTTGCACTGTCTCACCTTGATTTCTTCTGATATTTTCGTATTCTGACAGAATTTTCAGAGGGTTTTTCTTTACCTCCCATCTGTCTAGAAAACTCCTTTGGAATGCGGTAAGGTCAAGGACTGAGGCGGAACGCAACCCTTTGTACCATTTTTTAGCGTCACCTGTCAAAATTTGGGCAAACGATCTCATTTGAACGTCAACTTCATCTACTTCATGCAAATCATAATAATCATTCATTTTATCTACGTGTTGTTGTGGGCTCAAAGGTCCTGTTGCATCGAACTGTGGAAGTCTTGTTTGATAGTCTTGGGGCATGGCATGTAGAGGCACAACCAACATCAAGGGAGCATATCGAGCTGCCATGATGGGTGGAGGAGGTGGGACGAAAACCTGGATGATCGGCGAGGTAACGAATGACGACGAGGACGAGGAGGGACTGGATAGCACCGAGGAAGCGATTTGCAGTTTAGTCATGGGAGACAAAACTTCAGGGGTTTGGGGTTGAAAAATAGTTGGGTCAAAGGTGATTCCAGTTACAAAACTATCGGACCGTGTTCTAACCAGGATTTGCTGTGGAAAGGTATCAAGGTCAAGGTTTTGAAAGGTAACAGGTTCCCCTGAAAAGGAAAGGGACTTATGTAAGGGAGTATGACTCACTGAGCCTACAACTATGGTCTTTTTCCTGAGCAACTGTTCAGGGTTATCTGTCACTATCGTAGGTTCTGGGTCTGGATGAGATCGAGTATAAACTTTCTTGGGAGCCAGAATTCTTTTTGATCTTTTATATATCTAATTTTTAGTTTTGTGAGTCCGAAAATAATATGTACAAAGTTTGATCAACCTCTAAACATTACTTTCTTCTCAAATTTGCAAATATTCCGGGAACAAACTTTCTTTTTAGGGAAAAGAAAACGTGAAATTATAAATTTTTAGTTCTGTCCCCAGTACGGTCGCCACTATGTTAGCACTCGGTAAATTTCCTAGAGGTTGATAGCAGAAGAAATCTACATAAGGTAACTTTATCCAACCACTTTTGAAGCTGGGATCTAGCCCTTCCAACTTCAGAGAGGGATCTCTCTATATGATTTAGCTATGTTTCCAAATTTAGATATTAGTCTAGGTAAAGAAATAGGTCGGTTTTGTTGTCAAAGTGTTTTTTGAATTGGTTGAGACAGTCTACACATCCATTGGGCTATGGGGTCTGTGTTTAATAAAATATGAAATACAAACCAGAAACGCAAAGGGAAAACTTTCACAGGGAGAGCTAATATAATCACTGGATCTTTTAGTAGCTTAAATGATGATTAGCAGAAAATATGAGAAAGATAATTTCAATAGAGAAGCAGTTAAGAATTCCTTTATTGAAAATACCAGAAGAAAAACACTAAAATCTTTCGAGTCAGAAACAGGGTATACGAGATAAATCCTGCAACATTCGTTACTCTTAAATATTAGAATTAGAAAACAAGATGATCACAAAGCAAGAAAAACTTTCAACTTAGAGAGAAAACATCACCAGTGAATACACACAAGAATCCTGTAAAAGTGCCTCATTTTTATTAATGGAAGATCTCTTCAAAAATATTACAGTCTGATAGAGTCAGGGTGTGAAGATCAACAACCCTTAATACTTCGAAAGGTGAAATATTTATAACTCAAATTACAAACGTTCCTGTCATAAATGACCAGGACGTGCTAAATCTAATTTTCGACTAACTAATTTAACAAATTTCATAAATCTAGGAACTGCTTGATGACTTGGTGTAACTGCACGCTGATTTCTGGGTGGGCAGTTGATGAAGCCTCTGCACGACTTCATCTGACTGGACAACTGAATGGACCTGGACAACTCATCTGCTAATCGATCAGATCACAGAGTTCCTCCCATCTAAGGTGACTGGGCACGTTGACTTTGAGCAACCTTCGATACACTTCGTCCATCTCTGTGTACTTAGCGAATGTAGGCTTGGTGAGGAAGATGTATAGAATCTTGTGTTGGATGCTGATGTCCCATTGAAGGGCATCTAGAAATGCCTTACCAGTGATGCCCCCTTGTATGCCTATAAACTTTGAACTGTCCTTAGCCACTTCGGTTAATCTCTTCTTGTAGTATGGGAGTGTCATCAATTTATCATTGATCACTTTCAGACCAGGTAGACCTTTCTTCTAGAGAGCCTCAATCTTACTGAAGAACCTTTGTACCCCCAGGTCCATGGCCTGAACCTTTTCTTCCAACTGAAGCATTAATCCTCTCTTGGTCAAAACTCTTTTGACCTCAACGATGGTCTCTCTTCTGTCTTCAATATTCAGCTCTTCCAGCTCTTCCCTGGTCTTAGAATTGAGGAATTTGATGATCTCGTTCACTTGTGTTGGCATGTCTCCCAATTCTACTCTGATCTTCTCGATGGCCTGTTTGCTTCTCAGCACCAACTCATTCTGCTCGAACATAATCTGGATCATTGGCCATATTTCATTCATGGACTTAGTGATGTCTGTCCATACATTCTCTTTAACCTCGGCCAAAGTCTTTCTTGCCACTGTTTGCTTCCGGAGCTGATGTAACTCCTGCTTGAGCTACTCTGTCACCTGCTTTTCCTTGGAGAGGCTGGTCTGGAAGGAAGTTTTGAGTTCCTGAAGGTTCTCGACTTCCTTTTTAAGCCTGTTGATCTCTGTCTCCTGCAGGTTCATCTTTTCCATGGATTTAGCCAGGTCGACTGTCTTCTCCTGTGATGTCAATGGAGTCGCGGATGGGACTTCTGTCACTGATGCTGCGTTCACTCCTGAAATTGGAATAACACTCAATGGAATGACTTCCTTTGGCTTCAGTTGTTCTTTCTCCTTTAATAGTTTCTCCATCTCAGCTTCCATTTCTTTGAGCTGTGCATTCTGCTCCATGAGCAGCTTCAACATTTCATCCTTCTCGCCTTCTTTCTCTGCTATCTCCTTCGCCTGCGAATCCTCGGTGGGCGGGAGCTTCGGTTGCTTCCTTAAGGATGCTATGTCAGCATTTTTTTTCTTTATCATTTCCTCAGCTGCTTTGACGTTCAAAGGATCATAACCGATCTTGAGGACCAACTCCTCCAAAGTTTTGATCCTATTGTCCTTTGCAAAGGATGAAATCTTCTCCATTTTGAGCTGTGTTTGAACATTGTTCAGGGACACCTGCAATTTAGACACTGAAGTGGAAGCGTGCACCAACGTGTAGAAGACCATTTCTCCAGTCTGCTTGTGCAGATCCATCTGATCGGCTGGGTGCACGTCCTTCATCTGGAATTCGAAGGTGGCCCTCTTGTAGTTGGTGATCACCTTGGGATCTGGTACCTGTGCCTGGAGGAAGGCCCTGCCCTTTTCTGTGTCAAATGCAGACAATAGCCTATGTTGCGCAGTCGACGTCTGCTTCCAAAACTGAGCACAAGTACTACTGGTAAGGGTCTAGTTCTTTTTCTTGATCAGCTCGTACTTCTCAAAAATGCTTAATTTGGGTCCCACCTTGCCTGGCTGAGTGCTCAATGGGGAGTCTGTGGATTTCTTCGGCAATGCTGGGGTGATGTCCTTATGGAGGCTCGAACCGAAGGGTGGAATAACAAACTTAGTCACTGTGGTAGGCGGGGCTTCTTTTTCTCCAGTCGGGCCAAGAACTGAAATTGTCTTGGGCCTCTTAGTGTGCAACTGGAACTCTTCGGACGATACCTCCGTGACAGGCGGAGATAAATCTTGTCGAGGCCTTTTTTCCTTAGGTACCTGTGGCGTGGTTGTTGGTGGCATAGTGGTCAGGGGAACTTGCTGTTCCACTTCGACCAACGTGTTAGGCTCCCACACTGTTTAATTTGCAAATTTTTCCACCTCAGGCCTAGCTTCATGAACATAGGGGATTTTCTTGTTCTTCACCCTCATCTCTGAGAGGATCCCATAAGGATCATAGTGCCATGGGAAGCTCATGAAGAACTTCATTTCTCTTAACATCTGGTCTGTTCCTTCCCCGGCGCCCCGACTGTTGCAGATGAAGGAGCCAATCTGCCCCTTGATTCTAAGCTGCTGCTTTTTCTTCAATGATACAAAATGGATATCATCTGAATTCATAATCTGCCTTATATATTCTAGAGCAAATATTCTGACAGGAAAATACTTGGGCAACTTATACGGTGCCAATTCGCACCCGTATACTCTGATCTCAGTATGATTTTGATACAGGTACCAATCCCCGGTCTTTGTGTTGTTCGAGAGATGCAGGATTCTCTGGACTTCGTGATTTATTCAAGGCTCGGCCCTACCGCTCAACATACTTACCACAGGGTGGTAGAACTGATCGATGAATTCGTTGAAGCTGAAATCAGTGGATTTGTGCTTGAGTAAGGAGGTCCATGCTATCACTGCCTGAGGTCTACCATCTCCATCCATCTTCTGCAAGGAGAAGCCAAATTGGTCTGCTTGGAAGAAGACAAACATGTATTCCAGTATGGACGAGTATCTGAACATGCCTTCCATGCCAAAATTCACGAACTGTTCATGAATATTGTCTGCCAAAAATGTACTGAAATCAAATTGGGTGTTGGGCTTTTCGTCGGTAGAGAAGATGGATAGAAAACCCAGAATGGGTTCATCTACCCACTGGTCAGAATAATATCCTAACAAAGCATAAAGGGATGAGATGACCTGGTTTCCCATAGTGGAGAACATGGAAGACGGATAAGGAGGATTTGTGGAGGGGAATTGAGTGGATGCGGGAAGGAAAAGCTCGAATATTTGAGCTCTTTTGGGAAAAGTCATTTTCTGGTACAACTCTGTAAGGATTTCCAGGTTGAAGGGAGACACAGAGTCGGCTCGGGGAATTTGCATCATTTGGTCTATGGATTCGGACGTGATGAGGAAAAGGATTTCTCCGGATGAGGAGATGACGGCTCTTTCTTCGGGAATATAGTGAGCTTGACACTTGAGAGCAAACTCGGGAAAATGGTGGATTTGAGGGAAGAGGTATAGGGGTAAATTGGACTCCCAGAGTCCAATTTCATCACTCTGGTCCAGGAAAACTTCCCTGAGCCACGACTGGAGGTCTGAGAAATCAAAATTGCATTTAGTATCCGCGATTAATCGGTCTTTTTCGACCAGTGGGATCTTGTCCAGGTCGACAGGAGGTGGGAGAAACAGATTCTCCTCTCCTTCCACTGGTTTGGACTTTGGCGCCATTTCTGCAATAGTACCTGCAATAAACACAACGTTAGTGGGGGCGACTAACTGTGGATGAAAGAAACGGAATGTAACGGAGGAGTAAGTAGTGAATTTCTCTGGTGCGATGGGTGAATAGCAAAAGTAAGGGGAATAACAGTGATTTTATTTAAACTAGGGTCGGTTGGGCCGGGGAGACAGGTCAGCTGGATAACAGATAGGTTATCCAGTAATAAATGGCCAATGGATCATGTTGAGGGTGAGATGGCGGGTGACTGTGACTGAGGGATATAGACGGGTGACATGGCAGCTATTGATTGGAGGTAAAAGTCACAATAAGGGGCTTGCTACGAGGGAATTGGGGGGAAGGACTGACAGCAGTTATGGGACATGACCAGTTTGGAAAAGGTGGAAGGTGACGTCCAGAGGTGACGAAGGTCTGTCAGATAGCAGATGGTGATGGGACTCGGGGAAATAGATCGACGCCATGTACAACAAGGGACCCGCTAGAGGGAGATTACCATTCCGGACCCCCCCCCTCGGTTAAAAGAAGATCATCCGGGGGGGTCCGAAAACCATTTTGGGCCATTGATCTGCGTGCTCGTTCCCTGGCCGCAGATCTTTTCACACCTTTTATCACTCATTCCGGACCCCCCCCCCCTCCATTAAATGAAGAATGGATGGGGGCATCCGGAATCCAATATTGATCGTTGATTTAAGCGCTCGATCCTGGGCCGTCCAGATGCGCGCAAATGTTATTAGCGATTTCGGACCCCCCCCGGTTAAAAGCAGAACAATCAGGGGGGTCCAGAATGCTCAGTACACTATAGATCTGGGCGCCGTGATTAGGACCATTGATATGTGTAGGGAGCATAAGTAGGGAGCGGAAAACACATGCGTCGGGGAAAAACTTAGGATAAATGCGTTTTATGGGTTTTTCCCCAAACTTTTCAAGTAGACACCACCATGGGGCTCGACCAAACGATATTCTAAGCATATGAAACATTGTGCAACATTTACTTCAAGCTGGTTTTATTGAAATGAAACAATAAAGAAACTAGCCTATATACTAACCTATCTTCCTATGACATATAACCTAGATTAGACTGTTGGGTTAAGAATTTACTCTACCCTGGGGCTATCTGACCAAGATTAGACAGTCTGGCCAGATTTATTCACTAATATAACCTAGACACTTTGGCTAAGATTAAACTATTTAGCCAAATTCATTCACTACCCTATCAACATCAAATTTAAAAAGAAATTGGCCATGCTTGAAAGGTATGGACCAAGTTACTATTATTTCATGGGGCTTTTATTGCAAATCTTTTATGCCCTCTTTTCTTTTTCTTTTTCTTTTCTTTTCTTTTATTTTTCTTTTTTCTTTTCTTTTTTTTCTTTTTCTTTTCTTTCTTTTTCTTTTCGAAATTATTTGCAGAATGAAAAATCATTTGTCAACAAAAACACTAGAGACAGATAATATCCCAGTCACCAGTTGATCCTATAACTTATAGGGTGATAACAGGTTCTCCAAATATTCTGGCAAGAGATCCAAGTCATGTTTTTTCAGGAAATCTCTGCAATCCTCTCCTTTGAAGGTAGTGTTGGCTCAGGGAGCTTCAACATCTTTCAAAACACTTGCGGTGAAAGAGAGACAGGGGAATGGTCTTGAAGTTGAATAATCTATTGACTTAGTACATATTTCTCAACGCACCATGCAACAAGTTCTTTGTAGTCAAATACTTCAGGGACACACCCTGCGCGTGCAATTCTAGATGTCCATATCACTTCTTTTTTAGCAGGAGGATATGAATAGTAAGAATATGCTCTGGACCACTAAAATTTCTGGTCCTCACGCCCAAAAATATTCAAAGTATCATCGCAGAACTGTTGTCAAGCTACTGCTGCCATAGGTTGATGAGAGTGTTCTTTTAACTAGATAATACTTTAAATGAATCCCTTGAGAGAGATAACAATAATATAACCTTTGTTAAATCGCGTGTTAATGCAATTTAATGGAAAATCTCCTCGATCCCTTCGCTTATTAATGACGATATTTACGAAACCTACATGATCAATTATTGGCATTAAACCATACTAAATATGTTTTGGGAAAAGCACGAAGATGGCGGGGATAGACGAGAGCAATTTGAATTTGGGGATTTTTGTGAACCTGCCAACCCGAGAACCCGCCGACCCGCGGTTGCGAACAATCGAAAATAGGCTAAGTACTGCACAATGGTCAGTCGGACTTGGATACAGGAGAAATGAAATACTTAGGGGCTTGGTAAGTTTGACGATCATAATGTAGATCATAGATCTTTGGGTGCAAAATGGATTTCATGGAACTTGGAATATAAAATCTTGAACCCGTGAACCCGCGGTTGAAAAAACAGTTAAGTACATAATAACACGGCGGTCAGTCGGACTCATGATATGGGAATATGGGTGTAGGTGAGATCCCGCGAGTCCGCCAACCCGTGAACCCGCCAATTTGAAATGTGACTAAGTGTAGTAATAAAAAAGGGGAAAGAGAGGGTAAAAAGGAAAAAGGGGAGTGAGGGTAAGTATTGAAGAGGGAAAATAAATGGGAAAAAGAAGTTGGGAAAATAGAAAAGGGGAGGGAAAATTCGGAAGAGAGAATTGATCTCAACAACTAGATCCAACTGTGGGATGATAACCCCCTGTGGGTTGTCAAGAATCCACAATATTTATAACTAGGCGCTTCCATCCACTGGGCTATGGAGTCAAAGGTAAGAATATACAAACTAAAAAATAAAATTATGTACATGGAGATGAGGAAGTTTTAAGTGAAGAAACCTTTCAAATGTTGCTCGTTGATAGGAAACATCAACCTTTTATCTTTCATGTCTTGGTGCATATAGGAATTGAAACCCAGAATCTTGTCGACGATGTATGGTCCAATCTAGAGTGATTCGAACTTTGTATGCATAGATGGTTTCTCCTTGGCTTTGTTCCATAGTAACACCAATTCTCCTTTCTGAAAATTCTTTACAGTTGCATTCTGGTCAAAATATATTTTGATACTTTGTTGTCTCTGAGAAGTTCTATTCAGGGCCTTACTTCGTTCTTCTTCCAGTTTCAACAACTGGTTGATCCTCCATTGTATAGGTGAACTTTCTTCTGCATCCTTTGTATTAACCTCAAAACTCAAAGCATTGCGTTCGAGACTAACTGACATTTTTGCTTCCTTCCCATAAACCAACGTATATGGAGACATCCCGGTGTTATCCTTTGGAGTCGTTCTTCTTGCCCACAACACATCAGTCAACTTCAAATGCCAATTCCTTTGGTTCTTGTCAACAATTTTCTTCAATATCTGAATGAGTGTCTCTTTTGTGGATTCTGCCAGACTGTTTCCTTGTGGATAATAGTTTGATGATTGCCCCATAATATTTCCATATTCTCCACAAAATCTTGTAAATTTTGAACCAATGAAAATTGAACCATTATCAGTGATAAATTTGTCTGGAACATTGAATATTGACAAGATATTATCTTTGAGGAACTTAATTAACTCTTCAGAATCAACCTTTTTTAATGCCACTCCCTCTAGCCACTTCGTAAAATAATCTGTAGCAGTGAGAATATGCATATGTCCCATGCTTGAATTTGGGTTTATTGGCCTGACAAGATCAAGTCCCCAGTGGGAGAATGGTTGTTCTACAGTTATAGGTTGTAAAGGCATCACAAATATCCTCATTTTCCCTGAAAATTGTTGGCACAATACACACTTCCTTATTGTAGAATATGAGTCTCTAAAAATTGATGGCCAATAAAACCCAACTCTTATTATCTTATGGGCAGTGGTGGTAGGTGCAAAATGTCTGCCACATATTCCTTCATGGAATTCCCTCACCAGCTCTTGGGCTTTGTTTTCATCAACACATCTCAGTAATATACCATCATAGTTTCTCTTGAAAAATATATCAATGATCAACACATATTGATTTGACTTCATCTTCAATGTTATTCTCTCCTTAGGGTTCATAGTGACTGGAAACTGCCCAGACCTCAAGTAGAATTCTATGTCTCAATACCATTCTGAATCGACCAATGGTTCTCCTTCTGAAATTGAAATCATTCCATCCACATAATCGCTATTTGTGATGAGATTACATAAACCTTGTCCTTTGACAACTTTTAAAGGTTTAATATCAATATCATATTCTTGGATCTTCGCCAGCCAGTTAACCCATTTTCCTTCTCTCAATTGTTGATTCAAAAGCATCTTTACTAGCAAGGGTTGAGCATAAGCAATGACATGAGAATTTAGTATATATGTTTGAATGTGTGCCACTGCTTTCACAAGAGCCAAGTCTTTCTTTTCCAGTTCTGAATATCTCAATTCATAGTCATGAAGGGTTTTTCTCATGAAACTTATTGGGAGTTCTTCATCCTTGGTATTCCTATGAGTAAGAACACATGCAACAATTGTTTCTGTATCAAACGAATATATGATGAAACCCTTTTGAAAATCTGGGCTAATGAGGACTGGAGTTGTGGTGATTTCCCTTTTGATATTATTGAAAGCTTCTTGTGTATCCACTATCCATTCAAACCGTTGATCCTTTTTCAACAACAAATTGATCGACTTCACAATACTTGCATAGTTAGGAACAAATCTTCTCACAATGTTGATCTTGCCAAAAATGAATTGAACTCCTTTCTTAGATGACGGGGGGTTGAGTTCATTTATTTCTTTAACTCTTTCTGGATCTATATAAATCCCTTCCTTGCACACAATGTGGCCCAATAGTTTTCCCTGAGTTACAGCGAATAAAAATTTCTTCAGGTTTAGGGAAACACTGTATAATCTGCATCTATCAAAAACTTTCCTTAAGTGATGAACATGATCACCCCTTATCTTTGAATGTACTGTCAAATCATCTTGATAACCCGCCATGAATTTTCCTATCAACCCACTAAATGCATGATCCATGGCCCTATGAAATGTGGCTCCTGCATTCTTCAAACCAAAGGGAATTCTAGCATATGCATATGTCTCCCAAGGTTTTATGAATGTTTTCTTTGCTCTGTCTTCCTCAGCAACCAAGACTTGATTATAACCAGAAAAACCATCTAACATGGACATGCAAGTTGATCCCGTGACTTGCTGAAGAAGAAACTCCATGTTAGGTAAAGGATAATTATCCTTTATAATCGATTTGTTAAGATCCTTGAAATATACAGACATCCTAATTTCCCCAGTCTTCTTTCTTACCATCACAGGGTTTGAAAGCTAATCAAAGTACCTAATGGGATATATTATGCCGACCTTCCTTAATTTCTCCAATTCAATATTTACCAGAGGTTTCAATTTTGGGTTCATCATTCTTATTTTTTGCTTGACCGACTTTACTTCTTTTCTCAAAGGAATGATATGTTGAAATATTGTTGTATCATAAGATTTCAAATCATCATAGGTCCATGCAAACACATCAAGATATTCTTTAAACAATGCAACATATTGGTCAACTTATTCAATGGTGCAATCAACTCCCAAGTTGACATATTTTGGGGAACTGTCAGTTCTGATATTGATCTTTCATGTTTCTTGAACTTTTCAGAGTGAAATTTCTTCCAGGAGATTCTTAGCATGATCATCTTTAGTAAACAAAGACTCATATTGAATACAATATTTTGGGACAACAGATATGCAATTGTCTTCATCATCGTCATCGTTCAACACAAATGTTTCCAATTGTTCATCATTCTCAAATACTTGTAAATATTCCAGGTTATCAGGTACAGAAGGTCGGAATACTCTTTTAACTTGAAAATATGTTTTGCTTTGAATATCATCTGGGTTTGATAATGAGGTTGCCAAGGCCAATGAGTCTATCTTATGATTCTTGTCTCTTGGCCGAATGAAGGAAATGTTGAGAGAACTGAAAGATTCCATCAATTCGTTGACTCTTTTGAAATATAATTTGAGTCTTTCCTTCTTGATATTATACCTATGGGTGACTTGATTAATTACCAACTCGAAGTTGCTAGTCACAATTAGATGTTCTATCTTCATTTCTTGCGCAAGGACCATCCCCTGGATCAAAGCTTCATATTCTGCCTCATTATTCGTACATGCAAATTCGAGTATGATAGCATGTGGATGCATGATCTTCCATAGACTTACAAGGACAATTCTAAATCCTCTCTCGGAGCTTGAACATGATCCATCGAATGACATCCTCCAGTAGCCTTCAAATGGTTTCTCTTGACTCTCCATGTCACACATTTTCTCCATGCTTTCAATGTTTTCCATGTCTAGAATAACATAATTTCCAATCCCAACATCTATATAATCTTCCACTAATTCACTATCCTTCTTTTTGAAAGAGAAAGGTTTCTTGGGTTCACGTGGTACCTTAACCATTGCTACTTCTTTTCCTGGAAACATCATGCAACTTCCACCGTTCATTATGTATCCCCTGATCATGGAGGACCGATCTCTTCCCAAAACAACTCCATATGTCGGAGGAAGTTCTACTACAATAATATTGAAAACTGTGATAATGTGGGGGGAGGTCGTGATCCAAGCATAGAAGTCCTTGATTTCTCCATAAGTTGGCACTTGTCTAGAGTCAATTTGATATATACTTTCACCAGTCTCATAATATTTGGTACATTTCATGCCTGATGCCTCCATGACTGCTAGTGTCATAATATTATTGGTCGCGCCAGTGTCCACCAAACAATTATGAAGTGCAACATCATGATTTTCAATTGAAATATAAAAGGGAGGAATTTTGCCTCTCAACTTGGTGGTCAATTTGTTTTGGTTTTGTTTTGAACTTGTAACAACAACTTTTGTTTTTTCATATGCATCATCCAACAATATCAAAATGTTCTCCCTTTGTTGGGGAATCTTCACCACTTCAGTAAAAGGAAGAGTTATCCTTAATTTATTTAAGTCCTCTACAACATTGTATGTCATCTGAGTGGAGTTTGACATGGAGTGTTGCTTCTTACTTATGATGCCATCTGTCACTTTCTCATTCTCCTTTTTCTCACTTGCTTTTTCTTTTTCTTTTTATTTTTCCAAATCATTTTTATAATTGGATCTATTTACAAATCCTCTAGAGTAGGCGATGTTTTCTTGTGAGTTGGGATCATTGTCACCCTCTTCAAATATATACATGGATGTATCACATTCATTCATTTGTATAGTTTCAGAACTTTCATCAGGTGAGTAATAATTCTCTTGCTCAACCATTTTCTCATCATATATATCGTCCAGAACAACTGCATTGGGATTTGGCTGTCTGGGAACCCTTGGCCTTTGTGGGTTATCCATATTTTCAAACCTCACTCTGTTTTCTTGGAGGAGGTTTCTTCTTTTCTCTGGGACCAACATTATCAGATTTGCCACGTAATTACCCCCCCTTCTTAGTTTGGTTATCTCATTCTGCATTTGCTTGATAGTTCTATTCATTTGTGCAATTTTGATTCTTTGCTTGGTTTCATGTGCTGCAACAGGATCTACCTTCACATCTGGTATGGTTCCCTTAAAAAACCGTCGTCCATTTATTTGATTTTGGGTCAGTCGTGTCTTGAATTCTTCGTTCTTTCTTGAACTAGAGGCCCCATGATTATCAATAATTAATCCTCCCAGTTGTCTTTGTACTTTTCCCAGGATGATGTCAGGGTCGACGCCCGCCTCAATCATAATTTCTTCCATCTTAGTGGATTTAATCATTGCTTCCTCCAAGGTATCTATCTGGGATGTTCTGATATCATATTTCACATTTGGGGGCATCACATTCTTATAACAACCGAGTATGACTGGATCATTAGGTCTTTTATCTTCTAGAATCTTACTCAAGGTTTTATTGAACCTAAGATTAAAATCTCATATTCTTTCATTCTTCCTCAAACCAATATGAGTGAAATCAGTGAGAAGGGTATGATATGCAACTGGAGGGGCGAACATAGTCAGGAACATGACTTCGAGGTCATTAAACGAGTGAAATGATCTACTGGGTAATGTCATATACCATTCATGTGCTCTTCCTGATAAGGTTTGAAAAAATAATCTTACCATGACATCATCATACTCAACAAGATGAAAATCACAAACATCAAGGAACAAATGAAGGTGCCTCTTTGCATCGATTCTTCCATCTCCAGAAAATTCCTTCAAGGAACCCTTAGGGAGAACATGGAGGTCATGTTGCTCACCTAGGAGATTTAGAGGGTCATCTCTTACCCTTCTTCGATTTTCAAATCTTGGGTTTCCTTTATTTCTTGCAGCATCTCTTCCACCTCCTTGTCTCTCTTCATGCGGTTCTTCTCACGGTTGTTCAATTCTTTCTGCCATGTCTGCAGATGTTCTAGGAATATGATTTCCACTTCTTAGAATACAAATTTTATTACTTCTACTTCTGGTAATTGGTCCTTTGTATTCGTCCAACTTCACTGCTGACCTTCTCCTTGTGTTGCCCGCTTGCCCCCAGACCCCGTAGAGGGGGTAACCCCCCTCTGCACTCCCCCGCGTGGAAGAGTGTACATTCTTCCGGGGTGTAAAGTCTTCATGGGGTATAAACACAGCTGAAAACAAAGACTTCTGAATAAGGAATATAATCAGGCTCCACAACCAACAATCTCAATTGTTTCTTGCCCCTCGTTGGTCAATTTGTCGATTGCTTTCTTGAACCATTCTTCAATATAACTTTTCATTGGTGCCACATTTATCTCATGTCAAATTTTGATGTTGAATAGCTCTCCCTCCAAGTCTCTCAAATCAAGGAAAATACCATGTAATGCTTCCTCAATGTTCTTATTATTCAAGGAATAGTCCACTAGCCAATTGTCTATGTTGTCCTCATCATATTCAAGTATACCATAGAACTTTTCAATTGATAACCCTTTAAAAATATCAACTTGTTTATCAAATTGTTGCTTTATTAGGAACATTGAGCTGAGAATTAGTTTGGGGTCTTGTACTTCATTAGTACCTCTGTCTAGGTCTATTTCCTTGAACAACTTGAATAGTTCTTCCCTCTTTGATATATCTTGGTTGCATGCTTGAATAATATTATTCATTTTTTTTATCTTTTCCTTACAACACATGTTCAACTATTTTATCTGACTCGTGGAGAGAAGATCCTCCTCTCTTCTCCTTAGTTATGTCATGTTAGAGACTTTGGTTTCAAAGGGTACTACATCATCAAGGTAGAAACCATCTTCATTCTTCAGATAAACTTGCAAGTATTCATGGAAGGCGTGCACCCTCGAACCAAAAGAAACAATGTTTTTCGAAACCTCCCATGCCTCTGTGATCAATGCCATTCTTTTCTTGATATTTCTTTCTACATAGCTCTTGGATGATGTAAGTATGTTCGAAGATCCTTTCAATTTAACGACGGGTGTGGTGGGCCTGACTATATACAAATGATTGGAAATAAGTGGAGGAGGCATTAAGGCGTCCTCCAACTCCTTGATCCTTTCTTTCAACTTCATGTTTTCCGCTTCTAGGCCACCAATAGAATCATCCAGAGCATCTCCGATTGATCTGTGAATTTTAGAAATCTTGGAAGACCGCGTATCCTTGAGGTCAACCTCTGAATGCGATTTTCCTTTCTTATTCTTCATATCACCTTTTTCAATAATCATTTTCTTGGATTCCCTGTCAAAGACAACACTCTGAAAAGAAAATGATTCTTCTTCATTGAAGGTCTTGTTATCCCCAATTTCATGGGATAACTAGGATATCATGTCTCGAGGCCCACAGGTCCTAGACATGGAGTATCGAGAGCAGGATTGACCTGAGCATGGCCCTGGAGGGCCCATCTTTCTTCTCTTTCATCAGACTTGTCTTGTCAGCAGCAACAACATCCATCACCTTCAGCTTGGACTTGTATCAGAGAAGACTCTTGCTCCATGAGGTAATTGGTCCAGGTATCATGGTATGTGCCATATTTGATCATTATAACCTTTAGATATGTGCATCAAATTCCTTTTATTTCTGACGACTGCTTGGATCTTACATTAACCCACTTGACCATGGTTGGGGGGATTGACAAGGTGCCCTAGCAAGCTTGTACCCATAGGTTTTGGTCTTCCACTAGGGGATTTTGAAGGGCCACTGTCTTCTCCCATCACATCATCACTTTTACATCTTATCTCCCACTCATCTGCCCCATTAATGATATATCAGGGGTTGTATGCTTGTATTTGATAAAATTAATGATGAAATGTGATTAACATTGCTATGATCCCTGTGACTAATGAGCCCATGGAGGGAGAAGTTTTTGATGTGCAGGACCATGCCCGACGAATAGGTACCAGTTGGACCAGTACACATGGGGAAATGATTAGTTCAGACCTCCATGGGGCTAAAGAGCCCATCAGATGGTTGCTGGGACCCCATCAGGGGCAGAGATAGGACAGTGATTGGATGAGCCTTTGCACATGAGGAGAAG
>ML786033.1:331476-347661 GCA_009831015.1 Picea engelmannii | reverse complement strand
TTCTTCTAGGAAGGTGTCACTTCTTTATTCTTTATTATTTTGGGTCGACTTCTCTTCTAGGGTATTTCCACATATGTTCAATGCTTCTCTTACTTCTGAAATCTTCTTCTCATCTAAGAAAGGTCATCTAGGAGGGAAAGTACTTCTTGCATCTACCAAAACATTAACACTCCCTCTTAGCTAGGGAGGTATCTTTCACGATGTCTTCATCTAGTAGTCCACTGACTACTCAGTAGTTAGTTGGTAGCACACAACTACCACAATGCCATCGATATCTCGAATCATCTGTCACAGTCTCTACAATCAAGTACCACTCAACTACTCCCAATGTGAACTGGTAGTCTCCATGGCAATCAACTAGTAGCACAAAGCTACTACAATGCCATCTAGTAGAACACGACTGTTTCGATCCATAGTAGTACACAACTACTATCCAATGGTACATAACCACTCCAAGTAGCACACAACTATTGTCCAGAGGCATAATGTCTCTCTCTTGAAATCAAATGATAGTTACACAAGCTACCACCATGCAGTCCAACAGTCTCTATGATTATGTAGCAATCAACTTGTAGCACACAGTTATTACCATGCCATCAGCCATAATCATAGTCTGCAATCCCCGTGACTATGAAACAATCAACTAGTAGCACACAACTACTACAATGCCATCAACCATAGTCATGGCCTCTATAACTATGGAACAATAGCTAGTAGCACACAACTACTACAATGCTATCAGCCATAGTCATAGTCTCTATAACTATGCAACAATCAACTAAGAGCACACAACTATTACAATGCCATCAGCCATAGTCATAGTCGATGTCTCTATAACTATGCAACAATCAGCTAGTAGCACAGAACTACTACAATGCCATCAACCATAGTTATAGTCTCATCCAGTAAAACGAAGCTACTCCCATAGTCCTCACGATTATGAGTGTTATGTTTCTTCTCTCATTAGGTCTAACAGTGCATTACCCCCTCAGTCACCTCACATGACTGATATAGGGAACCCTTGGCCAGAGGGGTTAGCCAACAAGAGGAGAAACAACACACCTCCCTCTCAACGAGGGTGGACATTTTGCATCATGCCAATCTTGTTTCTGAAGTGCTCACACTTCACTCTAGACAGAGGCTTGGTGAGAATGTTCATTATCTGCTCATCTGTGGATATGTATTGGAGCTCTATAACTTATGTGGGCAAGTCTTTGGTGCCATAGCTCACTTGAGATAACATTGTTGTGTACAAGGGCTTGTTCTTGATGTCCCTTCAATTTATATAGTCCTCCCTCTCTGACACAAATCATGGTAATTTTATCAATGCTTGAATTCTTGGGCCATAGAAGAACTTGGCCATCCACAAAATCTACCCTAAAGCCTTTATCTTACAAAGCGGAGATGGAAAGTAAATTCTTCTTTAAGTTTTGTACAAACAAAATATCTTTAATTAAAAGACAGTTTACATGAGTCAAGTTGTAGGGAGGATTCTCCAATGCCTTCGACTGCATGTTTGGAATCATCTCCAAGCTCCACTTGAAGGGATGAGATCTTTTCTGACAGATTTGAAAGAGAATTTATGGATCTGGTCATGTGCTTGGAAGCACCACTATCTATGAGGCAAGTGTCACTCCCTTGAGTGATTGTTCTTGTGAGTGCTAAAACAAATACAAATTCTTTATCCTTTGAGTTGTGCTCTTCAGCTTTCGTTGTATGTGCATGGTGCTTCTTCTTCTTTCCCTTTTCATGTTTATGAGGGCATTGTGAGGCATAATGTCCCATCTTCTTGCAAGTGTAGCATCTAATATTTGGCGCATCCTTCCTGTGGCATGGTTTCTTAGACTTCTTTGGGCTTCCTTCTTCCATTTTCTTTCTCTTCTTCACTTGGGAAACAAGTGCTTGATTTTCATCATCATTAGTCCTCTGTGATTTGGATATCAACCTGGATTCCTCTTGGGTGCAGTTTGCCCATAGCTTGTTGAACTTGGAAAATTTTCTTCTGGCACAAATCCCTGGAACAAATGGACCCCAAGAGGAGGGAAATACATTGAGTGTAGTAGTCACGAGCTGAACATCTTCTACTGGATCTCCAATGGATGCTAACTAGTCCTTGATCTACGAGATCCTCATAAAATAGTTGGTTATTGTTTATGACTTGTTCATTGTCATTTTTGAGTTGATGCCTTAGAGTAAGATTTTGACTGGTATTATTACATTCATAAAGTCCGGTTAGGGAATCAAACATTTCCTTCAATGTCTTCAGTTCTGATATATTATGTATTAGATGATCCTTTATTGAGTCTGTCAAGATCCTCTTAGCCTTGATCTCATTCTTCCTGAACTTAGCTTTGGCATAGTCTTCTTCTGGTTCTGGAAGCATTTTCTTGATATGATCCAATAACTCATTCTCTTCTAGAATGAGGAGAACTTTGTGCTTCCAGGATATGAAGTTATCTACTCCAACCAATTTAGCTCCAACTCTCATGTCGGTTGACATTTTTCACTGGTAGAAACCCTAGAACTAAAAAAACCTCATTTTTTTCAAACTTCACCAAATTGCATGTTGAGGGTTTCAGGGAATGCGCTAGAGTAGGGAACACTACTCTGTGAAAGCATTATCCCCAACAACATTGGGATAGTTCTCAATGAGCTTGACAAAGTATTGCAATTGCAATGTACTTCTACGATGATCTTCTTTTCAGTGGTCAAATTGTTCTGAAGGTAACCAAATCTGATACCATGTTAGATTTTCTTTATTTACAGAGCATTAGAGTTACCAGTGTTCTTTTACTTCATTACCATTAACACATATATATCATGTATTGAGCAATAGTAGCATAAACAAGAGACAAAAGAACACAAGAGATTTATCCTAGGAAAACCCCAAATGGGGGAAAACCCCAACAACCTTTCTTAGACAGATTTTGTTCACAAAGCAAGTCCAATGATGAACCAAAAGATAAACCCTAGCACAAAGGATAGCTTAAAATACAACCAAAAATACCACCCCAACTGCAACAACAACACAATACCAAGGTAACGCACATTTTCCAAGAGTAGAGCACCAAAGAGAAATACTAGAAAGACTGAACAAGAAGAATCTTTGTCACTATAGCTCCTACGTCACCCTTCCTCAGACTTGTGCCTTACTTCTGTGTAGATGAGAGAGTGTGAGTGAGTGTGTCCAAATCAGCTAAGGCGCCTCCTATTTACAACCTTCCTTTCCTCTTCACTAGGCCAACTTTTCTTCTGGGAAGGTGTCACTTCTTTATTCTTTATTCTTCTAGGCCGACTTCTCTTCTAGGGTATTTCCAAATTTTTTCAATGGTTCTCTTGCTTCCACAGTCTTCTTCTCATCTAATAAAGGTCTTCTAGGAGGAAAAGTACCTCCCACAACTACCAAAACATCAACAAAATAAATATGGCGTGGTTCTGTTGCAAATTATAATTCCAAGGTTCGATGGATACAGAAATAGGGTAGAGCTTGTAGAGTTGGTTGGGACAATAAAGAGCTTGCAGAGGGAAGTGTAGAGCTAGAGAGCAGTTAATTAGAAGTCGATAAAGGGCTCAGAAAGAGCATAAGCTAAAGTTAATATTTAGCTTCCATAGAGTTTGAACGAATTTAAAGGACAAATTAACAAGGATTCTTGCATAAAACACAAAGCCAATTGTTGAAGAATGTTGTTAATAAGGCATAGAAAGGTAAGGTAAGACTCCATAGCCTTGAAGGTAGAGATGTGTCAATAGATGAAAATTTTGTTGCAAAAGAGAACAGGGATATTGAGAGGTAAAGTGTGACTCATGTGATGGGTGACTCATCTCTGTGTGCACGTAGGAATGCCTGGAAAAGAATTTCTAGCTATGAACTAGCTAATTTTGTTTAAAAGTTCTCAGAGAAAGAAATCCACTTCTGTTATCATAATGCGTAGTGGAGGCAAGGTACAAGTATAAAGAATACAAGGGGCAGTGTAATAAATGTTATTCACTTAAAACTGCCAATGGAGAAATGTATCATTCCATTGGGAGTAGTTAGGTATTTTAGTGGATAAGCAAGGTTTCATGGTGAATGGCTCGATAAAGTGAAGAAAAGTACTTTAAAATTGAGAAAGCCAATGGGAAGCTAGAGATAATGACGAGGGATGTCATAATATTAATGGCTGAGTTGGTTGGAAAATACTGCAATAGCAAGGTGATGGAATGATATATTTGTCCATTGGATGTAGCTTGGGTGGTTGGGAGGAATGGTTGTTACCCTCCCCCCCTAGGTTCAATTCCTTGTAAGTGACATGTGATGCCCTTAAATGGGTTGGGAGGAATGGTTGTTACCCTCCCCCCCTAGGTTCAATTCCTTGTAAGTGACATGTGATGCCCTTAAATGGGTCTATATGATGCTCTTGTTGTTGAGCCCCCAATATTGCGAAAATGCTCGGCCTCCCCATGTTCTCTTGCAGATTTCAGGGGGGGTTTTTGTGGACATAGAGAGTATTGGTCTTCGATGTCATGGACCACATGTAAGAAAAAAAAAAGATGGAATGATATAAATTACATCATCCCAAGGTGTTGGAATGTTCTGGCAAGGTAAATTTGAAACATAATTGCTTAAGTGGAAGCAATTTCCAAGAGGGAATATTGGTTGGAAATGCATAATGGCCAAGTGAGACTTGGATAGAAAAGGTTCAGGTTAGGTAACAACAGTGCACTGATGAGTATAATAATAGTGCACAGGGCCGTGGAGATCTAGAAGGATTCAAGTACAGCTACACAGAGCACATGAAGCTAAAACATATATGCATTGGAGTTCATAATGGAAGTGATGTGTGATGCACATAGTAAAGATAGAGTGCATTTTCAATAGTAGGCATGCTGAGAATGAATTTGTGGTGCATATTGATGTGCATTAGGGCATGTCAACGTGTTTGGACATACATTTGGCATGCTTGTAGACTGAGAGAAGTATGTTGTTATATATGAGATAAATTTGTTATGATAATTGAATGTGACTAATGATGGATTATGTACTTGGGAAAATTTTTATAGCATCGTTGAAGATGTTGATGTTGTCACTGCATATGTAAAGACAACTGAGATGGTAAGAATATTGATCAAGAGGTTGTTGAAGGGAGCTTGAGAGCTTCTACAAAATACCAGTTGATCAGGTAGCATCAAGTAAATTGATAACAACCATGCATGTATGAATTTGATACATAAATGTTGAATGAGTTGAGGTAAGAGTTCCTTAGTTAAAAATTCAGTATTTGAGTTGATGTGTAAAGGTGGAGGGCCTTGTGTATACAAATGTTGTTTAATGCATGAATGCAATTATATGATATTTAATTGCACGTTATGTCGATTATGAGATCATAACCAAGTCAAGTCAAGAGACATACTCTTGCTATAGCAATGGATGCCAACAAAGCTAGCTATGTGTGAGGCCATGTTGTGGTTGGATATGGAAGGACTATAACACTATACAAGTTCTCAATGGTCTTCCCCTATATAACCGATGTTTGTACTACAACTTCTTTGTCGACACTTAAGAGCGCTAAAGTATTATATTCCTAGTATTGTATGGGTCGAAGAGGAAGACATACAAATGGTTGAACAAGTAAGTGAGGAAGAGTTTGGATGATGTGTTGAGGCATTGGATAGACCTTCCAACTCACCATTATGGAATACATGACATAGATATGTGGTATTCTGAAGTTAATGAAAGGATGCATTATGTAGATGTGGCCATGGGTATTGACACATTGGTTTAATTATTGGTAAAGTTTGATTGCATTATGAAAATCTTGGTGTGCTAGATAATGTGTGGGTAATGGATGATATTTTCATTCCATTTAATATGAGTAACAATTGGAAGTGATCGAATTGTCGATAAGATACAATTCTGAGATCATTTCATAAGTTATCGTAAATGTTGCAATGAAAGCATAATGTGCATAATTACTAACAATTTATTTGGTTGAATTAAAGTTGAGTAAAAATTGTAGGAAGATTGGTCTCAAGTATGGAAATGGTGTAAGGCCATAAGGAAGACCAATACCTATTGCTGCAAAATCCAAACATTATGAGAAGGAAATCTCATATTGGGAAATTTGAATCACCTCATGAAACCAATTTGAATTAACAAGTGAAATTGTTATGATAATATCTCATGATGATTGTATGCATGTGGTACAGATGAGATGATGGATATTGAAGTTGAAATCTCAGGAAGAAGGCTATTGTTAGGACACTGGAACCCTATGATTTCCACCGGGTACAAATTGACAGTGGAAGCCTAGTAGTATGTTGGCACTCTCCTTGCAAGATAACACCTTGGAAAATGATGGATCGCTTAAGGGACTATGTAGCAGAGAAGAGAATGCTTGATCCTAGAGGGTGAGTATAACAAGGAATACACAACTTAAGAATGCATATAGCAAGGTGGATGGAATCATGAGGGTATGTCGGGAAAAGGACAATGAGCTAAATTCTTCCTCGTGGCAGCTTTGTGAAGCATAATATAGCCATGTAGGTAAGTATTGGTTTATGGTCGCAAAATTATTTTGAAAACATATGTTACATTGGGGAGTTGAGAACTCCTATGAATAAGATAATTGTTATATGATAGGGGCAATAACATGATTTTTTTCATGGTGGCTGCATAGGAATGACTAAAGAATGAAGATAACAATCAGATACTTGGAAAGAAGAGCACTAGAAGGAAATAGAGCTCAAGGATAAAGGAATGGAATGAATGAAGTCCAAGTGGACTTGTTGCATCTTAAAAGAAGTAAAATGGAGCTAAATGATGCATTGCGGGAGACACACCTACAACTAATTGAAGGTTTGGAGATTCCATTATCATAGATGAAAATTCCTAGAGCCACGCCTCTGACACTTCCTATCTGATCTCGTGTTGGAGCTTTGGAAGAAAGTGGTATAGCTTGAGGGACTGTGGTGCATAAAGGGGGGTACACTTCCTTGGGTTGTGCATGTCAAGGGGAATGAGAGCCTATTGGTTGGAATTATTGTGGGAATCAACAATTTGTGAAAGTTGTTGTAGTTGGAAATTCTTGGAGACGCATCTCTGAGACTTTCTAGTCAGCCTCTACTAGAGTCTTAGAGGGAAGTTGTACAACCTGAGGGACTGTAGTGCAAGGAAGGGGGTATGCTTCCTTGGGTTGTGCAAATTGATGGGAAAGAGAGATTGTTGATCGGAACTATTGCAAGACTGATGAATTATGAAATCATTATGCATTGTTTTGGGCTGGAGTACCTATGTATATATGTTTTGGGTCGAAGTGATTATGTGATATTAGGTCAGAGAGCCTATATGTTGTTTAAAGGTTAAAGATCTTTGCATTGTAATATATATGTGTGCCCCTGTGTGGTGTTGTGCACCGAGGAAAATGAAAAAAAAAATGGAGAGGGGATGTAATATCCCTCGATTTTAATCCCCACAAATTCTAAATTAATCGTGTAAATGTGAATTAGATTGGTGTTGGCACAGAGGCAGACCCAGGGTTCATCTCTAAAAGCTCACCAACAAGCCCTAACTACTGGCTCTTTTAGCAACACCTGGGAAGCAGATGCATTCTCACCCTAAGTAGCAATAGGGGGTTGCAAGACACAGGTGTCTACAACCAAAGGAAATGCAAAGTGGATCCAATACAACAACAATGCAACACCTAGATATCATGGACCAACTACTCCTACTTCGCACAGTTATATCCCAGATCTAACATAAAGATGCAATAACAGAATATCAGAAGACAAAAGAACACCACATCAATCACACAACAACAAGATATATGTGGTTCACCCTCTCCCTAGGGCTACGTCCACAAAACTGTGTTTCTTGATATTGTATAAAACATATGGTTCTAGCTGCGCTCTTAGCTTGCAGATCTCTCTCTTTCTCTCCCCTCCCTGTGCACCCAACTACAGGGTTGATCTTCGCACCCAACCAAAGATCTTACAATACCCAAGTTCCCTCACGCCCAACACTTCTCTCTCTCACCGCAATGGTCTCTCTCTCTCGATCCACAACTACAACAACAACCCTTAACCCACAACAAACCCAAAGCTAATATGAATGTGAACCCCCTTTCTCCCCTCTAGGTTATTATTTATACATTACAATAGCTCACCAACAACCTTAGGCCGAAACCTAGGTGTCAAAACCCTAGTTACCAAAACCCCAGGGCTCTAAAACCCTAGGTCAGCTTGACCCGTGCTTTCCGAGCTTTGTTGGCCTGTCTTTCCTTCCTTACCGCGAAGTGCTCCAAAGCATCTACTAGTGGATTTTTCCGCTTGCTGAGTTGTCCATGATCCATCTTCTTTGATGATCTATTCTCCCCGATCTTCTCATCCAACTGCTCGTTCTCTCGTACTTCGCTCCTTCTCTTCTACTTCTTTGGCCACTTCGACCTGATCTCAGTCAGTGTGTCTTCCGCACAGTTTGTATTTCATCTTTTCTCTTCCTTTTTCCTTTCTTTTCTTCCTCAATCCATACCCAAGGGCCAACAGGCCCCCAACACTCACCTGTGACTCGTCCCAAGGCACTTTGATCTGAACCTTTTGCGTTACTTCAACTTTAGACTATGCAACGCAGCCTGTGCTTTCAGCTCCGTTGCTCCCCACTATGTAGAAACTATCTTTTCTGTGTCTGGTACCCAGTTTCAACTGCACTTAGTACCTATACCTTTCTTCTCCTGCTTTTACTGAGAGCTGTGAGGCAGCTGGTTGTCATAGTACAATTTCAACCGGTTCCCATTCACCAAACCTTCCTTCCATTCTCCATTCAAAGTTTTTAACTACGTAGCTCCTCCTTCTGTAACATAGGTGACCTCGTATGGTCCTAGACAATGTATTTTGAACTTCCCTGGATGCTTTATGAACTTGTTGTCATATACCAATACATCTCCTTGCTTAAAGGCTTTCTTCCTGATGTGTCTTTCATGGTAAGCCTTCTCGTGTTCCTTCTGTACTTGCTGATGGAATCCTGCAATAAATCGGTCTTCCTCGATCTCTACCAACTGTGAAAGTCTGTCTTGCAGTGCCCCAGTGTCATCCATATCTGTGAATGTTGCAATTCTCAAGCTAGGAACTAAGTACTCCATGGGTACTACGACTTCTAGACCATAAACCAACTTAAATGAAGTCTGCACTGTTAGCTTCTTACAAGTGGTTCTATAAGACCATAGTACTGCTGGTACTCTCAAATCCTAGTCATATCTGTTTACACTGCAAATATTGATCAACGCAGTCTCCAAGATCTTGTTAAAGGCTTCAACTGTACCATTCACTTGCTGGTGATATGGAGTGCTCTTCTAGTGATGAACTTCAAACTCCTAAGTTAAGGCTTCAATAGTCTTATTAATAAAATGTGTACCTTCATCACTCATAAGGACCTTCAGGCATCCAAACCTGGTTATGATATCATCAAATATGAAATGCACAACTATAGTTTCACTGCAGTCCTGGACTGCTCTTGCTTCGACCCATCTGGTCAAATATTTTGTTGCAGTGATTATGTATCTTGCTCCTGTGCGTTTCCCTGGTGGGTTGATAGGTCCCACGAAGTCAATGGCCCATTTCTCAAATACCTGTAAGGTTGTCTCGGGTACTAAAGGCATCTCATCTCTTCTGGAAGGTTTCCCAACTCTTTGGCATACATCGCAGGCTCTGTAGTATTCTTTAGCATCTCTATGTAAAGTGGGCCACCAGAGGCCATCTCGCAGAACCTTCTGCATGGTTACTTTCCCTGCGTAGTGTCCTCCTGTGATGCCTTCATGTGCTTCTTCTAGAATTAGTGGTCTTTCTGCTTACGTAACACATCTCCTCAAGATCTCATCAGGTCCCATCTTATATAGTTGTCCAGCTATAAGTGAAAAATCGGCAGCGCGCACTACCAGTTGTTTCTTCTGAATGTCTGTTTATTAGCGAGGTGCCATTCTTGTTGACAGGAACTAAACTATCTCGGCGAAGTGATCATCAATGTTCCCGATGGCCAGTAGCTGTGCGTCTGGCAGTGTGTCCTCCAAACTAGTAGGTTCCTCTCCATGTTCCAACCTAGACAAGTGGTCAGATCCCTTGTTCATTCTCCCCGGCTTTACCATAATTTCAAAATCATATTCCCGAAATAACAGAATCCATATGCATATCCTTCCCCCCAACACTGGCTTGTTGACTAAGTATTTCAGCGCAGAGGGATCTGTGAACATCTTAAAGTGTCCTCCCAGCAAGTAGTGACGAAATGTTTGCAGTGCATACACCATGGCTAAACCTTCTCTTTCAGTGGTGGTGTAGTTTATCTTAGCTGTTGAAAGCTTTTTGCTAGAAAAGGCTAACAGGTGGTCAATATCTCCTTCTCCTAGCTGTGCTAACACTGCTCCCAATGCAATCGAGGATGCATCAACATGCACATGAAATTCCTTACTCCAATCTGGGAAAACTAGAATAAGTGCAATAACCATTTTATGTTTCAGTGTGTCGAAGCTCTTTTGGCATTCTTCTATCCATTGAAACTGACAATCTTTCTTCAAGAGCTTCTCCATAGGTGTTGTAATATGTGCATAGCCCTTAATGAACTTCCCGTAGTATCCAGTATGTGCCAGTGCAATGCGCAACTATCTGACTGAAGTAGGGGGGGTAGATCAACAATAATGGCAATCTTAAATGGGTCTACCAGCAACCCCTGCTTACACACAATATGACCTAGCAACACTCCAAAGGGTGAAAATAAAATGCATTTCTTTAGGTTCAAAGCAATCTGACATTGCCCGCACTTATCCAAAATTAGTCTTAATCATTCAATATGATTTTGCAACAAGCTAAAAACAGTCCAATCATCAAAATAGGCTTCCATAAATTTATGTAAAAACTCCTTGAATGCTTCGACCACCACCCTAGAAAAGATGGCTGGTGCATTCTTTAGTCCAAAAGGCATCATTGTATACTGGTAGGATCCCCATTCTATTGTAAATGTGGTCTTAGGGTGATCTTCCTTGACAATACTGATTTGGTGATAGACTGAAAATCCATCGGTGAAGGAGTAGACTTCCTGTCCTCCCACATTATATAGCACTTCATCAGTGAATGATGTAGGGAATAGGTCATGCAAGCATGCATCATTAAGTTTTCTCAAGTCTTCACAGATTCTTATCTCTCATGTTTTCTTGTCTTGAACCACCATAGGGATAATCCATTCTGACTCTTCAACAGGTTCTATGATTCCCGCTTCCAACATTCTGTCTAGTTCAATCTTAACTTTCTCCTTATATTTGGGATTCAATCTATATGGTCTCTGCTTGACTGATCTTGCATCTGGTTTCAGGGGAATCTTCATTTCTTCCATAGGTCCTTTCATGCCCTTCATATCAGTGAACTTGGTTGGAAACAAGTCCTGATATTCATGCAATAATTTTGTGATCTTATCAATAGTGGCATCATCCCAATAATATCCCACGTTAGCTAGTTTAGGTGCTTGCTCTGTCCCAATATTGACTTTCTTGATTTTAATTGGTTGTCCAATAAAAGGTAGTTTGACTCCTGGTCCTTCTATATCTCTCTGTCCTTCTTTTTCTACGATGTTCACATTCCCAGGATCATCGTCTTCATCGGCATTGATATTGTAACATCCTTGCAGTTTCTGAAGAAGTGCAGTCCATTCATCCTCATCTTGCTCCAAGGGGAGGTTAGGTGCCTCCTGAAATACTTTTTGTCTTACAACCTGTAAAGCTTGATCTTCCATAGGGTATTGACTTTCAAATAAGAATGTGGCTACAAAATTATGGGTCATGCCTTGCCAATCTGCAACGATGAGGCGCAGTTCTGCTTGAAGGTACTAGTTGATAGGTGTTGTATCTAGTGTGTTAATGAATTTATGCACCCACTGCTCTTGAGGAATGTTGGTCCAGGCTTCCTCACAACTTCACACATGGTCTTTCGGACAACTTTGACCTGTGTATCTAGCTTCGTAGCCTTCTACTTGCTCTGAGAAGCATGTTGTTATCAAAGTGCGACATTGCACCCAGTTCGCGATGTTATGCTTATGCGCTCTCCACCATCTTCCTGGAATTGCTTTCAAGGCCTCATCCAGTGCCAACAGTCTCTATTGTACTGGTACAATTTCTTCAAATTCTAGTAAGAAAGTTTCTAAGTGATTCAAACCATAAAAGGTGGGCAGATTACTTACTGTTGTACCGATCCAATGAACTTCTTTGGTTAATATAGCACATCGCCACGTAGAAACTTCATACATATTATTCTTCCAATTCTCTAGTGCTTCTTCTGAGTCTGATGAACATGCGTTGTCACTTTGCCAGCTCAAATTCCCATCTGTTGTAGGATTAATGTAATCATGTTGTCTTGCGGTCAATTTGTATATATTCTCTAGTTCATATGTGCGGTCCTCTTCTCTTATGGGCTCTGTATATCTGCGACCTTCATCAGGATCCAGAGGTGCAATGACCCTAAGGCCATCACCTTAAAATGTCATTCTTCTTTTCTTTAAGTCAACAACAGTAGAATTAATGAAAGCCCAATCAATTCCTAACAGCCCGGAATAAGGACAACTATCATCAACTTTCTCAATTACTTCAAAGTCTACAAATGCTCTGGCCTCGTCGATGTCCATGGGGACATGTTCCAGCCTTCCAAAGGGGCTCACAGCTTTTTGATTGGCCATGCTAAGTCTGATAGGGGAGTAGATCAACTTAGGTTTCCCCATTAGTGCCCAGGTCTGTTTCGTCATAACATTGACCTCCAAATCTAAGTCGACGACCACATAATCTATATCATAATATCCAATCCAAGCATTTAGATGTAGCTCCTTATTTTTCCTTCTCTTTTTAGATACTTCATGTACTTCTCTACACAATAAGGGGTCTACCTTTCCTAGCTCATACTGGCTGATCAAATTTTGTAGCTCTTGTACAACACTTTCATCCTTTATCAAATTAATGCAAGTGCATAAGAATTCCATAAGCTTACTTACCTCTTTGCCTTCTCTGGGCGAAGCAGACTGATCAAATTCCAGAGGCATTCCATATTCTCTTATTTATGCTCGAGCTTTAGATGAAGAAGCCTGATCTTTCCCAAATTCTTTTCTTACTTCTTCAAATGTCTATTTTTCTTTCTTTGGATCAAATTCTTGTGTCTTCTCTGCAACTTTTCTGACTCCTGATTATTCTGTAGTCTTTCCCGGTGTTACTCTGTCTTCTCCTGTAGCAGCGCCTCCTCTAGTGATAACAACGAATCTGGGATCCTCTCCGCAAGGTTTTGCAGAGATCAATTGTACTTGTTGGTTTCCTCCTCATCTCTCCTAAAGTTTGGATAACAACGCAGGACAATCTTCTATGACATGTTCAAACGAGTTGCAGTAACTGCAAGTGGTATAAGGGTTCTGGCAGTCCCTTGCCAAGTGAACTGGTTGTGCACAGTTATAACAAATGATCTAACCTTGACCTCGGCCCATACCTCCTCCTCGTCCTCTTCCTCTAAATCCACTACGAGGGTTGAAATTTCCTCTTCCTAGGGATGTGTAATGTGTAGTATTTCCTTCCTATTGTACTTTGCCTTGAATCTTATAGGTATCTCTTGACCTTTCATGCAAGAGATCGTAAGATCTATAGTCCTCCTCATCACACCCCACATATTTACAGAATCTGCAGTAAATATTTGTAGGTGTCTGAACATATTTTTGCATGTAATAGAATTCACCAGGGCGATGTCTATTTCTCCATATCTCAAACCAAGGTAGAGTAACTTGCTTCAAAGGGCTCGGAGCTCCAGATTCCAAGTATTCATGGAATAGGGGACAATGCTCCTTATCATGGCCTTCTGACTTGCATCTGATACACCAGATGTCAAATGTCTTCCCTTTTATCTTTCCCTTTGTCTTTCTTCATATCTTAGACCTGTAGAGTTAAGATAGTTATTGTTACCCATGATTTTGGTCATCATGATGATGTATTGATGATGGTGTACTCGGGTTCTTCATAAGAACTTTCTTTTGAGAAAAGTTACTTTCATCTCTTCCCAGAAAACTCATTTTTGAAGAAGGTTCGTAGGCTGCTAGTGCATTTGGGTGCGAGAATGACCCATTCTCGCAGGCTGCTTTAAGCCAGGGTGTGAACTTCTCGCACCATGTTGAACAGTTAGGGTGCGAACTCTTCCTAACACATGGAAAAAGATGAATTCTCGATGTTTCTAGAAGGGAATATTCTAGAAGGATGGGTTGGCATTCGAATGGTTATCCTAGTACTGGATTCCCTGATATTTTGGGATCATTCTTATCCAAGTAACTAATTCATTCTCTCCTATATATTGAGGGAATTCTCATGGAAAGGTTAAGCAAGATTCATTGGAGAATTGGTGAAAGAATTGTGTGAAGGACTTAGCATTGAACAACAACTTGGAGACTCTAATAAGTCTATCAAGAGGATTTGATCTTCTTCATGCAAGGATAGAGCAAGTGTGTGTGTCGGAGCCAAGAGCCATCGAAAGGAAGTTTGCGACATCAAGGCTCAGGTTGTAATCTTTACTTTCCATTAATATAATACAGTGGCATGTCCCTTTCCCATAAAGCTATTTCCACTTTATTGTGTAATTCCTTGATCATACACATAGGTTGACAATTGAATATATTGAGCTATCTTCACTTCGGTTGGTTTTTGTTGTCTTGGTCTTGACTTCACGAGAGAACTGGAGTGAAGCGGGAGCAACAAAGACCCTAGGAAGCGATAATAAGGTACATTATCTGTTCCTTCCTCCTAGTCAATTCAATGGTCAAAACTTAGGGAAAGAGTCATGTCCTGTCCTGTTTTGTTCTAGATCTAGGTGGATCTAGGGAGATCAGTTAGTGTCTGCACCTATCGATTAGTCCGATAACAAAATTGGCGACTCCACTGGGGATCAATCCCATTTTCTTTGTGGCTTTTGGTGTTTTTCTTGTGGCCATTTGCTCTGGTTTTACTTTTCTCCTTTCCTATCAATCTCCGAGTCTTCAGGATATCCTGATAGACCCTCTGGGTCCAGAGGCCTTTTCTAATTTTTCTTCATTTTCCAAAAAATTGACTAGTTTCAGAGGTTCTCGCACTGCACTTCACTGTAGCCTGCGAGAATCTATAGAGTTCGCACTCTGCCTTTAGGTTCAGTGCGAGGTTCTCGCACCCTGCTCAAAGGCCACCTGCGAGAATGCCTAATTCTCGCACTGTGTAGTATTGCCAGCCTGCGAACTCAATTTTTCAAAAAATTGGATTTGAGTTTTGGCATCTTCAACTGCCTAGATCAGTCTAGGTGCCTCATATGAGTTTCTTGGAGCATTGATTGATGTCTTTCTTGTCTTCTTTTGCATGCATGAACATTCTTAGCATTTCAAGGATCTTCTTGTCACTCTTGTCTTGACTTTCATTTCTTGACTTTTCTTGGCATAACCATTCTCTCTGATTTCAGAATCTGAGTGTCTTTGATTAGTTAAGGACCGGTGATCGGTTGAAAGTTGAGTTTTCTTGGTCTTTATCATTTGCTTTGTTCGAAAGATCATTTTTTCTTATGCGATTGAAAAGACTATATTGGTTTGCTTTTTATTTTTGTTTTCATTGAAAGAGTAGATTGGGTTTTTATCATTGCTTGTTCATTGGTTTTTGATTTTCTGTACTCTCATTGGCATAGTGAGGGTCCTTTTTGAAAAGTGAACAAAAGTTTTTCTTTCAAAAAATCTTTTTCGTCTTCAAAAGCATTGAAAATCAAATTGTTGAAATTATTGAAAAAGAAGCAATGGAGAATTGTTATTTGATGCGTGATTTGTTGCATTTGCATTTTAAAGGAAATTTTTCTTTGTAGTTCACGGTTGATCTGGAAAACTTTCTCTTTCCCTCCCATACATAGGATTCATTGAACGAAAAGTGATATATTTCATTCTCATCCATGCATTGTTGGGTTAGAGTCATACAACATAAGTTTCACGTCCATTTCCTTTGAGTAAACAACAGCTCTTAATAACACCGCGTAATCATAAAATTTATCTAGTAACTCTTTTCTAAGACTCTATTACACCAACATTTAGCTAGGCTAGCTCTTTGGAGTAGGAAGAGAGATACACTCTCCAAAAGCACAAAACACACAATAGCATCTTGTGTTAGGGAGTGTTAAATTCCATTTGCAACATCTTGTCCTGGGAAGCCCTTC
>ML786033.1:301052-315443 GCA_009831015.1 Picea engelmannii | reverse complement strand
TTTTYATWTKTGTAGTGTTGAACTTATGAATCTAGTTGAGGGTTTTCCTTGTAAATCTGTTGGATGCCCTCTTGGAAGTTTAGGGCTTGTTGTAGAATGGTTTTGAGGCAGATCTATTGAAGTATATTGTTGGTGCATGTCTGAGTCTTATTGGTATATCTTATGGTACATTGTGAGAGGATTTTGTTAGTGGTCTTGATATATGATTGGTACACACTTGAGGCTACATAACAATGAGGTTTTGGCACATGATTTGATGTGAGGATTTATGGTATTTGGTTATGGACAGTGTGATGTATTGCTAGAGAAATTTTGATGGTTATATTGGTATATGTCTTTGGTATATGATTGAGATGCATGTATGGATAGATAGTTGATGAGTGGCACATATGTGAGGTGTATGGTATGGTGATGTTGGTACATGTTGATGAGTCATAGTTTGAACTATAGTTGATGCGTGATTGGTACATTGTTAGAGGCACTTGCTAGTAGTATTGTTGGCACATGCTTTATGGATAATGTGGCATATATGACTTGGTATACTTTTAGAAGCACATCTTGATTGTGATACATCTTGTTGATGTTTGTAACTAGTCTTGGTTGATGCACATCTTGGTGATATTGTGCATATGGTTGAGAGTTGTCTCTGTGATTGGTCTTGGTGAATAGATCTGATTGGTTGATTAGATAGGTTGATGTGATAGGTTGTTGTGATAGGTTGTGTTGTGCATAGTTGACACACTTGTGTTGGTATAGATTTTTGGTATAGGTTTTTTACACATTATTTTCACCACCCCTATGGCCGTTAATGATGTACACCTATCCTTTGTCTTTAGAAGAATCAATGGCCTAAATCCCTGAAGAAGAATGAAGACACATTTTCCCAGAAAGATGAAAATTATCTTTTCCTTTGTAAAAACCTTATAAAAGAGATTGCCTCACCTTGCTTAGTGTTAAGGGTACGACGATATAGGATCATCACAGGTTGCACCACAGTGTCCTGCAACGTCGTCACAGTTTTCTCAGTTCTAAGGGTGCGACAATTTTCCGTACGAAGGAAAAAAAGGAATTTCTCAAAGGTTCTAGAAGAGAAGCTTCGAGAGTGAGGTGACCTCCGATTGGTTTTGATCTGAGTCACATCCATGATCTCATGGGATCATCCCAACCTCCTCACCCTATCCTTTTCAACTTATAAAAAGAGGGGAGTTCTCATGGGGAAAGTTATCTTGAAAATTAGCCTGATTAGGTTTTTGAAGTTAGCTTGGAGCTTGATGAGTTTTGATAGAATTCTGATTTATTTTGTCAAGATAGATTGTTAGTACCTCAAACTTAATATCTCATAATCCTTGGAGCAAAAGTGCATGGGAAGCAAGGAATTGTTGGAAGGGACATTACAACATCAAGGCATCTTGTTGCATTCTCCTTTTCATATTTCTAATACAATAATATATTTCTTTCCCATAAAATTGGTCTTATTTTATTGTATGACTCCTTGATCACATACATAGGTTTTGTTGAGTATAAGTTGTTGCTTTCACTTCATTGGCTTGTGTCTTTTTACAGGTTCAACATCCCATAATCCTTGGAATGGAGCGAGGATGACACTAGCCAGGACAAATGACATTTAAGCGGTATGCCATTTATCTCTTGTTAGTTAGTATGCTTGATAATTAAAACTTAGGGAAAGTTTTATATGATGCCTTGTTTTGTTCTAGTTTCAGGGTGAAACTAAGGAGATCCATTTGTGTCCACACTTACCGATTGGTCCGATAAAAAATTGGTGACCATTATGGGGAATGTTTAGTTTTTTCTATTCTTTCTTTCTTGCTTTGATTGCCTGGGTTCTGTCTTCTGAGTCACTGGGAGATCCAGATTAACTCTTTGATTGTTTAATTTCACTAGAAAACCTTCATGCTTTTTATTTTTTCCATTTTTCCTTTGATCGTCGCACCATGCATTGTGAGACAGTCCGACAATCTATGATCAACACACTCTTCCTTGAGAGACAACGTGACATCATCGCACTGTGGCCTTCTGTGACCTGCAATGATTTAGGATTGACGCACTGTGTTAGTCCTACAGTCTGCGACGATTGTGAATTTTTTTTAGCATTTGATGGTTTTCCTTGCCCAGATCTTATATATGGTTTTGGGGTGAATTTTTAGGCTTGATTATGGTCTGTTTACAGTCTGCTTGACAACTTTGAATCTACTTTTGGCCATTCTTTGCTTTGTTTTAGCGTGCTTTCTTTTGAAAGATTTGATCTCTTGCTTTGAGTGTCTTTTAGTTACAAATCATTGTTTTTCTTTAGAATTATTTAGTGGAAGAACTTCTTTTTATTTTATTGAATAGTTTGTGTTAGAAGAGAAAATTGATTTGGGTTGCTTTGTTTTTAAAGATATTTGCTATTGCTTTTAGCTATCTTTGAAACAAAAAATTTTAATTTCTTGCTTTGCATTAGATTGGGGGCATCTTTGCATTTGAAGTAGCAAAATTGCATGGTTTTTGGCATTTTTGGTTTTGAATTGTGTATTGGTGTATAGTCTCTTTGGCTCATTTCTTAAAGATCTTGATATTGATGAGTTTAATAAAATTTTGGGACATTGTGCATCTGGGAATGATAAACGTTTTCTCCTTCTCGTAATATAGCTTTCATCGAAGTGAAATATTTGCACTCTCATTTCTTTGCATTTTTTAGAGTTGGTCAAAACATCATTTAGTCCACGCCATTTTCCTTTTGAGTAAACAACAACCTTAAAATAAAGCGCTTATAAAAAAATCCAAAGAAAAAAGTGTAATTTTATTCCTTGAAAGAGACAAAATTACATTTTGTAGGTGCTTCTAGAGCACCTCACACCAAAAGTGTGTGTAATAGCTGAAAAGAGATGGGTTTTGTAAGCCCTCTTGTCGTGACTACTTTTCCAAACACAAAATCACACCTAGGACAAGGTGTACATATCATATCTGCTTAATATGTGTCCTTTATATACAAGTAAGAGATCACCATTGTTGTGGACACTGTCTGCATTTTTTGAATATAACAGAGGTAGTTCATAATGTCTTACCATAACATATAAAAACTTTATACAATTTTTTGTGCATAATAAAGAAATAGAATAAGTAATAAAGAAATTTGGTCAAGTAAAAATTTTCATTTGTTCAAAAATTTGCCACGTGGATATTATCTGTCAATTTTTCTTCAACCCTACTGGAGCTCTTGATCTTCTATAAAAGGTCTGTGATAGAAAGCATTTGAGTCTTCCCCTTTTTTTTCAGTGATATTCCATTGTCCTTGTAAGATATGCAATCCTTCTTTGGACCATGAATCTGCTACCAAGTTCCCGCCCCTGTATACATGAGATATAACCACAATATCAAAAGTGTCCAACAATCTAAATATTTCCTCCAGTATAGGACTAAGAAAAACACTGTGACATGTTTGGTGTTTTCTTGTCCAATTTATAACATTCATAGAGTCCCCAAACATTTGTAATTGTTGTAATCCTTTTTCTTTGGAGAAAAGAAGTAGTAGCTTCAGGGACACGAGTTCAACATAATTGTTTGTCCCCTTTTCCAATCCCATTTTTAAATGAAAACAATGATTGCCAGATAAGTGTAGAACGACTCCTCCACAAACAGTGTTCTGAGTGGGTCCATCAAAGTAAGCCCAGGGTTTTGACGAATCTACTGCCTCTTATTGCCTTACCCTTATTGTTGGTGAATCTTTGGACAAGGGGAAATGGGATAGTATTGAAATACTTTGAGCAATGATTAATTATGGAATTGAGTCTTTATCCTTGAAGATTTTTGTGTTTCTTGCTAACGAGATTCCCCAACTTAATAGAAGTGGGAGAGCTTTGATCTCTTTATTTCCTCGGTTACCTGTCCAGTTTTTCCAAGCCATTTCCACATAAAGTCCAGTCCATATACAATTGTTCCTAATACTAACGGAATTTTTAGTCCATACTTTTATTGTGTAGGGGCAAGTGATGAGAATATGAATAGTGGATTCATTTACATTTTTATAAAGAGCACATCTCCCTGGACCTTCTATTTGACGCTTATTCAAGACCTCCCAAATTGGGATTTGATTATTTAATGCTGCCCACATAAAGATTTTTTGTTTTTGAGGGCATTTTAGCTTCCAAAGACCTTTCCACCACCATTTGGGATTTTGTTCAAGTGAGTCTATATTTAGAGCTATGTACCTCACTTTTGGAGTATAGAAGTCTATGGGATATTTTTGCCATACTATTTCATCTTCCTTATCAGTGATTCTGATGTGACCTCTTCTAAGTGCTCCTTTATAGGTTGTCATTATTTTTGCTTGCATCCCATTTAGTCCTAGTAAAGTAGCATTTTTCCAACCTTGGTTTCATAATTTTTTTGTGAGAGGATCAACTAAATGAGAGAGGTAAGAAATACCTTGCCTATGTGGTTGTTCAATTATATCCTCTAGTAGTATGTGAGAGTTTCCATATCCTAGTCATGGATCAACACCAATTCGAAGATGATTTCTTTTACCCACTCTCCAAGCAAGACTGTCCCCGACCACTGAAAAAGAAGAGATCATCCCTTTCCAAATAATCGATCCATTTGTTGAAGATTTTTTTGGGTTTCTGATCCAATCTTCAATTGAATCTAGGGAAATGTATTTTGTGCGACTACAAGAGTCCACACACTAGAGACTGATATGAGCCTCGAACGGGCTTTTTCTACAAGGGCCTTAGAAAACAAGAAAATGTTTTTGAGCCCCCAACCTCCCAACTCTTTTGACAAAGCTATGTTTTCCCCTTTTGACCATGGTTGAATATACTTTTCACCAGTACCAGACTAGATAAAACATGCACAAATCCTTCTTATTTTTTCTAGAACTCCTTTTGGAATCCATGCTAACAACATCCAATAAACTGGTATGGCTTCCAACACAGATTTAGTCAGAGTGAGTCTACCTGCTCTTGATAACCATCTAAAGCTCCATCCGTTTAATCTTTTCTCTAATTTTTCTATCAACCATTTCCAATCTTCTTTCATGTAGCTATTCAGCTTTAGCTGAAAACCCAAGTATTTTATTCCTTCCAAAATATCCTGAAGGGAAAAAGGAAAAATACTTTGATACACTACCATTTCTTCTTCATCCAGTTTAGAGATAGTGATAGTTGATTTATGATCATTTATTATCATACTTGTGGCCAAGCAGAACAAAAATAGGATGTCATCCAAAGTTTCAACATCTCCATCTTTCCCATTACAAAAGATAAGAACATCATCCACAAATAAGAGGTGTGTGATTCTCATCCCTGGTGCAACTATTATTCCTTGAAAAGTCCTCGACCTGGCTGCTGAATTGATAGCTTTACTTGGTCCCTAAGCTAGCAAAAGGAATAGTAGGGGGACAAAGGACATCCTTGACACAATACCCTTTCATATTTGAAGAAGGGGGAGGCTGCCTCATTGATAAGTACTGCAAAACATACTAAGGAAATGCAAGCCATCACCCATTTTATAAATGGAACTTGAAAGCCGAGGTCTGTAAGAAGAAGACGAATATATGCCCAGTTCACTTTATCATATGCTTTTGAAAGATTAATCTTTAGAATTGCTCCTTTTGATCTTGTAGTCTTTAGACTATGAAGGCCTTCTTGCGCTACCCCTATTGCCTCATGAATTTATCTCCCTTCTAGAAACCCAAACTGTTCCTTGGATATGGCTTTCGAAAGAAAAGGCTTTAGTCTACGGGCTATGATTTTCACAATGATTTTGTAGATATAGTTACATAATGAGATTGGATTGAAATCATCAAAAGTCTACAGATCATTTACCTTTGGGATGAGGGAAATAAAAGTAGTATTGAAAGGCCCATGGATTCTACCATTGTTTTAGGATTCCTTGATAACCTTTAGTAGATTTGTGCCAATCAGGTAAAAAAAACCCCTGAAGAATTAAATTGTCCATCCATCTAGCCCAAGGCTTTTTCTGAAAGCTTTGAAGGGTTTCTTTTACCTCTTCTTTTGTGACTTCAACAAATAAATCTTAATTCCCTTGTTCATTCACAAAATTTTGGAGATATAATGCCACCTTAATGATTTCTGTGATATTTACATTCCTATCCGCTTTGAATAAAGTCTGAAAATGATTTCTGCCTAAATTTGCTAGACCTTCAAAGGTTTTAAAGGATCTTCCCTCCTCGTCCTTTAAACTCCATATGGTGTTTTCTGCTCTCCTTCCTTTTTCATATGCTTGAAATAATTTTGTATTTTCATCACCTTTTTCTAACCAAATAGCTCTCCTTTTCAGTCTCCATGCTTCCTCTTGTTCTGCCAGCAAGGTTCTTAATCTTGCTTCCATGTTTTTCAAATTTTCACAAGCCAAATATGACATGAAACCTGCCTCTAGATGCTCTTGAAAGAGTCTCAGTTGTTCCTCAATATTTTGTAATTCATGTTCCTATGCTTTCTGTTTTACTTTTTCCCATGGAATAACCATTTTTTTAAATTTTTTTGAGATTCGACGCAAATTGGATACTTGCTGGAGTGTCCTCTGTATCCCTTATGTTAGTCCAATTTGACTTTACCAACTGTTGAAAGCTTTCATCATTTACCCCAGAGGAGTTTAATTTAAATGGAGTTTACGGATTTTTGAGACCTCCTTCCATTTCGAACCAAACTGGCATGTGATCCGATTCACCTCCACTTCCAATCCATTGATGAAAGTGTAGAGGAAGCATTGCTAGTGTTTCAGAGATCAAAAAACGATCTAATATTTTTGCAACACGGACCTCGCCTACCCTCATATTCCTCTAGGTGGGTAACAATTTTAGGGGTGCTACGTCAATAAGTCCATTAGAGGCTATAAGATGACTGAAAAACCCTGCTTGGTTGTCTTGATGGGCCGAGGGGCCCCAACTTTCAGCTTCCCCCAAGGAGAAGTTTAGATCTCCCCCCAGTGTTAGTAGATCACTCTTTAATAAATCTTTGCCAAGTAGGTTTAACTAGAAGGTGTTCTGATCTGTATGAGGCCCATATACATTAATAATTATGATCTCCTTTCCAATCCCTTCCACCAAAAAATCACCTCCTAAATCAGAGTCCATTTCCCAAGAGTTTAAGAGTTTAAAGCTTTGGTTTCTCCATCCGATGAATAAACCCCCCAATCTACCTTTGGCATTTATCCCCATAAAAGAATATCCTGGGAAGACGGAAAAGAGAAGGTTTGTCGCCACCTCTTTGTCTGTTAGAGTTTCTTGTAAAAGAACAATATCAGGTTGGTTTGTCATGACCAACCTTTTTAATGCGGATTTTTTGGGGAACTCTCCAAACCCCTGCAATTGTAAGTAACGAGTTTCATGGGTGAACCCCTACCAAGGTTTTCGCTGCTCTAAGTGCCCCAACAATTGATTTTTGCTGAGCAGAGGCAATGTCAACCAAAGCTGTGGATTGTGCTTTGTATAGATGAGAGTTTCTACCTCATCCCTTCTTTTTTTTCTAGATCTCCAAATTTGGACCCAATCCTTTGTGATTAGAGTTGGGGATAGAAATAGTCCTGTTGCGGAGTTGATATCAGATGATTGATTCTTCAGACTCCTTGGAGGATGAGTCCTCAGGGTGCTGAGGGGTTGAGTACTAGGCACAGAGCCTAGAGTAGTTACAGTAAGAGTCTTAGATGGGGAAGGCATAATCGAAGGATTGTGGGAAGGGAAAAAATTTGAAAGCATTGTGGAGGGAAGGATCGGGGGTGGGGGGGGGGGATGCCACCATCCATACATGTAATACTATAATCTTTAAAAGATCCATTTGTTGAGCAGAAAATAGTAATATGCATACCCACAAGGCTATTGACTAAGAATTGAGGAATGGCCTCCGAACAGGCTTCTAATGTCAGTGTCTCTCTTCTGGTTGGGACTAATGCCAAAAAGTCTCCATCTTGAGTGGTTGGTGCCCCCACTTCTACTATCCGCTACATTGCTTTCTCGCTTGGAGTATTTCTCCCCGAGGATGACTTCGATGAGGGAGAGATGGTACCTTTAGAGGTTGGCAACCCTTCATCTAATCTTTTCTCTAAATGAGACCGGGGATTTCTACGCTCCTTCATGCTTGATTTACAATCCTTTACTATGTGACCATATTCGTGGCACCTTCTGCAGCGGAAAGGAACTCCTTCATAATCTAGGATTGAACCCTAGTCCTTTCCAAATATGTCAAGTTTAGAAATTCCTTTAAGCCTTCTCTTATGTTTAATAAAACAAGAATCCTTGCTACTGCCAACTCCCCTGTATCTATGAATCCCATATCTGCAACAAGGAATTCCCCTAAATTATTTCCAATAGCTTGAAAGCAAATTTCATTCCAGAGATGTGGGGGGAGTCCCGACATCCGAACCCAGATGGGTATGGAATCTAATCTCTTGCTTGCAACATTGAAAGTAGGGTTCCATAGCTTCAAGAGAATTGGTGAGGAGTCAATGAACCAACTTTTTTGTAGAATCGAAGAAGCCTGAGATTTTTCTGAGAAACAAGGATAAACCAACCTCTAGACAATTGACTAATTTTGGGAGGTGGGTTGAAAATCACATCCCAATTTGTCACCGCCCAAGATTTTAGCGTTTTCTCGCTAAAATGACAGCCATAGGATTTCCCAACTAGGGTTTTGTTTGCCATTTCTGCCAGCCTCGAAAGGGTTAGGCTGTCACCCAGAGTGAAATGCAGGTTTGATTTAGAAGACCCTACACACTTGTTACGTTTCCTATGTCTTGACTTGACAGCTCCCACCCAATCTCAGACCTATGGATTCCAGGTGTTGTTGATTGACTCCCCTCCAAATACTGTAACCCATTCACTAGAATTTGTAGGCCAAACATTTGCTGAAATAAACCCTTCCTCAACCACTACAGACTGCTCCAGGAAATAAGCTTGTTCCTCAAATGAGTAGAATTGGTTTGGTGTCGCGCCTTGTTCCATAGAAACCCAATCTTCAAGACCTCGAGAAGATGCAAAATATCCAAAACCTGGAATAGTAGACCGAGAAAATCCTTGCTCAATTAGGGAGGACAGAGGGAAAACCGACACCGAAGGATCTGAGAACGACCATGAAAAATTTGTTGGAGTCAAAACAACAGAGAATCCACACTGAATGGGTGAAAAAATGCCTTCAGTTGGCTGTGTGAACGAGATCGCTAAGCCAAACAAGGAGATAGAGGGAATAGGCTGAGCTTGAGCTACCCCAGAATCCCCAGCTCCACCTAGCCATGAAAAAACTTATGAATCATGTCCATGAAATATACCAGAGACCGCTAAAAGTTGTGAAAAGAAGTCCCCCTGAGAAATTGATGGTATATCCCCACCCAATTAGTCTCGAAGTGGTTGGATTAGTTTGCCAGCTGTCACCATCCAAGGAAGGGGTTCTCCTGGATCAGGTGAGTAATCCACCATGTCATTGTAGTTGGCCATGGTGGGGGTTTTGTGCCTTCATAGGGGATACACTGAAAACTACTCACCTCTAGACCTCCACGAGAAACTAGTCCTATCCCTGTAGTCAGTCACCATGTGAGAAACCCGATGAAAAAACCTTAATGTCAGAGGTCCTAAACGTTGATCTGAACTAGGGATCATGTGACCGTGTATGAGTGCTTAACCAAGGTTGCGGTCCGTAAAAGATTTGCGATTCGGAGTGGCCCCATCCGAAGTGAAAACTTCTTAAAATTCTAATGGATTTTAGAGTTCAAGCGCTTATAAAAATTGATTAGACATTTTTATATTTTCTGGTAGAAAACCTACATTAGCTTTAGGGTGTAGGGATTTGGAATAGGTGTGAAAGATAACTTTCCAAAGCTGTAAACAAACAATAGCGTCTTGTGAATAGGGAGAGTTAAATCCACTTGCTACATTTTGTCCTGGGAAGCCCTTCTAACGCAAGGGTCAATCATGAGGTCGCTTTAAGGCCAACAAAGTTACTCACCCTTCTTTGTTGGTCATAGTGTAGTGAATGCACGTATTATAGGGGGTCACTTGAGAAAACAACCCTGTGTGGCTCTTCTCAAGTCGATTTTGATCTCAGTTACCCTGCCCTTGCACGTATATCGGACCGTCGACTATTTCCCCAGGCATCATTGTTGTATTTGGTAACCTTAGTGGCCTTTCTCTTTAGTGTAATACATGAGGTGATGGTGGAGGGGAAGTCTTCACTGTACCTAGAATCGACGTTGGCCAAACTCACTCAAGCTCCTTGGAGGGTAAATCGATGTTTATTGTGTGGAAGCTTGCACCAAGGCATAAGTCCGTTAAGCGAGCCATCAACATAACTTTTCCACCCACTCTATCTCAACCCCTTCTTACATTGTTCTCATGATGTTGGATTTTATCACCAACTAATGCGTTCATTGTGAGAAGGTTTTGTTTGTTTGCTTGCTTCCTATCTTTTTAGAGTGTGTTGTTTGTTTTCCCTAGCAGACTCTAGGTTGGATCTGTGTTTAATGGAATCAATTCATAGAACAACCAATGAAGCAACCCCTACTCCGGGGGAACCTTTTGTTTTTCCTTCTTGTGAAAACATTGGTCCTCCTTACATCACTTCTTTGAGCCTTCTGGGTCTCACAATTGGATTACCAATATGGTTTTTTTCCACTCAGGTAATTCTGAATGCAGCTAGTGCTTCGGTTGTAAGCACTTCTCTCCAATAACATCAACCTCATGTTGATCCTTCACCTTCTTCACCTTCTTCACTTGTAAGGTCTTCTTCCATTTCATCTTCTTCACTGAGTGAAAGCTCTGAAGCTAGTAACCCGATAGATAAGAAGAAGAAGAAAAGGAAGATTAAGAAGAAGAAAAATAAGCAAGGGTCAAAACTTCCAACCATTGCCAGACATGTTGGAAGACAACCCGTTACTGATAATCGTGTTGGGAGTGTTGATGATGCCAAGATCACCCAAACAACCCATAAACCCAAGTACCCTTGCAGGATTTGTAAGGGTATCCATCTTCTTAAGGATTTCCCTAGTCTATCCAAGGTTACAGAAGCATGGTCTACATGCCCTCGCCAGCCCATGTCGTCAGCCTTCGACCAACATGTTGATGACCTTCCGTCAACTAGTCAGGATACCGTTGGGAAGAATAAAAGTAGAGTGAAGTTCCTGTGTAGGTTAGGCAGAGAGAGTCATCAAACTCACCTTTTCCCTCATATGGATGAAGCCTCAAAATTACTGGAAGACATGATTGTTTCCCAGCCTCCACTTCCGGCTGCTTACCGCATCCTTACTCTCAACCCACCTGTAGTTGATGGAATGATCAATCCGGCCCCTTCGTCGGTCAGTCCGGTTGATCAGGTAGTCAATATGGTCACGTCCTTAGTTGAACCAGTTGACAAAGTGGTCGATCCAATCCCATCCTTGGTCGATCCCACTCTCTCGTTAGAGAGTGAAACCCAAGCAGTTGATCTGTTTCCATCTGTCGACCCCATTCTCCCCTTGGAGAATGCAACCCAAGTGGTTGATCTGATCCTGCCATCGCTCTATATTACTCTCCTGCTAGAGAGTAAACCCGATACTTCTCATATTTTTCTTGTTGATACAGAATATACAGTGTTGGGGGGTATTCCTCCTTCTCCCATGGAACCCCCTCCAAGTAATAGATCCATCCTTTTTTTGGGGGTGCGCTAACTGGAACTCATCTTCCCTCTCACATTCCTTTCAAGATTACAGTATAGGTTTGTGGTTGGGACTTTCCTCAGATGTTGATAGACGAAGGTGCATCCATTAGTATTTTTTCCTCTATTACTTGGCAAGATTTGGGTTATCCTCAGCTTGTGTTGATTATGTAGAATTTGTTAGCTTTTAACAAAAGAACCAATCAACCTTTAGGGACCCTTTGGGAGGGAAAAATGTCCTTATTGATGTCATGGTAGTCCAAGACCCCTTAGATTTTGATTTACTCCTTGGGCGATATTATGTCTATTCCATGAAATCTATAGTGTCCACTCTTTTTCGTGTGATATCTTTCCCTCACAATGGAAGAATTGTGACTATTGATCAACTTTCATTTGTTGGTCCTAACTTGATTACCAACTCAATGACCTCCCTAAACGGTTCTTATATGCAGATGGTATCGCATCCACTATGGGTCAATTATGTGGCATTGTCTCCCATGTCTTCAGTTGTCGATGAAAATGAGCCTCTCACTGTAAGCTCAGTCTCTTATAACTTAGATCTGGTAGTTGACATGGTGATCACTTCGATAGGGCTTTTAGAGCCTGATATCCTTACCCCTATCGTGGTCCTCAACATGTGTTTCTTCCATCAATTGAAGATCTCTTAGAAGCCATGACCGAGTTTTGTCCCTTGACATGGTGTCCTTCCAGATCATTTTTCTCTTGGAATCCATTATGAAGAAGAGGAGTTTGAGCATGGTCTTCTGATTTCAAGCTCATTAAAAAATGAAACAAGCTGTGAGGATAGTTTTGCATCTCTGTGGCAACCTCATTAAAAAACGAAACAAAGGTTGTGAGCATATTTCATGTTTCTGTGTCAAGCTCGTTAAAAAATGAAACAAAGGTCTGGAGATTGAACCTGGATTCTCGAGCATAGTTTTTCTTCTATGTAGCAAGCTCGTTAAAAAATGAAATAGAATTTGTTGGATTACTGAGAGGGGGGGTGAATCAATAATAGAGAAATTTAATCCTTTTTAACCATATAATCCAAGTGTTATATCAATGAAGAATTATCATCCAATAACTGCAAAGTAAATAAGCGATGAAAAAATGAACAAACATACACATACACAGTACACCAGTGTTTTACGTGGAAACCCAAATCAGGAGAAAACCATGGAATGATTTTTCTTATATGTCTTGAAGAATTACATTCATTGGAAGCACCAACTTCCTTTGTTTTTTAGCTGCAACTAGAAGGAGGCTCCAACCCCCTAGTTTCTCAGGCTACAACTTGAGGGAAGCTCCAACTCCCCAATTCTCTGGCTACAACTAGAAGGAGGCTACAACCCCCTATGTTCTCCGGCTACAACCGGAAGGTGGCTACAACCACCTGTCCTTGCTCCATCCTGCCACCCTGAAGTAGAAGTAGAATGATGGAACCACTGTCAACCTGTCACTGTGAGATATATGGCTGTAAATAAATCTGAACCATGCATCAACCTGTATCTCAACATCTAATCAACCTGTACCATAAACAAGTGCATCAACCATGCACCAACCTGTACCAAATAACTTGTAATCAACCTGTACCATAAACAAGTGCATCCAACCATGTACCAAGTATGTAACAATCATGTGTCAACTAATCATCAACTATGACTCATCAATATGTACCAACATCATCAACTATACACCTCATGTATGTGCCAACTCATAAACTACTTGTCTCAACCATGTACCTCAACCAAAAGCCCTCATCAATTTCATCATCCAAATCTGATTTGTAGCTATGTAATAGACCTAGTGTATATGATCACATTCATGCAAACCTTCCTTACCTTCAACAACAAGAGACTAGCATTTTCATCAAACTTTTCTTTAGTCTCACATGCCTAGTTTTGGATTAGTCAACAACCCTAACTTGAAGTAATCATAACTTTGTACCTATAATGTATAAAGATCTGAAACTTATACAAAATGTTCTTCGATGTGTTTTATGAAATTACTCCAGGTGTCACTACTTGGAACCTCTCAGAAAAAGAGTTATAGCAAAAATGGCATACCTTATTGAATTTTGGCTTATTCTAGAGAGAGACCTTATAGAGCATGCCCCTCACAGAATATTTTTCCCCACACAGAATATTTATTGAATTGATCTAAAAATATTACACAACATAGTGTAGAATGTACCCTAACCAACACATTTGGTTTCACTGAATTTGGATCTGTTATGAAGAAGTTATGACGTTTTTACCCGAAACACATGTTTTTGATTAGTTTCAAGACTAGCCACAAACCCTATTTTCCACGGAGTGTAACTCCAAAAAAACAATGATCTACAAGCTGAATTTTTTACCACAGATACTTGGATATGTTTTCTCAATGGCATATCAATTTCAAGTTCAGAATCATTATAGAAAAATAGTTATAGCGAAAATGGTGAGATGGCCTGTAAATAACATACCTTAGAAAGCACCATCAAAATAATTTATCCTTCCTTGCATTTCAGCCTTCTTTTCTTCACCTTCCCTTAGAATTTTGGCTTAGATATCCTTGTTTATCTCAGACACCTATAGGTATTCAATATTCTCAAGTGTGATTAAAATGATAGAGCCTTGCCTCTTATTTATACTCTCTAAGTAGTTTCCTTAAAAACATCTTCTAGGTCACTTGGCCCCACTTTCCTTATTTTAGGGTTAACCCACTTCTAATTTCTCCATTAAATTTATTATTGAAATAATTTATTTTGTAT
>ML786033.1:288936-300543 GCA_009831015.1 Picea engelmannii | reverse complement strand
AACCTGGGGTCTCCAACTTCTCATGGCCATAACTCTCTAATCGTGAGGAGTTATGTGACGTTCCACATACCACCGGAAATGGAATGACAAGAAATATCCATATAGGATAGTTTACCTGACAAATTCATTGTCCTTCATCTCATTATTTCACAATTAGGCATGGGTTCTCTTACTCCGCAAAGCATCTTCTCGTGAGGGCTTTCACCATAAGGGGACCACTTTGGAGTTCATCCATCTTTAATTATTATCAACCATGACAAGAAAATAATGAGTCATCTTTACTTCAAACAATCTTGGGTCCATTACCCAAACCTTTGTGTTGCGGGGCTTTCTTCAAGGGTTGACATCAATGACAAACAACCTTAATCAACAAAATCCCCCCCTCTTCGATTGAGTCACGTACTTCGTTACATATATTATTTGAAGCTTCCTTTAATCCACTTGTGTCTTTGGATGAAATGAAGCTTGGGGGGTAATGCTTACAGCCTCTGGACTTCATTTTGAAGTTAAGTCGCTAGCTTCTCAAGCTGGGGACAAAGTACCAACCATCCCCGGATAATGCGTTGGGAAGTCACAAGCATATTTTTTTCTTTGTTTCAAGCTTGTGTAAAAATGAAACCACCTACCTCAAGCATAGTTTCCTCTGGTTCAATCTTGTGTAAAAATGAAACCAAAATGAAACTAGGTCCAAGCATAGTTTAGTTTAGTTTTTAATCTTGTGTAAAAATAAAATCTATCCCAAGCATAGTTTTGTTTTGTTTTAATCTTGTGTAAAAATGAAAACAATCCCGAGCTTAGTGTTTGTTCTTTCTCGTGCTCGTAAATACATGAGTATGTAACCGAGTAAATTTTTATCATTTTTTCAGACTCATAAAGGTTATACGAAAAATGAACCCCCTGGAGTTCCCTTTAAGATCTTTTCAGACTCTCTAAACATGAAAATATTGTCGAACGATATTGTTCTTTTCATGCTCGTTAAAGTATTAGAAAGCATGTTTGTTGAGCGGTAGTTTATCTCTTTTTTGGTCTCATCATACTACTTTATGAAAAATGAACACTCTGATCAAGCATGATTAGAAAAAGTTATGGAGTCCTCTTTAAGTTCTTTTCAAACTCCATAAATATGAAAAAACCAATGAGTTTACTTTCTTTGGACTCGTAAAACAAACATCGAAAGGCCCATATGGGACTGAACCACTCATTCCTAGGGTTTTTTAAACATATTCTGAGGGACTCATCCAAAGGATGAGCTTACATTTCAAGCAAATGTTATCCTCCTCAAGCTTGTGTAAAATTAAAGAGGTACTCATCAGAAATGGTGGGGGAAAATTGGGAAAGAAATGTATCTAAACCTATATTATATGGAAAAGTCACTTTTTAATGTGACACCCTTTCACTCGCTTTATGTCTAGGTTGGAAAATCCACTTGTCTCTTGATCATACTCCTTTATAAGATTACAATTTGGTCTATGATCCCCGTTGTTGAGTTAGTGTTTCCAAGACGATTGTCGTGTTGCCAATATGTTCAAAGAGAACTTCAACCAGTAAATCGTTCTATTGCATCGGTCATTTTTGTAGTCCTCAAGCCTTCTATTGCGTCGATCATCCCTGGGTCATTCCTGAATCATTTGTTACTTTGATCTACAAATATTTTTACCCGTTTCATGTCACTAATGGAGGGTACATTAAGGCCCTCCCGTGACAAGTCTTTTTCTGTCGACTTGAACTCATTATCCAGGAATTAGACTTAGAAACTAATTGGTACCTTGGAACTTGCATACCTCAATGGCATGTTTTCTCACTTTCTACAATGGGTTTTCATTATTAACCCCTGATCAGGAAATTCCGCTAAGTGTTCGACTTCAACTCATAAATTCACACCCGTTGGATTGTACTAGTGTACCTTAGGAGTCATTGACATTAATGGTGATTTCCCTTGCACTTGTTAATGGTATTCATTAATCGTCGGTAATCAAGTGGTTTCTACCATGTTAGACTTCAACACATGTATTCACATGGTTAGATTCATACTATAGAGTGGTGGAGATGAAGACCCTGGATCTTTTCTGACAGATTCATGTTGCATTGGAGTATATTCAGATTGTATTGTTGCATAGATACACAGTGTATGTCTCGTGGCTATGTTCAAATTTGAATCTTTAATGCATAGATCCACAATGTATTTTTGGTGGCTATGTTCAGATTTGACTCATTTGGCATGGATCCACAGTGTTTGTTTGGTGGCCATGACTTGTCTTACTTGACATGGATATTTTCATGTTGACATTTATTATTTGATTCATTTGTATTCTGAGTATGGGAATTCCTACCTCAGTGATGATATATTATTGTACTGTATTTCCTTGTTTGTTGGCAGGTTTTTGACCGACGTGTTCCTTGTTTCCTACACACACTCGACAAAGTATTTCAGCTATCACTCTGTTCTAACTTCATACTTTGGGGGGCTTACTGTTACACATTATTTTCATCACCCCTATGTCCATTAATGATTTACACCTATCCTTTGTCTTTAGAAGGATCAGTGGCCTGAATCCCCAAAGAAGAGTGAAGACACATTTTCCCAAAAAGATGAAAATTATCTTTTCCTTTGTAAAAACATTATAAAAAGGGATCGTCGCACCTTGCTTAGTGTTAAGGGTGAGATGATCAGATCGTCGCAGGTTTCACCATAGTGGCCTGTGACATCGTCACATTTTACTCAGTTCTAAGGGTGCGATGATTTTTTGTACGAAGGAAAAAGAGGAATTTCTCAAAGGTTCTAGAAGAGAAGCTTTGAAGGTGAGGTGACCTTCGATCGGTTTGGACCTGAGTCTTATCCCTGATCTCATGGGATCATCTCACCCTATCCTTTTTATCTTATAAAAGGAGGGGAGTTCTCATGGGGAAAATTAGCTTGATTGGGTTTTTGAAGTTAGCTTGGAGCTTGATGAGTGTTGATAGAATTTTGATTTATGTTGTCAAGATAGATTGTTAGTACCTCAAACTTACAGTCTCATAATCCTTGGAGCAGAAGTGTGTGGGAAGCAAGGAATTGTTGGAAGGGACCTTACAACATCAAGGCATCTTGTTGTATTCTCCTCTTCATATTTCTAATACAGTAATATATTTCTTTCCCATAAAATTGGTCTTATTTTATTATATGACTCCTTGATCACATACATAGGTTTTTTTGAGTATACGTTGTTGCTTTCACTTCGTTGGATTGTGTTGTTGAATATGTCACTCACTCCATAGAGTGATACAAGAACCATTCTTCTAATCTGGACATATGTCCTAGAAGAATAATTGTTCCAATAGATGCTGGAAGCCACACCATGGGCTACAAGGACTATTCTTCTAATCCGAACATACGTCCTAGAAGAATGACTATCCTAGACCATTTTCCACAGGGAGAATGTCTATCCACCAGTAATTTTTCCTTCCTGGAGCATTCTCCACCCGAATAATGTCTATCCATCAACACACTGACTATGCATCTAGCTGGCAATCATTTCCAACACTAGTGGTAGTCTCCATGGCAATCAAAATAATGCCATTCAATAGAACATAACTGTGTCTATCCATAGTAGTACACAAATACTATTCAATGGTATACAACCACACTTAGTAGAACAAAACTACTAACCAATGACATATAGTCACAACCAATGGATCACATCCACCACAATAGCATACAACTACTGCCCAGAGACATACAGTCTCCACAACAATCATATCATCTGATATCAACAATATCATGATACAAAATGAGTCATATGGGCCATTCTTCCACTCACATCTGTGAGATATGGAAGAACATTGGTCCTCGGAAAGTAAAACATCAACCATGGGCTATCTGGACTATTCTTTCCAAGCATAGAAGGATAACTATCCCTAATTTATGAGCTTGGACCATTCACCTAACTGGGCCATTCCTCCAGCACTAATCATAATGCAACTTGGAGAGAATGAGTCTGCCCTAGGGAATGCCTATCCCTGATTTCTAAACATGTACCATTCACTTAACTGTGCCATTCCTCTTACACTAATCACAGTGCAACCTGGAGAGAATGAGGTTGCCCTAGGGAATGACTGTCCGGACCATTTCCTATGGAAATTACTGTCTTGCACCAACCTCCAAAATATACCATTTTTTGAAACTATTCACAACAGTGAACTTCAAAAGAATGACTTCCTGGTGAGGCAGACCATTCTACTTGACCACTACTCAGAGTGACTACCAAGAAGAATGATTTTCCTAGACCATTCCCCCACATTGGCCAGAAGGGGAATCAATGCCTATGGTACATCAACAATCTATCAGACCATTTTCATTACGAAAATGACTGTCCAATCTGAACCATTTTCTGAACTGGAAAATGCTTGTCCATCAGAAATATTGAACCACTTTCTGGACTAGAAAGGAACTTCCCAACCTGAACCATTTTCCAAACTCGAAAATGAATGTCCATAAATTAGTAACATATCAGTGCTCCCTCCCAACCTAGGAGCAATCACTTCCCTTTTCAATAAGGAATTCGTCTCCACGAGTCTCAGCTTGTCCCTTAAGTACACAATCTTTTCATCTTGGACAGAGGCTTTACCAAAATATCTGTTATCTTGTCATCTATGGAGATATACTGGAGAACCATTTATCCCCTCTGGACTTTTATCATGGAGAATATAATGCTTGATCTCAATGTGCTTCAACCTGTCATGGAACACTGATTTCTTTGAAAGCTTCACATAGCTCTGATCATTACAATATATCATGGTTGAATTAAGCACCTAATTAGACGATCCATAAACCAACTTACGGAGCCACATTATTTTTTACAAGCATCACAAGATGCAATATACTATGCTGCTATAGTGTTGAGTGCAACAGACTTACGTTTCTTATTATCCCATGACATTATGGCAAATCTCAAACTGAAACATATCCAAGTAGCACTTCTTGTGTTATCTGCACTCCCTGCCCAATCTGAATCAATAAATTCATGCAGCTGTATGTCATAGTTTAAACCTCCCACAAAACAAATATCCGACTAAGTATTATCCAAATATTAACGAGCCAATCAATTGTCAATACAAAGATGGGTCTACTAGATTAGAGTCTCTTCAAATTTATATATGTTATCATGGGATTTTGCCATGGATTTGCAATCCATCATCCCAGAATTTTGAGTAACCATTCTGATACACTTTCTCTGTCATAGGAATTTTTTTCCACGCTTCTGCTGTATATGAGATACTTTGCATCAAGTTGCTTGAATCCATACAAGGTCTTGTCCCATTTGAATACATGGGTCTCTTTCTGGTATACCTAAAAACCTTGAGGTTTCTCTACATATGATTCTTCTTCAATTACTTTGACGAACAATCTTTACATTTATCTTATGTAAAATCCAACCCATGGATATTGCAAGAGATATAATAGCTCGGATAGAGGTATATCTGGTTTACTGGAACAATTTGTTGTCATAGTCTTCTCCTCCTTCTAGAAGAACCTCTAGTTCTAAATCTCGCAACGCTTCCATTCATAAGTCTTTTTCACAATTTCTTACATATATTGTTCATCATCACAACTTCCATTCCTTCTGCTTGACTGCTTCTAGTGGCTTCAAACCATGCTAGTAGTCTTATGTTTCTTAGTATAATAACTGGTTGTTCTGTTTTTTCTTTCTTTCTTGGAATCTTCATGTTCTTCCTCATGTTCGTCTTTAACTTTGGGGTCCATGGAGTCTTATATAGATTCCATGCCCTTCCTTCCTAAATATTCCAACTTCTTCCTTTCATCATAGGAACATAGATGTAGATGGACAACCAAGGATACTTAAGGCTTCTTTTTGAAGAAGACTTCTTCTAGAGTCAAAGTGAACACGTGATTCACATCATGGCTACTACTTTCAACGAGGAACATGGACAAATAGTTTATAATCTTCACAGATTCTTAAATGGATCATATCATTTAGGATTACCTCCCTCCTAATCCTAGCTTCATGCAAGAATGCATGCTCTTCTTTTGGAATTTTGAATCAGCTCCCTCCATCTAACAGAGTCCATGCTTCTGTTTGCATACTTATTGCCTTCTGCAAAGTGTCACAAGTCTTATTCTAATTTCCTCTTGATTACTAAATTCTTTATGAGTTGACTTCTTCTGGGTCTCTTCAAGTTTGATTTTGATTTCGACCTATCTGGAAGTTGTTACTTATATAGTAGATTCCTCAGGAATTTGTCACCAAAGATTGTCAACATACTTCATCTTTTTCATGTACATTACTTGACTTGTAGTCATCGTAATAACAATCCTTATCTTGTTATTCTTCTATAGGTATTGTTTCACTTACCATCTTATATTCTAATAAATAGATACACATGATATGTACACGAACTATGTTATAGAAGAATATTTCTACCTTGAATAGAAGAAGAAGTCTGCTCCATCTTGCTTAACTTTCTTTGAGGGTTCCTTTTCTTCGACAACTGTTGCTTCATGTGTTTCCTTCCTTTTCTTTAACTCAGGAAAATGATTCTTGTAGTGACCATATTTTTGACAGCTGAAGCATTTTATTTTTGATATATCCTTTTCTTGACTTGGTTTCTTTCTGAAGCCAAACTTCCTCTTATTCCTAAAATTCTTGAACTTTATTGTGAAGGATTGATCATCATATTTGTTGATTAAGGTTGGTTGTCATTGATGTCAACCCTTGAAGAAAGTCTTGTAGCGAATTTTGATAGCACAAAGATTTGGGTAATGGACCCAAGGTTGTTTCATGTATAATGGTATGAGTTTTAATATATTTGAAGGTAATACTATTCTATATGGATAGTACATGTCATGCCATTTCTGGTGGTATGTGGAACGTCGCATAACTCCTCATGGTTTGAGAGTTATGGTCTTACGAAGTTGGAGGACCCTCATAGGTTGGCTTGAAGCCCCAAAAGGTCAAAGAAGTCAAAGAGCTTGCAAAGAATAAATTATTATTTAAATGATAAAGTAAAGTGATAAAGTCAAGAAGAATTATTTAAATAATAAAGTGAAGTGACAAAATCAAAGAAGATTATTTAAATGTTAAAGTGAGGTGACAAAGTCAAGAAGGAATATTTAAAGAAGGAATAATCTAATTATGGAAAGTGGTTAACCCTAAAAATGAGGAAAATAGGTTAAGTGACCTATAAATGGGTTAAGTGACCTAGAAATAGGTTAAGTGACCTAGAAATGGGTTAAGTGACCTAGAAGATGCTTCTAAGGAAGATATTTGGAGAGTATAAATAAGAGGCAAGGTTCTCTCATTTTAGATCACACTTGAGCATATTGAATATATATAGGTGATTGAGGTAGACAAAGGATATCTAAGACAAATTTCAGAGGGAAGGTGAAGAAAAGAAGGTCAGGATTCAAGGGAGGATAAATTCTTTTGATGATGCTTTCTAAGGTGTTTCGGGTAAAAACATCACAACTTCTTCATAACAGATCCAAATTCAGTAAGACCAAATGTGTTGGTTAGAGTACAATATGTAGTATTCTGTGTAACATTTTCAGATCCATTCAACAAATATTCCGTTCGGGGCATGCTATACAAGGTCGCTCTCTAGAGTAAGCTAGAATTCAGCAAGGTATGCCATTTTTTATATAAATCCTTTTTTGAGAGGTTCCAAGTAGTGAAACATGGAGGAATTGCATAAAACAAGTTGAAGAACATTGTATACTATTTTTAGATCTTTATTCATTACATGTACATAGTTATGATTATTTCAAGTTAGGGTTGTTGACTAATCCCAAACTAGTCATGTGAGAGTAAAGAAAAGTTTGATGAAAATGCTAGTCTCTTGTTGTGAAAGTTAAGGAAGGTTTGCAGGTATGTGATCATATACACTAGGTCTATTACAGAGTTACAAATCATATTTGGATGATGAAATTGATGAGGGATTTTGGTTAAGGTACATGTTGGGTACATGGTTGAAACAAGTAGTTGATGAGTTGGTACATACATGAGGTGTATAGTTGATGATGTTGGTACATATTGATGAGTCATAGTTGATGAGTAGTTGACACATTATTGGTACATACTTGGTACATGGTTGGATGCACTTTTTTATGGTACAGATTGATTGCAGGTTGTTTGGTACAGGTTGGTGCATGGTTGATGCACTTATTTATGGTATAGGTTGATTACAGATTGAGGTACATGTTGATGCATGGTTGATGCATGGTTAAGGTTTATTGGTATAGGTTTACAGCGTTATATCTCACAGTGATAATGTGACAGTGGTTCCATCATTCTATTTATACTTTAGGGTGGTTGGACGGGGCAAGGACAGGTGGTTGTAGCCGGAGAACATAGGGGGTTGTAGCCTCCTTCTGGTTGTAGCCAGAGAATAGGGGAATTGGAGCTTCCTTCAGGTTGTAGCCTGAGAAACAAGGGGGTTGGAGCCTCCTTCCAGTTGCAGCTAGAAAACAAAGGAAGTTGGTGCTTCCAACGAATGTAATTCTTCAAGACATATAAGAAAAAACATTATGTGGTTTTTTCCCGCTTTGGGTTTCCACGTAAAACACTGGTGTACTGTGTATGTGTATGATTGTTCATTTGTTCATTGCTTATTTACTCTGCAGTTATTGGATGATAATTCTACATTGATATAACACTGATTATATGGTTAAAATGGATTAAATTGCTCTATTACTGATTCACCCCCCCTCTTAGTAATCCAACAATTGGTATCAGAGCAGGTTCCTTCAAAAATCAGTTTAACCACTAAAAGGTAGATCATGGAGAGCAAAAACTTGTATAAAAATGGAATACCATAGTTCAATGGATAGAAGTATGCATTTTGGAGCATAAGGATGAAAACATATATACATGCACATGTTTGAAATTTGGCAATCAATTGTAGATAGATACACAACACCAGCAGTTCCGCCAACAAATGACAAAGCAGTGAAACTTGGTTAGAATAATTCCAAAGCCAAAAATGCACTTCTGAAGGGTCTTAATGAAACAATATTCATCAAAGTTTCACATTGTAAATCTGCTAAAGATATTTGGGACAAACTTCAAAATATTTATGAAGGAGATTCAAAAGCCAAAGCAACAAAGCTTCAAACTTACAGAGGTCAGTTCGAACAACTTAAGATGAAGGAAGATGAGAATATTGCAGCTTACTTTTTACGAGTTGATGAAATAGTAAATGAAATCACATGATTGGGAGAAGAAATCAAAGAATCTATAATTGTTGAAAAAGTAATAAGATCTCTTCCTATGAGATTTGACCCTAAGATATCAACACTCGAAGAAAGATCAGATCTAAACTCAATAAGCATGGACGAATTACATGGAATCTTAATAGCATATGAAATGAGAAATGAATAGGAAAATCCAGATATAAAAGAAGTATCCTTCAAAGTATCCAAAAATTCAAAGCAAAAGGGAAGCCAAAAAGAAGAACATAGCAACAACGGTGACATCTCGGAAGACGATGAAGAAGTTGCCAACTCCATCAAAAGACTGAACAAGGGAACCGACGATAGGTATAGAGGTAAGCTTCCTTTAATTTGTTTTAATTGTGATGGTATTGGTCATTTTGCTAACAAATGTCTTTATAAGAAAAAGAGAAATGATGAAGGTTACTCAAAAGGCAAACAAACATATAAAGGCAAAAGAACCACAAAGAAAGTTTTCAAGAAAAGCTTATGCACCAAAAAAGACATCTCATCATCAGATGAAGATGAAGTTAGTGACAGTGAGATAGAAAGAGTTCTATTCATGGCAGTAGAAGATGCTGATAAAGAAGACTCCAAAGAAGAATATGAAGAAGCTGAAGAAGAATATGAAGAAGTCGAAGAAAAAATTGAAGAGGCAAAAGTTGACTACCAAGAGGAATTAATGTGTGCCATAGAAGTTATCAGAAGAGAAAAGAAGAAAAACAAGAAACTAGAGGCAGAACTAGATAAGAGAGAAGACACTCAAGAACTAGAATAAATGATCACAAAATGTTCAAATAGAAGAAGATAAAAGAATTGAAGAAGCACTCAAAGAACAACTAGAAGAAAAAGACAAGATCATTGGAAATTTAGAAGCAAAGATTGTCACATTAAGAAAGGATCTTCAAAAGAAAAATATGCAGCACAACTCAAAAGTTTTGGATGACATTATTAGCAGTAAAAAATATCATCATGACAAGTCCAGACTTAGATACAATCAAACAGAAAAATGATCAAGCTAAAAAACAACAGAGCAAGAAACATATCCAAAAATCTATGCAGAAATAATCAAGGGGGATAGGAAGATCCACAAGGAAGATTACAAGGACACTCCTCCACTGAGAAGATTCAGTTTTTAGAATCAACAATCGACAGATAGGCCTCAGGAAGAAGAAGAATTTATAAGAGCACCTCCTTTCAGAAGATCTTCAATTCCTAGGTATCAAACTATCTTTTTTGGTTTATGCTATGCATGTAATAATTTTGGACATAAAGTTGTGAATTGCAGAGCTAACAATAGGAACACAAACAACTTTGAAAGTCATACACAAAGGGGTTATCTAAGAAGGCCTAGTGAAACACAGAGAAGAAGTTACAACAGGTTTGAATCCTTGAGAAATGAAGTGGAATGCTACAAATGTAACAATTTTGGACACATGGCCAAAGATTGCAGAATGACAGTCCCTCCTAGAGAACCACAATAGAATAACAATAGTCACAGACATGATCCTTAGAAAAGGACATGGATAGGAAAGCAGGATTAATATAGCAATGAAGAATGCACACTCGCTCTACAAGCTAAGCAGAAGAAACGTGTTTGGTATGTTGACAGTGGCTATTCAAAACAAATGATAGGTGATAGAGATAAGTTTCTTACATTACAAAAGGAAAGAGATGGATTAGTTTCCGTCGGAAATGATGATTCATCTAAAATCATTGGAAAAGGCACAATCAGAATTGGGAACAAGAATACCAAGGCATAAAATGTTCTACTAGTAGAAGATATGAAACATAATCTTCTAAGTGTGATTCAAATGTGTGACCAAGGTCATAAAGTTACTTTCGATTCACAAAAGTGCGAGATAAGAAAAGAAGGTTCAAGAAAATTGATTGCTACAGCTGCAAGAACTTCAAGCAAAATATATGTATTAAGTGAAATTGGAAATGAAAAGTGTTGTCTAGGAAAGGAAGATGAAATTTGGCTATGAAAAAAAAGAATGGGTCACATACATTTTGATAACCTTGTCAAAGTCAACAGAAGAGAAGCAGTCATAGAAATGCCCCACATCACGAAACCAACCAACACTTTATTTAAGCATTGTCAACAAGGAAAGCACACAAAGACTAGGTTCAAATCAAAGGAATATTCAACGACAAGACCACTGGAAAATTCACATATTGATCTAGTTGGACCAACTACAACAAGGGGTTTAAAAGGTGAGAAATACTTTATGTTATTAGTTGATGATTATACAAGATTGATTGCAGTTTGTTTTCTCAAGAATAAGTCAGAAGCTTTTGAAAACTTCAAGATCTACAAGGAAATGGTTGAAAATGAAATGGATTCAAAAATCAAATGCTTGAGATCTGATAATGGAGGAGAGTTCACTTCAAAGGAATTT
>ML786033.1:278597-288886 GCA_009831015.1 Picea engelmannii | reverse complement strand
AGAAGCTTTTGAAAACTTCAAGATCTACAAGGAAATGGTTGAAAATGAAATGGATTCAAAAATCAAATGCTTGAGATCTGATAATGGAGGAGAGTTCACTTCAAAGGAATTTATGGACTACTGCAACAATCATGGAATAAAAAGGTAATCCTCCATTGCTAGGACACCTCAACAGAATGGAGTTGTTGTAAGAAAGAACATGACAATACAAGAAATGGCTCGAACAATGCTAATGGATTCCAAATTGACAAATAAATTTTGGACACAGGTAGTGCACACAACAGTTCACATTCAAAACAAATTAATGCTAAAAAACAACACTGACAAAACTCCCTATGAGCTATGGAAAGGAAGACCAACAAATGTGAAGCATTTTAGAGTTTTTGGAAGCAAATGCTACATCAAAAGAGAATATGACAAAATGGGAAAGTTTGACTCTCGTGTGGACAAATGAGTACTTGTTGGTTGCTCAAGTAGAAGGAAAGCATACAAGTGTTACAATCTGAGATTGAACAAAGTTGTAGAAATAATCAACGTAACAATTGATGAAATAGGCAGACCAGAATCAAAGGAAGAAGAAAATGAATCAATGGAACAACTTTTCGAAGAAGAAGCAGAAGATGAAAAGGAAGTAGAAGAGGAAGATGAAGAGAATCCGACAGAAGCAGAAGAACAAGTTCAACAAGTGCCTCTAAAGACACCTAGCATAAGAGTACAGAAGAATCATCCTTCAGATCAGATTATCGGAAACAAAGACACATGAGTTGAGACTAGAAGAAGAATCCGTTCACCAGAACAAACACACCTAGCACTCACATCTATGATTGAACCAACCTATTTTTAAGAGGCCACCAAGTATGAATTTTGGAACAAGGCCATGCATGGAGAATTGGATCAAATAGAGAAAAATGACACTTGGGAATTGGTTCCAAAACCAAAGGATAAGAATGTGATCGGCACAAAGTGGGTATACAGGAATAAATTGAATGAATATGGACAAGTTACAAGGAACAAAGCTAGATTGGTATGTAAAGGATATGCACAGGTTGAAGGAATTGACTTTGAAGAGACATTTTCCCCAGTTGCCAAAATGGAAGCAATCCGATTGCTTTTAGTTTATGCATGCCCCAAAAATATTAAAGTGTATGAAATGGACGTAAAATCAACTTTTCTGAATGGGGAACCTAAAGAAGAAGTCTACATTGAACAACCAGAAGGATTTCAATTGTTAGAGAATGCATACTATGTGTGCAAATTAAAGAAGGCCTTGTATGGTCTAAAACAGGCTCCTAGAGCATGGTACTCTAGACTGGATAAATATCTACAATAGACAAGGTTCAGAAAAGGAAGTGCAGACAGCAAGCTCTACATCAAGGTAAGTCAAGATAGTATTTTATTAATTGAAGTTTAGGTTGATGATATTATTTTTGCTAGTGATGATGACAAGTTAAGCCATAAATTTGCAAAAGATATGCATGCAGTTGGATAGGTGGCATGATTTGAAGCAGAACTAAAAGAATCACATGTGTTAGCAGTGAAGAGGATTTTCAGATATCTCAAACGAACATAAGAGTTTGGATTATGGTATCCAAAAGGAAAGGATCTATCTCTTATTGCCTAGACAAATGCAAATTGGGTAGGTTGTATTGATGACCGACAAAGCACTAGTGGAGTATCGTTCTACTTGGGTGAGTGTTTGGTATCATGGCTAAGAAAGAAACAATCATCAATATCTCTATCTACAGCCGAGGCAGATTATATGGCAGCAACAACATGCTGTACACAGGTTCTTTGGATGAAACAAACTCTGAAAGATATACAGGTTGAGTATGATGAGCCCATTCCAATCTATTGTGATAATACAAGCACCATCAGTATCTCAGAGAAACCGGTGATGCACTCCAAGACGAAGCACATTCCAATCAAGTATTGCTTTCTACGAGAACATGTTGCAGAAAAGAACATCAGAGTTGAGTATGTGGGCACAAAAGAATAAGTGGAAGACATTTTTACAAAACCACTTCCATGTGAAGCCTTTGAGTATCTTTGCCAGAGACTCAGAGTTATTTCTACTTCAAAATGAATGCTTTTGAATGCATATCTTATATGTCTTAGATGTACACGAGGAAACACCATAAAGAGGATAGTTCAGTTAGGGGGAGCAACCTCGGATGGAAAGATACCTTTTCCATTGATGAAAAAGGGGGAGAGATTTATTGGATGCAGAGGACAAAGGCATGATTCCAGGGGGAGTAATGGTCAGAGAGATGCAGAGGACAAAGGCATGGTTCCAGGGGGAGCATGAGTGACATGAATTTAGTATTGCATGAAATGATTTCAGTATTGCATCAGAGTGTTGCCATCAATGCCAAAGGGGGAGATTTTTTATTAAGGTTGGTTGTCATTGATGTCAACCCTTGAAGAAAATCCGGTAGCGAATTCTGGTAGCACAAAGATTTGGGTAATGGACCCAAGGTTGTTTCATGTATAATGTTATGAGTTTTGATATATTTGAAGGTAATATTACTCTATATGGATAGTACATGTCATGCCATTTTTGGTGGTATGTGGAACGTCACATAACTCTTCATGGTTTGAGAGTTATGGCCTTACAAAGTTGGAGGACCATCATATGTTGGCTTGAAGCCCCAAAAGGTCAACGAAGTCAAAGAGCTTGAAAAGAATAAATTATTATTTAAATGATAAAGTAAAATGACAAAGTCAAGAAAGATTATTTAAATAATAAAGTGAAGTGACAAAATCAAAGATTATTTAAATGATAAAGTGAGGTGACAAAGTCAAGGAGTAATATTTAAATGATAAAGTAATGGAGAACTTTGTAATTATGGAAAGTGGTTAACCCTAAAAATGAGGAAAATAGGTTAAGTGACCTAGAAATGGGTTAAGTGACCTACAAGATGCTTCTAAGGAAGATATTTAGAGAGTATAAACAAGAGGCAAGACTCTTTCATTTTAGATCACACTTGAGCATATTGAATATCTATAGGTGACTTAGGTAACCAAAGGATATCTAAGCCGAATTTTAGAGGGAAGGTGAAGAAAAGAAGGTCGGAATTCAAGGGAGGATAAATTCTTTTGATGATGCTTTCTAAGGTGTTTCGCGTAAAAACGTCATAACTTCTTCATAAAAAATCTAAATTCAGTAAGACCAAATGTGTTGGTTAGAGTACAGTCTGTAGTATTCTGTGTAACATTTTTAGATCCATTCAACAAATATTGTGTGTGGGGCATGCTCTACAAGGTCGCTCTTTATTATAAGCCATAATTCAACAAGGTATGCCATTTTTGTTATAACTCCTTTTCTGAGAGGTTCCAAGTAGTGACACCTGAAGGAATTACATAAAACAAGTTGAAGAAAATTGTGTACTATTTTCAAATATTTATTCGTTACAGCTACATAGTTATGATTATTTCAAGTTAGGGTTGTTGACTAATCCCAAACTAGTCATGTGAGACTAAAGAAAAGTTTGATGAAAATGCTAGTCTCTTGTTGTAAAAGTTAAGGAAGGTTTGCAGGTATGTGATCATATACACCAAGTCTATTGCAGAGTTACAAATCATATTTGGATGATGAAATTGATGAGGGATTTTGGTTAAGGTACATGTTGGGTACATGGTTGAGACAAGTAGTTGATGAATTGGCACATACATAAGGTGTATAGTTGATGATGTTGGTACATATTGATGAGTCATAGTTGATGAGTAGTTGACACATGATTGGTATGTACTTGGTAGATGGTTGGATGCACTTGTTTATGGTACAAGTTGATTACAAGTTGTTTGGTACAGGTTGGTGCATGGTTGATACACTTATTTATGGTACATGTTGAGGTACAAGTTGATGCATGGTTAAGGTTTATTGGTACAGGTTTATAGCGATATATCTCACAGTGATAGTGTGACAGTGGTTCCATCATTCTACTTCTACTTGAGGGTGGTTGGACGGGGCAACGACAGGTGGTTGTAGCTAGAGAACATAGGGGATTGGAGACTTCTTCTAGTTGTAGCCAGAGAATAGGGGAGTTGGAGCTTCCTTCAGGTTGTAGCCTGAGAAACAAGGGGGTTGGAGTCCCCTTTTAGTCGTAGCTGGAAAACAAAGGAAGTTGGTGCTTCCAAGGAATGTAATTCTTCAAGACATATAAGAAAAAACATTCCATGGTTTTTTCTCGCTTTGGGTTTCCATGTAAAACACTGGTGTACTGTGTATGTGTATGATTGTTCATTTGTTCATTTCTTATTTACTTTGTAGTTATTGGATGATAATACTACATTGATATAACACTTGGATTATATGGTTAAAAAGGATTAAATTTCTCTATTACTGATTCACCCCCCCTCTCAGTAATCCAACAATATTTCCTTTGGGATTTCTCTTTTGCGCTAATTCTTGATTCTTTTTGTGCACAACAAGTACAAAGCTCTTCAAATGTAGGATACTTCGTTCTTATGTTCATGCTTGCGGGAAATGCATCCCATGTCTTGGGAAGGCCATTGAGTACCATATTTACTAGTTCCTTTTCTAAAATGATTTCTTCAATCGATTGTAGTTGATCTCTTAACTAAGAGATTCTTACAAAGTATAATGTTATATTGTCATCATCATTCATTTTCATGTCATGAAGCTCATTCTTCAGACTCATTACTTTTCCAATGTTTTTGATTGAGAAGAGGTTAGTTAGGGAATCACACATCTTTTTGGATCAGTCAAGATGAGATATGTAGGGTATCAAGTGGTCCTTTATAGAGTCCACTAACCTGCTTCAAACTTCAAACTGTGATTCCATGATCTTTCCTTTCACGATATCCAACACTTTATTCTTGGCAAGGACGAGGTCAATTCTTGTCTTCCATGTTCTGAAGTTAGAAGCCCCTTCTAACTTGTTTTCTGACTTCATAGAGTAAGTCATGGCTGCTTTGACTTGGTCAACCTTTGACGTTGACCAAAAACTCAAACTTGAAGTCTTGGCTTGCTGAGAGTACCAGGAGGTGCGCTAGGCTAGGGAACACTAGGCTATCTAAGAATTAGTTCAAGCTCTTCTCTTAAGGTGCCTCAACAAGAGGGTTAGGGTTTCATTGCTGCAACAAAACTTTGACTGCAACTACAACAGTGATTGAGCAAATCCTCCCAGTCTATCATCCAAGGGTTAGACTGTTCGAAGATAGTGTGGGCCCATAACTTGTTAGAAAAATAGGTGTGCTCATTTCACAATAGACAATATAACAATGTTGTCACCCAACCATAGGCACAAAGGCCACCCCTGAGCAACTTAACCTTGACATACAAAATAATGCTGGAAGAAATCCAACAACCAACCAAGGTAGAGCACGTTTCTCCAAGGCTAGCGCACCAAGTAGGAATAACCAAAGACCAAGCAGAAAGTCCAAACCATAACCAAGAGAAATTCCAAGACAAAACCGAAATGCCAGTTGTAGTAGCTGCAGTTGCAGTTCCTCTCCAAACTTGCGCACCACTAGTCTTATGCAGTTGTGAGAGTGAGTTTGACAAATGAGCTCTAGTGCGCTCTATTTATACTACTCTATCTCACTTGAGTGGGCCAATTTCTCTTTTTGGAGGCTAATAACTCAATATTAAATATTCTCTTGAGTCGAGTTGTCTCCTAGAGTTATTATCCAATGCTTTAGGGTTTCTCTTTCTTCCCGAAATATTCTAGTCTTGTCAAAGGTTACACATGGAGGTTAATACCTCCCGCACCTACCATAATATCAAAAAGTTGATTACACAAAGAAGCACCAATGGAAAATAACTCCAAAAGGTAGTAGGTACATGAAAACTTATATTGTTCTACATGACATCTTGCGGAGAAGTCAAATGAAGAGATTCTAATGCATGGAGAGAGAGTTAGAGGTTTGGAGAGAGCATAGAGGCATGATTCTAGGGGTAGCATGAGCATCATGAATTTAGTATTTCATCAAAGTGATACCCTTTTCCAAAGAGGGAGAGACACTTTAAATGCAGGGAGAGATAGTAACCATAGGCTTAGAAACACATAGAAAGATCAAAGGAATATAGATAAGGGTAGAAGCCCAAAGGACAATGCAGACAAGGGGAGCATCCCTAAGAAGAGTTTAGTCAAGGGGGAGCAACCCCAAGGAGAGATACCCTTTTTCATTGATGTCAAAGGGGGAGAGATAGAAACATTGATGAGGAGTATGAGCATGAATGTTATCATGACTAAGTGTTGCCATCAATGTTGGTGTTTCCATCAATGCCAAAGGGGGATATTGTCAGAGAGTTGGTTTAGATTTATGGACAGTTGGTTTGGATTGTTGGTTGTCATTGATTTCAACCTTTGGAGAGTGATATTGTATATTTATGTCAACCCTTAGAGATTGATGTCAACCCTTGAGTATGTCTGCTAGATCCAGAGGTATGGGTAAGGAACCTCAGTTTGGTTGAGGTAGAAAGTTATGAATATCGATGTATTTTCATGTAAGATGGATAATACATGTCATGTTGTTTCCAGTGATATGTGGAACGTCACATAACTCCTCACGGTTAGAGAGTTATGGTCATGTGAAGTTGGAGAGCCCTCATGAGTTATCTAGAAGCCCCTAGAAGGTCAAAGAAGTCAAATTACTTTAGAAACTCCCAGAAGAATTTGACTAGTCAAAATGATGGTAAATAGGAGTTAATCATGGGTAAAGTTGTTGCAATAAGAAAATAATTAAAGTTGTGAGTTTGTTAATTATGGTAAAGTGGTTGCAAAGAGAAATTATTTAAATAATAAAGTGGTTACAACAAGAAGTGGTGAGTTTATTATTTATGGATAAGTTAAAGTGGTTGCAAAAGAAATTAATTAAACAATAAAGTTAATTGCAACTAGAAGTGGAGAACTCACGTTTTGTGGATAAAGTGGTTGTAAGTGGACAAGTGGTTAGAAGCGGGATAACCCTAAAAGAAGGAAGTTGGGTAAAGTGAGTTAGAAGATAACCCCTTGAGGAAGCTACTTGGAGAGTATAAATAAGAGAGCAAGGGTCTCCTATTTGCACCTATTTTTGAATAAAAATGAATATCCATTTGTGAAAGGTTATTTGACAGGTATTATTGATAGATCAAATTTGCGGCAACAAAATCACTATAGAAAAATTGCAGTTGCAGAATCACAGAATCATGAAAACAAAAGAAACAAATCCGTAATAGATCCATAACTACAAGAAGAAAAATGTGTGGTTTTCATATGTGTAGTGTTGAATCTATGAATCTGTTTGAGGGTTTTCCTTGTAAATCTATTGGATGCTCTCCTGGAAGTTTAGGGCTTGCTGTAGAATGGTTTTGAGGCAAATCTATTGAAGTATATTGTTGGTGCATGTTTGAGTCTTATTGGTATATCTTATGGTACATTGTGAGAGGCTTTTGTTAGTGGTCTTGATATATGATTGGTACACACTTGAGGCTACATAACAATGAGGTTTTGACACATGATTTAATGTGAGGATCTATGGTATTTGGTTATGGTTAGTGTGATGTATTTCTATAGAACTTTTGATGGTTATATTGATATATTGCTTTGGTATATAAATGAAATACATGTTGGGACATATAGTTGATGAGTGGCACATACGTGAGGTGTATGGTATGGTGATTTTGGTACATCTTGATGAGTCATAGTTTGATCTATAATTGATGCGTGATTGGTACATATTTGGTACATTGTTAGAGGCACTTGCTAGTAGTATTGTTGGCACATGGTTTATGGATGATGTGGCATATATGACTTGGTATACTTTTAGAAGCACATTTTGATTGTGATACATCTTGTTGATGTTTGTAAATAGTCTTGGTTGATGCACATCTTGGTGATACTGTGCATATGGTTGAGAGTTGTCTCAGTGATTGATCTTGGTGAATAGATCTGATTGGTTGATGAGATTGATGAGATAGGTTGATGTGACAAGTTGTTGTGACAGGTTGTGTTGTGCATAGTTAATGCACTTGTGTTGGTACATATTGTCGGTACAGGTTGTTAGAGGTTGTTGGCACAGGTTGTTTGATGCAGATTGATTGGTACAGGTTGTTACCAGGTTGTTGGTACAAGTTGAAAATGATAGGTTGTCAGTGACAATGTTTGATTTAGTGACATGTTGTCTACATTTGGCATTTATATTTCAGGGCGGTTGGATGGGACAAGGAAAGGGGGTTGTAGACTCCTTCTGGTTGGTGCTGGAGAATCAGGGAGTTGAAGCTTCCTTCAGGTTGGAGCCTGAGAACTAGGAGGTTGTATCCACCTTCAAGTTGTAGCTGGAGAACCCAGGTGGTTGTATCCTCCTTCTGGTTCGAGACATAGAATTAGGGTGTTGGAGCTTCCTTCAGGTTGGAGCCTGAGAAACTAGGGGGTTGGAACCTCCTTCCAGTTGGAGTTGAAGAATTGGAAGTTGGTGCTTCCTTGAATGTAATTCTTAAAGACATATAAGAAAATCATTCCATGGTTTTCTTCCACATTAGGTTTACACGTAAAAATTGGTGTACTGTGCATTGTGTGGATGTGTTTATTGTTGTTTATTATGCATTGGTGGATGTTAATGTTATATGATGCAATAACATATTAATGATGAACTGATGAACATTGTTGAATAAATTAAAGGAAAATACATTGTGGTTAAAATGATTAATAAGTTGTATAAATTGCTCATTACTGATTCACCCCTCCTCTCAGTAATCCAACAAATGTCACTTTTTAATACAAGAATATGTTTTTCCTTACTATCTGTTTGCTAGTTTTTCCATGACCTGTGGGACTAGCCTGTGGCTGAGAAACCGCGACTCAGGGGCATCTAAGCCATCAAAATCACTTGGGGATCAGACTCGGCTTGAGCCACACCAACCCTTAACATGGATGGATTTTTTGTCCCCATAGGTTTTGAATCGATGACTTTAACATCATAGAGTGCCTTAACAACACACTCCCTCACCGACTGTCCTACACCTCAGGGACTACTATTTGTTACTTTACCCCTCTCAACTCTTTTTTTTCCAGGTAATATATCCTGAGGAAAACCCCCAGGCATTTACCCTCATTCTATGAATGGTACCCAGGGTAAACCCTAGATTCTTCAGAGCACAAGGCTAAGTAAAATAGGGCTCAAATCCATTACAAAAATATACTCATTATCAAATCAACATGTTACTTACATGAATAGAACCTGGGTGGGGAAGATAACGCTCCATCCCACAACAACTTGAGCTAGACTCAATTAAATTGCCCCTCTCAACTTTATCTTCTACAAGAACCTTGATCTTATAATTAACCACCCTTTGATTAACTTAAAGTATGATATTTCTGCCCTAAAAGCTTAAGGAATATTCTTGTTCTTGGATGTTTTAAAGCTATAAATGGTAGGGCTCAATCCAATATTCTAACTCATAATTATATTCTTAACCTTTTATGGGTAGAAGAGGATATTAACCCTACCCTTGAATGCAAAATATTAAGCTCTATAGATATCAAAACAAATTCATATGGAACTGATCTTATTAGGATAATAAAGATATTAATAATGAGGAATTATTTGCTACTTAAGAATTATGAGAATTCTTGTTATTGTGTGAGCATTATTGCTACTATTGTTGTTGTGATCTCTTAGTTTGTATTTTCATGGAGTATTTGAGAGAAACTCTCCAACTATCACTATTATTATGATAAGTTTCTAGTTTCTAGGGGCTCGTTTCCATATTGGTTGAAGTCGTATCTCTATTATTATGTTCAGTTTCTAATTTTTAGGAGCTTGGCTCCATATTAGTTGAAGTTGTTTTTCTTGATGTATAACTATATAAGCTTGATTTTTTATTAATAGAAAGCAGTCATAAATGTTTATTTCACACCTCTATTGTTGAACTCGTATAGAGTGGAATTTTCCCACATCATTGGTATCAGAGCATTTCCAATCCAGCCTAGGTTTTGGTTCATTTCTCTTTCTTTGTTCAATTCATATTATAATTTTGAGATTGTGGATCTCATGGCTCTTGGGTGTAGCCTTTTTGTACAAAACAAAATGTGTTTTTGGCTTGCATCCTCTGATTATTGGAGTAACCTCTCATTCCTCATATTGGTGGGCACTCCTCCCTTATCCTCTGTGGCATGAGATCCAAAAACCAAAGATAAACACCTCGTGCTTGGATCTATTCCCCACTTCAACAATTGGCCTTCAAATACTTGATCTGTGGCCTCACTCAGCTTGTGGCTTCACTCAGTTTAGTGCATGGCCTCCCTCAGCTTGTGGCCTCATATAGCTTGGACTTACACCCTCAA
>ML786033.1:238354-259498 GCA_009831015.1 Picea engelmannii | reverse complement strand
TAATGGTGGAAAGTATGGCCAAAGGAGGTCCACATTAAACACTGGGTGCAAGCCAAGGAAGGGGGGAATGTTGAGATCAAAAGCATTGTCACCCACAACCTTAGTGATGGTATAAGGTCCATAGAAGAGTAGATGAAGCTTTCGATGGGGTTCAGTAAGGAATTATTTCTGCAAGTGCAACCAAACTTTATCTCCCACCTGCAACTTGTGTGACACCCAGTGTTGATCATGGCACTGCTTGTACTTGGTATTGGACTTACAAAAAATATCCTGAAATTGTTAGCGAATGTGTTGGATTCATTCAATGAATTGGGTGGCTTTATCGACTTCAGTTTTCACATGGGATGATTATTCTTGTGTGGACACAAGGGGTAGTGCAACATCCATGGGACCCAATGGTTGAAATCCCAACCCCACCTGAAAGGGGTTGTGGTCGATTGAGCTATGCATGGCTCTATTGTAACTGTGTTGAACATAGGGAAGAATATTATCCCATGTGCTTAGATTCTTGGAATTGTACATGCACAAAATATGCATGATCATCCTATTGACGACTTCAATTTAACCATCCGTTTGGGGGTGGAAGACCCTGGATTTGGTGAGCTTAGTTTCTAGCCATTACCAGAGGCTTGAACAAAATGTGTTGTGGAACTGACTGTCTCTATCAAATATAATGGTTTATGGTATCCCAAAATGTACCCACACTCATTCGAAGAAGAGCTTGGTAGTGGCCTCTATTGTGATGCTCTTCTTGTAGGCGACCAAAATCACCATCTTGGAAAATCGATCAAAAACTATGAAAACATAGTCATTTCCCTGTTTGGTTGAAGGAAGGCCCGACATGTAGTCCATTGAGATGGATTCCCAGGGCCTTTCAAGAGTAGGCAGAGGGGTGTACATGCTTTGTTTCTTAATGTATGGTTTGGAAATGGCGCTAGCCATGTAGGACCTGATATACTTGCTGACATCTTGTTGAAGTTTCAGCTAATAGAAATGTTGTTGCAACACTGCCACTGTCTTCTCTATGTCAAAGTGTCCTTTCACCCAAATGTAGTGAGATTCCCAAATCAGCTTCACTCACTTACTTAATGGAACGAAGAGATGGCCTAAATGGCACAACAATCCGTCCTGTAGATGAAAATCGGTGATAGCTGTGTTTGCGCCCAACATTTGGTAGGTAATGGTGAAGTTAGGATATCGCTCATAGAATTGGGGCCATCCAGAGTTCTCATGTCTGCATGAGTGTAGCATCGTGGTTAGTGCAACATCTGGAGGTTGACTGAGGCAGTCATTGATGCAGTTGGTGCTCTCTGTCTTATACTTGATGTTAAGATGGAACTGCTACAAGTTTGTGGACCACTTCTAATGGCGATCATTATGTAATTTACCTTGTGTCAGCATGAAATATAGAGGCTTATGTTCAGTGTGGATGACTGTCTCCTTCCCAAGAATATAATTCCTCCACTGGTGGCATGCTTGTACAATGGAGTACATCTCTTTGTCATAAGTGGGGTACTTACTGACAATATTTGATAGTGTCTCACTATGATAGGCCACGGGATGTCCATGATGAGTGATAATTGTGCCCACAACATAGTTTGAAGGATATGTATCAATCTCAAATGACTATTATAGGATGGGTAATGAGAGCATCGGGGCTAAGCACAAGCACTACTTCAAATCATCGAACGCTTTCTATTGTGACTGGCCCCACACAAATTTTTCCTTGCCACTACCGCAGGTCACTGGGCTAAGGGCCCATGCAATGTGGGTGAATCCCAACATGAACCTGCAATAGAAATCAACAAGGCCTAAGAAGCTCTGAAGCTCAATGAGTGTGGTCAGGGCTGGGCAGTCACAAATGACCTGGATTTTGGTTGGATCAACATGCACCCCATGCTCATCAACAATGTAGCCTAGGTACTAGACCCTGTTCATGCCGAAGAAGCATTTTTCCAAATTTACACATAGCTTGTGTTTCCGTAGAGTGTGCAGAGCCTGCTGAATGTGTTGCAAGTGTTCTGCCCAATTCTTGATGAAGATGAGGATGTAATCCAAATAAGCTACCATAAAAGAATTGGTGAAAGGCCGCAAGATATCATCCATCATCCTCATGAAAGTTGGTGGGGAATTTCTGAAGCCAAAGGACATGACCAACCATTCAAAAATACCTTCTTTGGACTTGAAGGCAGTCTTCCATACATCTGTCTTCTCTATCGAGACCTGGTTGTAGCCAAACTTCAGATCGATATTACTGGAGTATTTGGACCCTGTTAGGACCACACAATGTACCTTTTTTTGCCCATACTTTTTGCCATTATTATACCCTTGATCACCTGTATTTAGACTCATATTATCACTTCATCTTATCATTCCAAGGTATACAACGTCCTTTCTCATTACTATACGTTTAATTTGTTTTGCATGATATTTTACATTACTCTCGTACTGAACTATTGATTAGAAGTGCATAAGTGTCCATAATTGCAGAATAGTATTCAAGGCCTGTGCTGAAACACAGAACTGTCCAAGGTCGCTGTTGCTGAACTGATGCTGAAACACGGAGCTGCTACACAGTCCGAGGTCGCATATGCTGAAACACGAAGCTACTACACAGTCCGAGGTCGCATATGCTAAAACACGAAGTTGCTACACAGTCCGAGGTCGCATATGATGAAACACGAAGCTGCTACATATTCCGAGGTCACATATGCTGAAACACGAAGCTGCTACACAGTTCAAAATTACAGATTCCGAAACACGGATGAAACCGCCAGAACCAATGATGCTGAACACAAGCCGTTACAGTTAGCGGTCAAGGCCGACATAGTCAAGAGCGCAATTCACGTGGCTGAAATAGCCCGTGAATTGCGATGCTGAAACAACATCAGCAGCGATGAGAAGGAGCTGTTACACTAGTTGTAACAGCAATACCTCGTTCAGCTCCTGTAACAGCAATCGGTTGCGTGAGAATAGGACATCCTATGATGATTTAGAAAGAGGATCCGATTCAGGATAGGATTCAGATATGCTTTGTATTGATTGTATCGAAGGGATTTCCTCTTTAAATCACGAGGAAATCACCATTCGAGGGAGCCAAGTTTTTGATGTATTGAAGAACTCCAGAGAAGCGAGACGCATTCTGTACTTCCAATTTGTAATGTGATATTTCAACAGATGAATATAAGACTGCTTTGAGTATCCTCCTGTATCTTTTCGTTCAGGGGAATCTTGTGAGAAGGGAGGGCCCACCTTCTTCAAAAGATTCACCCATTAGTTAGAAGTGTGATATTATAATTTCTGCTTGTGCTTTGTTTAATTGCCATTTGCTGAAACACTGCTTTTAATGGAATTCGCTTTGCTGAAACACTACTAACTCTGTCTTAATGAAATTTGTAATTCTTTTTATCAGCAATCTCGTGTGATGTTTTGTGAGGTTAGTAGAGATTTGGTTAAGAGATTCCTGCTCAGACAGGAAGGAATCACAACACCTTGTCTTCTGTAGATTTCATTTCCTGCTGCAAGTGTGCTAGCCAGGGATTTGGTTAAGGGATTCCTGCTCAGACAGGAAGGAATCACAACACCTTGTCTTCTGTAGATTTTATTTCCTGCTGCAAGTGTGCTAGCGAGGGATTTCGTTAAGGGATTCCTGCTCAGACAGGAAGGAATCACAACACCTTGTCTTATGTAGGTTTCATTTACTGCAAGAGTGCTAGCCAGGGATTTGGTTTAACGATTCCTGCTCAAACAGGAAGGAATCACAACACCTTGTCTTCTATAGATTTCATTTACCTTTGCAAGTGTGTTAGTCAGAAACTGGGTTAGGGATTCCTGCTCAGAGAGGAAGGAATCAGACTGCCCTGTTCTCTGTAGACCTCAACCCTCACAAGTGTGCTAAAATAGAAGTAAGGCTCAAGGCTTCTGCTTAGACAGAAAGGAACTAAGTGCTTTGTTTTCTGTTAGATAGAGTTAATTGTTTTCTGCATTACTGTTTTCATGAAATAGTGTTAATACTGAGTCTCTGTTTGAGAGTAAGGGTGTTGTTCTCTGATTGCAGAATAGTTGTTCTTTCCCATTGCAGTATTATTTTTAATGTAATCCAGGATTCTTAGATCGAATTTTAAGAATTGCAATAGGGGAATTACTTTCCTGTAATTTGATTCAGAGCTTCACTTCATTCAAGCAAGTATAAATAGTGTGAATTTCTTTACTACAACACTAAGTGCTTTTGGAATTGAGCATATATAGTGCGTGGCTATCTTTGAAACAAAGAATTCCCTGGGTTGATAATTTATGTTTCACTTGGTTGTTTAAAATTAAATTAAGCAATTATAGTGACCAACATTTTGGCGCCGTTGCCGGGGATCGAACCTGGGTCACCCGCGTGACAGGCAGGAATACTTACCACTATACTACAACGACGCCAAAATGTTGGTCACTATAATTGCTTAATTTAATTTTAAACAACCAAGTGAAACATAAATTATCAACCCAGGGAAGTCTTTTGTTTCAAAGATAGCCACACACTATATATGCTCAATTCCAAAAGCACTTAGTGTTGTAGTAAAGAAATTCACACTATTTATACTTGCTTGAATGAACTGAAGCTCTGAATCAAATTACAAGAAAGTAATTCCCCTATTGCAATTCTTAAAATTCGATCTAAGAATCTTGGATTACATTAAAAATAATACTGCAATGGGAAATAACAACTATTTTGCAATCAGAGAACAGGACCCTTACTCTCAAACAGAGACTCAGTATTAACACTCTTTCATGAAAACAGTAATGCAGAAAACAATTAACTCTATCTAACAAAAAACAAAGCACTTAGTTCCTTTCTGTCTAAGCAGGAGCCTTGAGCCTTACTTCTTTTTTAGCACACTTGTGAGGGTTGAGGTCTACAGAGAACAAGGCAGTATGATTCCTTCCTCTCTGAGCAGGAATCCCTAACCCAGTTTCTGACTAACACACTTGCAAAGGTAAATGAAATCTACAGAAGACAAGGTGTTGTGATTCCTTCCTGTCTGAGCAGGAATCGTTAAACCAAATCCCTGGCTAGCACTCTTGTAGTAAATGAAACCTACAGAAGACAAGGTGTTGTGATTCCTTCCTGTCTGAGCAGGAATTCCTTAACCAAATCCCTGGCTAGCACACTTGCAGTAGGAAATAAAATCTACAGAAGACAAGGTGTTGTGATTCCTTCCTGTCTGAGCAGGAATCCCTTAACCAAATCCCTGGCTAGCACACTTGCAGCAGGAAATGAAATCTACAGAAGACAAGGTGTTGTGATTCCTTCCTGTCTGAGCAGGAATCTCTTAACCAAATCTCTGCTAACCTCACAAAACATCACACGAGATTGCTGATAAAAAGAATTACAAATTTCTTTAAATTTCTTTAGATATGCTTTCGACTGAACACTCGAGTGCCTCCCTAGAGATGGCACTCGAGTGTTCAGTCGAAAGCATATCATCAAGGATGTCTAGTAGATATTTTACCTACCTGAGGAAAGAATTGTATTAAAGGGCAGAGGCGTTCAGCTCAGTTCACTACCACCTCCATGGCCGGGAGTCGCCAGATTCATCAAGCACTACCTGACCTGCGAAGGCCGCTATCAGGTAGTCTATCAGCACGACTTCCTTTTGCTTTCTCATTTAATACATAACAGATGGGTCAAAATTCCATATTATTTGCTGGGCTGTTTAAATAACATGGCACATTACTGTCATCAGGCAAAAGATCCCACCCTGTCACTCACCCACCATTGCCTTGTTCAATTACTCATCAACAGGGGTTTTGAACAACAGAACCGTCCATTAAATAATCCATCCATAAACCCTGCACCAGCTGCCGAAGTTCCTGAAATTCCTGAGGAGCAGCAACAGCAAAACCCCCCAGTTTCCCCCGAAATACCCCATAGCCCGCCCACACGACCAACCAGTCCAGTCAGCCCCCCTAACATACCTGAATCATCGCATACCGCACCAGAGTCTTCCACTTCCGCCCCTCACATTGTAATTGATGACTCTGAACCAGAAAATGCTCCCTGCCTTATCATTCAAGAAAAACCTTCCCGAAAACGGAAGCAAACCTCCCCCTTTACACCATTCTTGCGCAAAAGGAAAACGAGAACCTCAATGAGGCCACCCTGGATGAACACTACCCTAGATCCCCCACCAATTCGACTCATATCCCGTAAACCGTTGACCTCCCCAATCTCGGGATCTTTGCCTATTCCAACCATGGGCACTGCAACACAAGAACCAGACGCCCCAGCAACTGAATATAGGGTAGCTGAAACACAAGAACCAGTTACCCACTCAGTGGCTGAAACACAAGAACCAGCCATGGCTGAAGCATAGGAAACAACCACGGATGAAACAAAAGAACCAGCCGCTGACATTCAAATTGAGTTGCAGGAATTAGAGGCCCAGACATCATTTGCTTTTGAAGTAGCTGAAACACAATCAACTACCCATCCAGTGGCTACAACACAAGAACCAGTCACTGATGTTGAAATTGAATTTCGGGAATCACAGACCCAGGATCCTGCAACACAACTCTCCTCAAGCAAAATGACTAAAGAACCAGCCACTGATACAGAAATTGACACACAGGACTTAGACACCCCAGGTGCTCCGGCTGAAACACAAGAACCAGCCGCTGACATTGACATTGAGATGCAGGAATCAGAAGTTGAAGGTGCTGAAACACTACTCTCCTTGCACTAAGAGGCTGAAACACAGGCATCAGTTGCCATTCCCTTAGCTGCTCCACAAGAAACAGCTAAGGAGACGATGACTACAACACAAGAACCAGTCATCTCTAAATCCAAACCAACAATGGCCGATGTCTTGGAAGAAAACGAGTTTTTAAAGTCTCAGCTGGAAGCATATCAACAAGAATTAGCCAGGGCAAGGGAGGCATATGAAAAAGAATTAAATTAGTACGCCTTGGAACGAACAGAAACCCTGGCAGAACAAACTACAGAAAACATATGCAAGGAATACATGTGCTGCCAATGCGGAGATATTTATTATCAGGTAGGGTATAAGATAGTTCAAGTGCCACTACCAGGAACAGTCCCTCCTCCTTCCCCTTTCGAAGTCAAGAATGAACCTGCTGCAACACAAGAACCAGCAGATTCCATCAAGCTCAAAACTAAACCTACTGCAACACAAGAACCAATAGGCCCTAGCAAATTCAAGACTAAACTTGCTGTAACACAAGAACCAGCAGGCCCCTCCAGGATCAAGAAAGAAGCTCCTACTGTTGTCAACAAGGCTGTGCAAACAATACCCATCAAGGAAGTCACACCTTCCACTCAAGTCAATCTCTCCACTTCCAAGGAACAGTCCACTCAAACCCTGCCTAATTCCACTACCTCAGATGCTGAAACACAAACTCGGTCGTGGGATGAGCATGCAGAGATACAAAAATGGAAGAAGGAGTATGCTGAGACACAGGCCCAACATCTTCAAGTACACAGGCAAACCTGGAGGAATCACACTTTCTCAAATTGGGAAGCATTGGACCTGACACACCAGGAAATTCGAGAAGTCAAGAAGAAGAACAGAGAGTTAAAAGGTAGAATGGTCAAGATCTTCGATTTGATGCACACACTAATGGCCACAAGGAAACCTTCTTGTAACTATTCTTTATTTCTCCTAGAGAGACTCACATGGTTCCAAATCAAAGCAATTATAGAAGGAAAATCCTATGAAGTAATACAACCAACAGATTTTGTCAAAACCTTTCTAGCAGCCTCCATCTGGGATCAACACCTCTTATGTGAAGCATACTTCCATAATGAGGCTCTTCCCAAAAACAGGTTGCTCAATATAAATCCTCTTGTTGGAGATGTTCAACTCCGAGCTTTTACTTCTTTCCTTTATAATCAAATTTTGTGGCCGAGTGATTTTTCGGCTGCCAAGCACAATGAGGACAATAAACTCCTCTGGATTAGGCCAGAACCAGAAAGGGCAGCCAGATTCATTTCAGAATATTATGAGGTCTTGAAGAAACCAGGAGTGACTGAGCATGTTCAACAGCTACAGTCAGTAGTGCTCCAAGAATGTCAGCAAAGCATCAGTGCCATAGAGATTCCTGCCCTCCAGGCCAACAACCTGTTTTGGCAGCAATCCACAGAAAAGAGGCAACAACACAACCCTTTTGGTCCGGCCAACTTAGAAGCAGCAATTTCAAGGGTACCCAGCTACATCCAGTGTGTTAGACACTGTGCTGAAAACTGGATAGGGTACAAATTTTACTTTCCCCTTCTCTGGCTGCCAATATAAACATATCAAGTTAGTTATAAATTGACTAAGAAGGTCGAGACAACAGCATGGAAAAGACTGCAAGAGGTCCACGGGTTCAAAACGCCAACAGACAATACCGCCCGGAGCTACAGCTTGAGTAATTTACACGATGAGAGCCGGTATCAAGACTCTGATTTAGAGTGAGTTGCCTAAGGACATGCAACACCTTGAGCTGGGGGGGATGTTAGGACCTCACAATGCACCTTTTTTCCCATACTTTTTGCCATTATTATACCCTTCATCACTTATATTTAGACTCATAATATCACTTCATCTGATCATTCCAAGGTATACAACGTCCTTTCTCATTACTATTTGCTTAATCTGTTTTGCATAATATTTTACATCACTTTTTGTACTTAACCATTGATTATACTGCAGACTAGCATTCAAACCCTATTTCTGAAACACGGCCTAGGATGCATATGCTAAAACACAAAGCCGTTACACAGTCTGAAGTCCCCGCTGTTGAAACACAGTTCAGGACGCAGATGCTGAAACACGGAGCTGTACACAGACCGAAGCCCTGTGGCTGAAACACAGTCCAAGGTTGCTGAAACACAGTCCGAGGCCCCTGGTGCTACAACATAGAACTGTCATACAGTCCGGAGTCGCAGAGGCTGAGACATAGAGCTGCTACACTAGAGCTGCAGATGCTAAAACACAGAGGAGACCGCCAGAACCAACGATGCTGAAACACAAGCCGTTACAGTTAGCGGTCAAGATGACACAGTCAAGAGCGCAACTCACGTGGCTGAAATAGCCCATGAATTGTGATTCTAAAACAGCATTAGCAGCAATGAGATGGAGCTGCTACACCAGCCGTAACAACAATACCTCATTCAGCTCCTGTATTAGCATTCGGTTGCGCGAAAATAGGACATCGTATGCTGATTTAGAAAGGAGATCCGATTTAGGATAGGATTCAGATATGCTTTGTATTAATTGTATCGAAGGGATTTCCTCTTTAAATCAGAGGAAATCACCATTCGAGGAGCCAAGTTTTTGATGTATTGAAGAACTCCAGAGAAGCGGGACACATTCTGTACTTCCAATTTGTAATGTGATATTTTGACAGATGAATATAAGACTGCTTTGAATATCCTCCTGTATCTTTTCATTCAGGGGAATCTTGTGAGAAGGGAGGGCCCACCTTCTTCACAAGATTCACCCATTAGTTAGAAGTGTGATATTATAATTTATGTTTGTGCTTTGTTTAATTGCCATTTGCTGAAACACTACTTTTAATGGAATTCGCTTTGTTGAAACACTACTAACTCTGTCTTAATGAAATTTGTAATTCTTTTTATCAGCAATCTCGTGTGATGTTTTGTGAGGTTAGCAGAGATTTGTTTAAGAGATTCCTGCTCAGACAGGAAGGAATCACAACACCTTGTCTTCTGTAGATTTCATTTCCTGCTGCAAGTGTGCTAGCCAGGGATTTGGTTAAGGGATTCCTTCTCAGACAGGAAGGAATCACAACACCTTGTCTTCTGTAGATTTTATTTCCTGTTGCAAGTGTGCTAGCCAGGGATTTGGTTAAGGGATTCCTGCTCAGACAGGAAGGAATCACAACACCTTGTCTTCTGTAGGTTTCATTTACTGCAAGAGTGCTAGCCAGGGATTTGGTTTAACGATTCCTGCTCAGACAGGAAGGAATCACAACACCTTGTCTTCTGTAGATTTCATTTACCTTTGCAAGTGTGTTAGTCAAAAACTGGGTTAGGGATTCCTACTCAGAGAGGAAGGAATCAGACTGCCCTGTTCTCTGTAGACCTCAACCCTCACAAGTGTGATAAAACAGAAGTAAGGCTCAAGGCTCCTGCTTAGACAGAAAGGAACTAAGTGCTTTTTTTTCTGTTAGATAGAGTTAATTGTTTTCTGCATTACTGTTTTCATGAAAGAGTGTTAATACTGAGTCTCTGTTTGAGAGTAAGGGTCCTGTTCTCTGATTGCATAATAGTTGTTCTTTCCCATTGCAGTATTATTTTTAATGTAATCCAGGATTCTTAGATCGAATTTTAAGAATTGCAATAGGGGAATTACTTTCCTGTAATTTGATTCAGAGCTTCAGTTCATTCAAGCAAGTATAAATAGTGTGAATTTCTTTACTACAACACTAAGTGCTTTTGGAATTGAGCATATATAGTGCATGGCTATCTTTGAAACAAAAGACTTCCCTGGGTTGATAATTTATGTTTCACTTGGTTGTTTAAAATTAAATTAAGAAATTATAGTGACCAACATTTTGGCGCCGTTGCCGGGGAAGATAGCTATAGATTTCAGAAGCATTTGTGATTTTCTTTTCTTTAGATAAAAAGAATGCATGAAAGACCCCAAAAACCGCAAGGATACTAACCCTATAGGTGGCAAGGGAAAAGGAAAAGGAGGAAGAAAGACTTTCATTGACGACATTGCATCCAAGTCTGAATCTGCTGCTCAACGACCAAATCTTCAAAAGAATTCCTAGCCTTCATTTCGAGCAATTTTTGGAATAGGGAAAGAATTTTGGAGTCCAGAGACAGTCCAAAAGCTAGTAGGAGACGTTGAGGACAGAGCAAGTGCAGCAGGGGAGCAGACAGAAGAAAATATGGATGAGTTTAATGAGCGATTGCATCAAGAGCAGGTAGATCCTGAAGGAGAAGTTAAAGATGAGAATTCTTTTTCTACATTAGGATTTCCTATTGGTGATTTCCCTAGAGGAACAACCCCCATGAAAAATATTCCACTCTCAGCATTTCCAAATTTTCATGGGTTATCATCAGAGGATCCTGATGAATTTCTGTTTGAGTTTGATATATTGTGTATAAGCTATGATTACACCTCTAATGCTCAGAAACTAAAGTTATTTCCAGCAACACTAAAAGGGAATGCACTGAGATGGTTTATGAGCCTTGGAGAACACGTAATCACATCATGGGACCAGATGCAGCAGAAATTTCTGAACAAATACCAGGACTACTGTAGAACAAGAGAAAAAAAGGAGGAGTTATTTAAAATGATGCAGAAAGAAGACGAGAATCTAGAAGACTTTGTAGAAAGGCTTCAATACAATCTACAAAGATCTAGTCATCCCAATGTAAGTAAGGATATTCTCAAGACTATTTTATTAAAAGGAGTAAGGGATGACTCTCTGGATATGCTGAATATGCTTGGGAAAGGAGACATATCCAAGGAATCATATGATGAAATTGTCAATTTACGCAAAAGATGTTCAAGGGGAGATTCAAGAAATAGATCGAATAGCAGGGACACTACATTTTCTAGAGTCCAAAAATCAGCCAGCGGAGGAGCAACAAGAGTGGAGATAGGTAATTTGCTTGAAGATTTCAAGACTGAAATGTTGAGCTCTTTTGCCTCACAAATGGATACCCTGTAGATTAAGAAAAAGAAAGCAGAAGCAGAAGCAGCCTTGTCTATCTTTTGTCCTCAATGCAGAGATAAGCACCCAAAAAGAGAATGTCCACTGGATAGGAAACCTATCTGCACTATTTGTGACAAAGATCATGATACCCAAAATTGTCCATCTTTACCAGGGATTAAGGCAACATTGAAACCAACGGACGAAGAAGCTGAAGCTGTCTATCTGATGACTCAAAGGAGACAATGGCAACCGCGAGGACAAGGTATGAACTCTAACATGCCATTTAATCGTTGGAATAATTATTCTGCTTATAATCAAATGAGTTACCCCCCCTTCAATCAGATGCAATATGCTAATCAAATGAACTACCCATCCATGCAACAAACGTACCCACCCATGCAACAAACTTACCCACCCATGCAACAAAATAACCCACCCTTTGTTGATCCCTCAATATGGACCTCTTGGCCTCCACAACAACAACAATCATATCAGAATCAGTGGAATCAAAATTGAGAGGACAACAAGCCCCCTTTCAAAATCAACTACCTCAATTCTCAAAACCACTCTCCTTTCCAGTAGGTACTCCTCCAATTAACCAAACAATAAGACCCCAGCTACCTGTGCAACCTAACCCCAACCCGAATAATAAAGCTGTCCAGTGCATTGATGTTTATAACCAGCCCACACTTTCCCTCCTCCCTACACAATGCAATGATATACATCTTCGATCTGGGAGAGTAGTGGAACCTACTATAGCTGATGTTACCTCTCCTGACAAAGAGGAAACACAGGAGCATGATGCACCTGAAAAGGTACAATCATCCTCCAACAATGCGGCTGAAACAACACCATTTCCCGAGCGTTTAGCCCTAACCAAAACACCCGAACCACCAGCCTTTAATCTTCTAGGGGAATTACAAAATTTATATGTTAAAATTCCCATCTTACAAGCACTCCGCAACGTACCTATTTATGCTAGGACAATGAGAGATATCTGTGTTAAAAAACCTGGTAGGAAAACCAAGGATCCCCTTACAGTCCATGTTATGGGAGATATGTCTGCATTAATGTCAGGAAAGACTCCCCCAGTCAAATATGGCGATCCTAGCCAGCCTACCATTACAGTACAAGTTGGAAAAACAATAATCCCTCGTGTCCTAGTTGACCTTGGTGCGGCCATCAATATCATGAATTTAGAGACTTTACAACTGCTACAATTACAAGATGAAGTCAGAGAAACCCCTACCATCCTAGAGTTGGCTGATCGATCCACAATTAAACCAAAAGGTGTCATTGAGGACCTCAGTATCTCTGTGGAATCATGGAATTATCCAGTCGATTTCACAGTGTTGCAGCCCAAAACAAAGCTGGGGGGCCACCCTCTAATTTTGGGCAGGCCGTGGTTAGCCACAGCTGATGCTTTTATCAGCTATAGATCAGGGTCAATGACAATTTCAAATGGTTATGAAACAAAGCATCTTACCCTCTATCCTCATGCCACACCCCTGCCTAATAATGATAATTCTCTCTGGGTCGACTTTGAGGATCAACCTACTCAACCCCTTCTGACTATCGGGCAAGCCTTAAGCTTGAAAGACTCTACTGAGGATGAAATTATAAATAATTTTATTTGTGAGCCATACTCTATTACCCCAGAAATTCATAATCAATTAACTGCATTATTGGAGTCTGATAATCAAGAAAATCTTGATTCAGGAAGCCCACCTCAAACGCCTAAAACCATCTCCTCCAAAAGCATACCAATTGAAATCGAACCTGGCAAAACATTAAATATAAACCCTCATTTGACAGATGCTGAAACACAACAGTTAATGAAGTTACTTCAGGAAAACAAAGAGGCATTCGCATGGGACTACACAGACATGAAGGGAATCTCCCCTGACCTATGTACTCACAAAATATATATTAAGGAAGATTGTCGACCAATCTGTCAACCCCAGTGACGAATGAACCCAAACTTAAGAGAAATCCTGAAGGAAGAACTTCAAAAATTACTTAATGCAGGGTTTATTTATCCTATATCAGACAGTGAATGGGTGTCCCCGTTAGTAATAGTTCCTAAAAAGAACGGGAAATGGAGAGTGTGTGTAGATTACAGAGCTCTAAATAAAGCCACTCAAAAAGATCACTTTCCATTGCCATTCATTGATCAAGTTTTAGATAATCTGTCAGGCAAGAAATTCTTCTCATTTTTAGATGGTTTCAGTGGGTACAACCAAATTAAAATTGCACCTCAAGATCAAGATAAAACCACCTTCACTAGCCCTTGGGGAACCTTTGCTTATAGATTCCTTCCATTTGGACTATGCAACGCACCAGCCACTTTCCAAAGGGCAGTTTTAGGAATTTTCTCTGATATGCTTAATGACTCTATGGAAATTTTTATGGATGACTTTACTCCTTATGGTGTTTCTTTTCGGGAAGCACTGGAAAACCTTGAGAAGGTACTTAAAATATGTATACAAGCCCAACTTTCCTTAAGTACAAAAAAATGCCATATGATGATGAGTGAAGGGATAGTGCTTGGACATTTTATCTCATCTCAAGGAATTCAAGTAGACCCATCCAAAATACAAGTCATTAAGGACCTTCCTACTCCCAAGACCCAAACAGACGTAAGAAGCTTTCTAGGACATGCTGGATACTACAGAAGATTTATTAAGAACTTTTCCAAAATAGCTTCTCCTCTGTTTGGCTTACTAATGAAAAATGCTGAATTTAAATGGACTAAATTCTGTCAAGAAGCATTTAACACACTTAAACATCAATTGTCTACAGCTCCTATCCTTAGAGGACCTGATTGGGCACTCCCCTTTCACATATCCTCTGATGCTTCAGACACTTCTATAGGAGCTGTCTTGGGACAGGAAGAAAATCACCTCCCTTATGCTATATATTTCATCAACAAGAATATGTCCCCTGCTGAACTCAATTATACAGTCACCAAGAAGGAATTCTTAGCAGTTATTTATGCAATTAATAAATTTAGACATTACATTACTGGCTATTCTACTTTTTTCCATACTGATCACTCAGCTATCAATTACTTAATGAATAAACCTATTACAAATGCTAGAGTCACCAGATGGTTGTTATTATTGCAAGAATTCGATATCACAATTGTAGATAGACCAGGAAAAGATAATGTAGTTGTTGTTGATTTCCTTTCTCGATTGACAATTAATGATGATAACTCAGTGGATGATTCCTTTCCTGATGAATATTTATTTGCAGTTTCTGCTCACTCACCTTGGTATGCAGATATTGCTAATTATTTAGTTGCAGGGAAGTTGCCATCACACCTATCCTACCGAGAGAAGAAAAGTATTGTTCATCAAAGTGCTTGGTATAGTTGGATAAGTGGATACCTTTTCCATACAGGACCTGATCAAGAAATCCGAAGGTGTGTTCGAGAAGATGAGGTGTATGATATATTGAAAGCTTGTCATGATGGCCCCTGTGGAGGGCATTTTGCAGACAAAAGAATAGCACACAAAATTCTAAGGATGGGGTACTATTGTCCTTCAATCTTCAAATATGCAAGGAAATATGTCAAGGCCTGTGATAGCTGCCAAAGAGTAGGACAACCTAATCATAGAGATGAAATGCCATTAAACCCCCAGGTAGTACTTGAACCATTTGAAAGATGGGCCTTAGACTTCATAGGGCCCATCAACCCTCCATCCAATCAAAAAGTTTATATACTGGTCTGCACAGACTACATGACCAAATGGGTGGAAGCCAAGGCACTCCACAGAGCAACTGAAGAAGCAGTTATAAAATTCTTATTCACAGAGATCTTCACCAGATTTGGAATGCCAAGAGAATTAGTTACAGATGGAGGACCTCCTTTATCTTCTCATGGGTTTAAAGCCACCCTTCAGAAATATCATATTCAGTAGAGAATGACTACACCATACCACCCTCAAGCCAATGGACAAGTGGAAAGCACAAACAAAGTTATAGAAGCCATTCTCAAAAAAACAGTGAAGGAAAGTAGAAAGGATTGGTCCTACAGGCTCCTTGAAGCACTATGGGCCTACAGAACTACCTGGAGAAATACTACAGGATTTTCTCCCTATGAATTAGTTTATGGAAAGACTGTTGTCTTTCCTGTGGAATTTGAGATAAAAACCTTAAGGACTGCTTTAGCTTCCAACCTTGATCTAACTGATGCACAGACAGCCAAGCTGCAACAGCTTAATGAACTAGAGGAGAAGAGATTGGATTCCATTCAGCAAACAACCATAATTCAACAACAAAGATCACAATGGCATGACAAAAATATCATGAACAAGCAGTTCCAAAAAGGTAATTGGGATCTACTGTACGATTCCCGGTTCAAAGAATTTCAAGGGAAATTGCACACAAGATGGTTAAGACCTTACGAAATAGACACAGTTTTTCCTAATGGAATAGTAAGGCTCCTCACAATCGATGACTCCAGAACTCCGTTACTTGTAAATGGTCATCGGCTCCATCTGTACCAGAAACTTGTTTCTAATGAAGATTTTAAGGCCACATGCATGGAGGACGCTCATTTTCTTTTCGTTGAGGGGGTTTCTACCCCTAATAACAATTAATTCTTTCAAGATTGATTTTCTTTAGTATTAGATTAGATTAGATTTCGTTTTCTAATAATCCCTGTCAAGAAATACCATGCTACAGATGTTTTGCAGATTCCTGATTGAAGCACAACCACCAGCAGAGGCTGATCCTATGTCAAGCTTTCACGATGCTAAAACACTGATGTGCAGCACGACTGATTTTCACGATGCCTAAACACCGCTGATGAACACTGGTGACTTTCTTCTTCATGCTAAAACACCATTGTTCAACGCCCTTCATTTCTTCCCATTTCCAAAACACTCCAGTCCGCCACCTCTTCATCATTTTCATTACCAAAACAACTCCATCCAACACCTGTTTCGGTTTTCTCCCTTCTGTTGCTGAAACACCACTACCAGCAAATTTTCTTTTTTTCTCCCCGTTGCTGAAACACCGTTACCAGCAACCTTTCACCATTTCTCCCATTGCTGAAATACCATTGTTCAGCATTTTTCATTCCTTCCCACTCCCAAAACACTCCAGCCCACCATTTTCTCACTACTTTCATTTTCGAAACAACTCCGTCCAGCACTTGTTTTGACTTATTCCCTTTTGTTTTTGAAACACCATTACCAGCAACCTTTCATTTTCTCACCCTCCATCATCGACGAAACAATTCCGTCCAGCAATTGTTTCGCCTCTTTCCGTTGCTGAAACACTCTTGTCAGCAACCCTTCATCATTCACTCCTGATGCTGAAACACCACTGTTCAGCATGATTGACTTCTTCAGACGTTGAAACACCACGTCAGCACTTTTGATTTCTTCAGAGCTGGAACACCATTGCTCAGCAATCCTTCATCTACTGTAATTGTTTCATCTTTCGTTGTTGCCGAAACACCCGCCTTTCACAATCCTCCGTCAGCAAGCTTGTACATTCTCAAATGTTCGAATAGCAGGCCCTCGACATAATCAAAAGTCGCCGCCACAACAACATCACCACAAACAAGCATGATATCTGGTTGGCCGAACGAACCAAATGGTAAGGCAAGGTATGTAAAGTTTATGTAATTTAGTTAGGCCATAATTAATGGGAAAGATTCGACGTCATTATGACCATTTAAGTACATTCAGTACTAACCACACTTGACGGGAGGGGAAGTACATGTCAAATCCGCGATACCATCATTTCACCCGATCTCACTGCTGCCATCCTAGTTCACCACCCTTTCGCACATTCTTACCTCTATTCCTGCATAATGTCGCTCGGAAAAACTCACTTTGTACCAGAGCTGATACACAAACTCTCGACACTGTATTTTACTAAGCTAGTAGCCATGGGAGGATCCATCATAAGGAATGAACCCGCTACCACAGCGCTGCTCGAACAATATCCAGTAGCATATCAAATTTTCGAGCAAGTAGGTTGGCTGAATTACTTCCGCAGACTCCAGTGGTATATCGAACAACAAGTCCTACAGTTCGCCCAAAATCTCCAGGAGGACCATTCTGTAGTCGCAGGCATCCGAATATCTGTAACAGAGGAAGACATAGCAGAAGTCTCCGGCCTCCCCAGAGATGGCACTCGAGTGTTCAGTCGAAAGCATATCATCAAGGATGTCCAGCAGAGCTTTTACCTGCCTGAGGAAAGAATTGTATTAAAGGGAAGAGGCGTTCAGCTCAGTTCACTACCACCTCCATGGCCAGGAGTCGCCAGATTCATCAAGCACTACCTGACCTGCGAAGGCCACTATCAGGTAGTCTATCAGCACGACTTCCTTTTGCTTTCTCATTTAAGACATAACAGACAAGTCAACATTCCATATTATTTGTTGGGCTGTTTAAAGAACATGGCACATTACTGTCGTCAGGCAAAAGATCCCACCCTGTCACTCACCCACCATCGCCTTGTTAAATTACTCATCAACAGGGGTTTTGAACAGCAGAACCGTCCATTAAATAATCCATCCATAAACCCTGCACCAGCTGCCGAAGTTCCTAAAATTCCTGAGGAGCAGCAACAGCAAAACCCCCCAGTTTCCCCCGAAATACCCCATAGCCCGCCCACACGACCAACCAGTCTAGTCAGCCCCCCTACCATACCTGAATCATCATATACTGCACCAGAGTCTTCCACTTTCACCCCTCACATTGTAATTGATGACTTTGAACCAGAAAATGCTCCCTGCCTTATCATTCAGGAAAAACCTTCCCGAAAACGGAAGCAAACCTCCCCCTTTCTACCGTTCTTGCGCAAAAGGCAAACGAGAGCCTCAATGAGGCCACCCTGGATGACCACTACCCTAGATCCCTCACCAATTCGAATCATATCCCGTAAACCGTTGACCTCCCCAATCCCGGGATCTTTGCCTATTCCAACCATGGTCGCTGCAACACAAGAACCAGACGCCCCAGCAACTGAATACAGGGTAGCTGAAACACAAGAACCAGTTACCCACTCAGTGGCTGAAACACAAGAACCAGCCATGGCTGAAGCACAGGAAACAACCATGGCTGAAACACAAGAACCAGCCGCTGACATTCAAATTGAGTTGCAGGAATTAGAGGCCCAGACATCATTTGCTTTTGAAGTAGCTGAAACACAAACAACTACCCATCCAGTGGCTGCAACACAAGAACCAGTCATTGATGTTGAAATTGAATTTCGGAATCACAGACCCAGGATCCTGCAACACAACTCTCCTCAAGAAAAATGACTGAAGAACCAGCCACTGACACAGAAATTGACACACAGGACTTAGACACCCCAGGTGCTCCGGCTAAAACACAAGAACCAGCCGCTGACATTGACATTGAGATGCAGGAATCAGAAGTTGAAGGTGTTGAAACACTACTCTCCTTGCACCAAGAGGCTGAAACACATGCATCAGTTGCCATTCCCTTAGCTGCTCCACAAGAACCAGCTAAGGAGACGATGACTGCAACACAAGAACCAGTCATCTCTAAATCCAAACCAACAATGGCTGATGTCTTGGAAGAAAATGAGTTTTTAAAGTCTCAGCTGGAAGCATATCAGCAAGAATTAGCCAGGGCAAGGGAGTCATATGAAAAAGAATTAAGTCGGTACGCCTTGGAACGAACAACAACCCTGGCAGAACAAACTATAGAAAGAATATGCAAGGAATACATGTGCTACCAATGCGGAGATATTTATTATCGGGCAGGATATAAGATCATTCAAGTTCCAGTACCAGGAGCAGTCCCTCCTCCTTCCCCTTTCGAAGTCAAACCTGTTGTAACACAAGAACCAGCAGGTTCCATCAAGCTCAAAACTAAACCTGCTGCAACACAAGAACCAGCAGGCCTTAGCATATTCAAGACTGAACCTGTTGTAACACAAGAACCAGCAGGCCCCTCCAGGATCAAGAAAGAAGCTCCTACTGTGGTCAACAAGGCTGTGCAAACAGTGCCCATCGAGGAAGTCACACCTTCCAGTCAAGTCAATCTCTCCACTTCCAAGGAACAGTCCACTCAAACCCTCCCTAATTCCACTACTTCAGATGTTGAAACACAAACTCGGCCGTGGGATGAGCATGCAAAGATACAAAAATGGAAGAAGGAGTATGCTGAGACACATGCCCAACATCTTCAAGTACACAGGAAAACCTGGAGGAATCACACTTTCTAAAATTGGGAAGCATTGGACCTAACACGCCAGGAAATTTGAGAAGTCAAGAAGAAGAACAGAGAGTTAAAAGGTAGAATGGTCAAGATCTTTGATATGATGCAGAAACTAATGGCCACAAGGAAACCATCCTGTAACTATTCTTTATTTCTCATGGAAAGACTCATGTGGTTTCAGATTAAGTCTATTATAGAAGGAAAGCCCCATGAAGTCATTTCATCAACAGATTTTATTAAAACTTTTGTAGATGCCTCCACCAGAGATCAACACCTCCTCTGTGAGGCATATTTCCATAATGAGGCTATTCTAGAAAATAGGTCACTAAACATAAATCCTTTTGTTGGGGATGTTCAACTTTGAGCATTTACTTCCTTTCTCCTCAATCAAATCATTTGGCAAGGTGACTTTTTGGCTGCCAAGAACAATGAAGATAATCGCGGCCTCTGGATTAGACCAGAACCACAAAGGGCAGCTACATTCATCTCACAGTATTATGCGTTCTTAAAGAAAACAGGGATGACTGAACATGTTCAGCAGTTGCAATCAGAAGTGATTCAGGATTGTGAACGCATCATTAGTGCCATAGAGATTCTTTCCCTACAGGCCAATAACCTGTTCTGGCAGCAATCCACAGAAAAAAGGCAACAGTATAATCCTTTTGGTCCTGCCAACTTAGAAGCAACAATTTCTAGGGTACCCAGTTATATCCAGTGTATGAGACATTGTGCTGAAAATTGGATTGGGTACCGGTTCTATTTTCCCATTCTCGGTTGCCAATAGAAAGATATCAAATTAGTTACAAGCTGCCTAAAAAGGAAGAAACAACAGCATGGCAAAGATTGCAGGAAGTGCAAGGGTTCAGAACGCTGACAGATAGTACCTCCCAGAGTTACAGCTTGAGTAGCTTACATGATCAGAGTAGGTATCCAGACTCGGATTCAGAGTGAGTTTCCTGAGGACATGCAACACCTTGAGCTGGGGGGGATGTTAGGACCACACAATGTACCCTTTTTTGCCCATACTTTTTTCCATTATTATACCCTTGATCACCTGTATTTAGACTCATATTATCACTTCATTTGATCATTCCAAGGTATACAATGTCCTTTCTCATTACTATACGTTTAATTTGTTTTGCATGATATTTTACATTACTCTCGTACTGAACTATTGATTAGAAGTGCATAAGTGTCCATAATTGCAGAATAGTATTCAAGGCCTGTGCTGAAACACAGAACTGTCCAA
>ML786033.1:219187-230087 GCA_009831015.1 Picea engelmannii | reverse complement strand
TATATATATATATCTTTTATTATATTTATACCCTCTTTTCATTTTTCTATATTTATTCTTTTTATTTTATTTTATTTTTCCTTTTGGTAAATCATTTGCAGAATAAAATATTATTTACACTAAAATATGACTAAAGGAAGAAATTCTAATCACCAGGTGATACTATGAAATATAGGGTTATAACAATGGCTCCACTTGGGGATGGTGCTCTCCTTGTGAGGTGCCAAGAACCAGATACATGTTGCCTTGAATCTTCTTCTCTAGTACTTTTATGCATTCTGATTATATTTATTACAAATGTAAATCTGGTGACACTGATCAGGGGCTTAGGGCCTTCTCTTCAGGCTTCAACCACTGATACAAAATAACCCACACATGACATAAAAAGTAAAATGGTATTTACAATGAGATGAGTGAGAAAATTTTCATTCTTGTGGAACATAGTGCTTGAGCATTCTACCATTGATAGGTCCTCTGGGCAGATCTTCTCCATCCATATCCTTGATAAAAAAAATGCATTGTTTCCTCTGTAGGCATGTATTATGAATGGACCTTTCCATAGATTCTCAAATTTTCCATGTTTTCCCTTTTCTTCATTCCTTGAGTCCCATTTCAGTAATTTGTCTTGTATTTGGAAGTCATCCACCTTTGTCCTTCTATCATAGCTTTTATTGATGTTTTCCTGTATCTCCTGAGTTTGGTTATAGACCTCTTCTTTGGACTGTTGCAGCTATATAATTTGATTGATTCTTCTTTGGATGTCATTGGGTTCAACATGAACTTCCTGCAATAATTTCATGACAGGAATACCTAAAGAAGTAGGAAAGACAACATCCATTCCATACACCAACTGATATGGAGACATACCAATTGACCTTTTTGTAGTAAGTTTGTTTTCCCATAGTGCATGTACCAACTTATTGTGCCATGATTTCTTGTTGTCCTACAACAAATTCTTGATAATGTTGACCAAACTCTTATTTGAATACTCTGCTAATCCATTGCCCTGAGGGTAATAGGTTGTAGAGTGTCCTAAGGTGATGTGGTATTTCATGCAAAACTCTATCATCTTTTTTGATTTGAATGTTGCTGCGTTGTCAGTGATAATTTTCCCGGGGCATCCAAATTTAGAAAGAATGTTAGTTTCCAAAAATTTGATGATCACAGCATCAATGGCTTGCCTGGTGGGTACAACTTCAATCCACTTGGTGAAATAATCAGTGGCTGTGAAAATCCACTTGTGTTGTCCTAATGAAGGAGGGTGAATTTCTCCAATGAAATCCAAACTCCAATGTTGAATGGATCCTCCACTGAAATTGGCTTCAAAGGTAAAGGCGAAAGTTTCCTTTTGCCTTCAAAGATCTGACATTTATGACAAGAAGTCACTTTCTTGTGGACATCTGTAAATAAATTTGGCCAATAGAAACCAACTCTGAGAATTTTATTGGTAGTAGTCTTCCAATTCAGATTTCCACCATGGTCTCATTCATGGAATTCCTGCAAAGCTTTATCAACTTCATCCTTCAACAAACTGTTTAGTAGAATCCCTCCAAAATCTTTCCAATACAAATTTCCATTTAAAATACAATACTTCATAGATTTGAGTTTCAAAAATATAGCTTTAGTTTTAGTTAAACCAGGAGGAGCTTGAAGATGTTGTAAAACAAAAAGTAACGTCTACATACCAGGGAGAGTTTGAGAAATCCTCTTTAACTTGGGGAGTCAACTACTCTTCTTGTTCATTAACTGCAGCTAGAAAATTAATATCCAAAGCATGAAAGTTTGACTCAGCCATCAGTTTGGCTAATCCTTGACCCTTGATGAGCTTGGTTGGTTTGATCTCAATATCATACTCAAGGATCACAACAATCCATTTACCACTTCTGCCATCTGGATTGTCTTGGTTCAGAATATCTTTCACCACAACATTAGGGACATAAGTAATAATATGAGAGTGGAGAATACATACTATGAAATCTTTAATTGCTTTCACCAAAGAAAAAGCTTGTTTCTCCATGATGTTATAATTCAATGCGACATCTCTCAGGGATTTACTGAAGAATGCTATAGGTTGTTCATGGCCTTGTTCTTCTGCAAAAGGACTGTTGCAATGGTATGCTTAGAGGAAAAATAAAATAAGAGGAAATCTTTGGTATAATCAGGACTGATAAGTACAGGGGCTTGTGCCAAGGCCTGTTTCACCTGATCAAAGGAATGTTTTGCTTCTATAGTCCATTTTATTTTTATATCTTTTTTCATCATATTTGTTATGTTTATGAGGAGTTCTGCCAGTTTAGGGATAAATCTTCTTAGACAGTTTATTTTTCCTATGAAAGATTGCAACTCTTTTATGTTTCTTGGATGGTCTATTTTCTGAATGGCTTCAATTCTGTTAGGATCTATTTTGATTCCATCTTTAGATATGGTGTGTCCTAACTGTTTACCTTCCTCTAGACCAAACAGAGTTTCTTGGGATTTAGTGAGATTCCGAATTTCCTGCATTTTTCAAAAACTTTTCTAAGGTGGAGTAAGTGTTCTTCATCTATTTTTGAAAAAACAGTTATGTCATCCAGGTATATGACAATGAATCTTCCAAGTTCATCCACAAAAGCAATGTCCATTTCTCTCTGAATTGTGGCCCCAACATTCATTAAACCAAAAGGAATTTTCACATACATGAAAGTGGCCCAAGGTGTAGTGAACGTTGTTTTCTCTTGGTTGTCAGGGTGGACTAAGACTTGGTTGTATCCAAAAAATCCATCTAACAAAGAAATTCTACTGGATCCAACTACCTTCTGCAAAATATGATACATTTTGGTCAAGGGATAGTTGTCTTTAAGTGAGACTTTATTGAGGTTTCTAAAATCAATACACAGTCTGATTTCTCCACTTTTCTTTCTGGTAGGAACTAAATTGGACACCCATTTATAAAACCTTAATGGGACAATGATTTTAGCATCATACATTTTCTTTATTTCCTTTTCAATTAGAGGCATCAACTTTGGTTTAATTCTTCTAAGTTTTTTCTTGAAAGGATTATGGTCTTCTTTTATGGGAATTTTGTGTTGTATAATGCTAGTATCATAGGATTTCAAGTCTTCATAGCTCCATACAAAAACATCTACAAATTCTTTGAACAATTCTATATATTTATGTTTTTGAGGAGGTAAAGATTTGGACAATTTAATCATTTTTGGTTCCTTATCAGTCCCTATATTATAGTCCTCAACATCTTTTCCAATAGGGTCAATTTTTGGCTTTTTAGATACATCATCGAAATCAAACAGTTCTTCCAATGGGACTAACCCTCTAGGCAGAATGTTATCCTTTAATTGAAAAAAATCTGAATTTTCTTCTTTTTCATTTATTTCTTCTAAATCTATTTTATTTTCACTTTCATTATCACTATCTACATCAATATTTGCACATTCAAATTCATTTTTGGATTGCAGAAAATCATCAATCTGTTCATCATTAACAAAAACATGTCAATACCTATATTGGCGATTAGGATGAAATGGTATTTTACAAGTGGCTACTGAAGTAGCCAGTCCACTAACAAGTATGTTTTGACCTCTGGGAATCACCTGCAAATCATATTCAGTAAAACATTGCAAAAAATATAGAACAACATTTCTATAGGCCCTTAGTCTCAGGTGTTTGGAAAAGTACTCACCTTTGATTTGTTTTATGATAAGTTCGGAATCACCCCTTACCAAAATTCTCTTGGCACCAAGATTTTTTAACAATTTTAGGCCTAACATTAATGCTTCATACTCGGCTATATTGTTGGTACCCTAAAAATTTAATTTGTAGGAATGGCTTTCTGAATATCTTTCTTTTGAATTGAACACCCACACTCCAGCTCCAGATCCTTCTTTACTGTCAACACCATCAAAGTCTAAACTCCACAGTGGTTCAATTGATTCATCAGATTGTACCATCACTATTTCCTCTTCTTCAGGGGTTTCTTTTCTTTCCTCGAAGTTATACACATCATCCTCCAATTGTGCAATTTGACTTTCCATGTCTCCATCATATAAGATAAAAGAATCAAGATCAAAATGAACATAGTATAAGGGTTAGTTATGTGGTTTTTCTTGACTACTGACCATGTATTTCATCAGAGTCTCCCTGTATAATCTTCTTTGCTAACCAAATAATGGGATGGTGGCATAAGACATGTCCAGTTGTAGGGTACCCTGTAATTTGGCCTCCCATGACTGAGACAACAACATACCATACTTTGGAGGTATATCTGCAACAACAATGTCCATAACCATGATTTTGGCTGGTATTTGTGCAAAAGTAATACACAAATCTTTAATCATACCTATGCATTTAAATTTACTTGAATCAAAGGAGTATAAGTCCTTGTAAGGCCTGGTGATATCAAGTCCCAATTTCTCCATCATAGCCTTAGGCATAAGGTTGTGAGAAGCACCACAATCTAGCATAGAATTGTGCAAAGTCTTATCATGAATATTTAAGCTTATGTAAAAAGGAGGAACAAAACCACTGTCAGCTTTTCCCTGAACCTCAGGACCAAGAAAAAACTCTAGTTGATCATCAACAATGTTCACTGTGTCTATACCCACTCCTGGTTCTATGTTCAGGTCTTTGATCACTTGTGATATGTAAGCATTTTTGTTCATTAATTCTGTTAGAGGAATGGGCATTTTAAGTTTGGCCAACTCACTTTCCAGGCTGAATGAGGCTGGAGATTTATTTTGATTAGGGGAATATTTCTTCTCAACTACATTCTTCTATGAAGTGACCCTGGGTTGATTGGTGGAGGGAATATCAGTTTGAGAAGTTTTTTATATAGAGTCAGATACTCTTTTTGTTTGGGCTTCTGAACTTTTCTTTAGAGGGTTATCAAGAACTTTCTTGAAAGGTGCATCTGTTGTCTTCTTAGAGTCAAAATCTTTCTTGGTTGGGTTATCATTGGACTTCTTACTTCTCAAATTGTACTGCCTATGCACTTCCATTATAGCATTTTCACCCCTGTGTGAATTCCTCGTCCTCTTGTCCAGGATGATATCTTCCTATAACTCATCAAAGTACTGAGGTGCAAACTCATCAACTGAAGGTATTGAAACTTACTCATCTTGATCCATGATCATGGGAGGCTCAAAGTGTTTTAAGTTCTCAATGTTCACAACTGAGTAAATATGCATGTAAGGTGGAAGATTTAGACGAAAAACATTGGTACTACTTTTCTCCAAGATAGTGAAGGGTCCATAATGAATGGGATTGAGTTTCTTTCCTTCACCCTTCAATATCTCTTTTTTGATGTGAAGCCATACCCGGTCTCCAACCTGGAACTAATGATCAACCCTGTGCTTGTCATGTCAAGATTTATACTGTGCTTGAATTTTCTCCAATCGTTCCCTGACTACCTGGTGTATTTGTTGGATCCTCTAGATGAACTTGTGGGCTCTGTCCTCTATTCGGTCTTCATTCACATTGACATCTCTCTCATACATCAAGTCCAAAGGAACCTTTGGTAGGTACCCAAAACATTTCTCAAAAGGTGAACTCTGGGTGGATGAATGTAAAGCTCGATTGTAAGCATGTTGTACATAGGGCATCTATCCATCCCATAACTTGGGATGCTTGCTACAGTAGCCTCAAAGCAAAAGTACCACTGTTTGGTTTAACACCTTTGTCTATCTGTTAGTCTATGGATGGAAAGCAGTGCTCCTCTTCAATTTGGTTTCAATCATCCTCCACAAGCTAGTCCAAAAGTCCCCAAGGAATCAAGTGTCTCAATTCGAGACAATGGATGTGGGTAACCCAAAGTGAACCCAAACATACTGAAAGAAGAGATTAGTAGTTTTCTCAGTAGTGATCTTATTTTTACATGGCATCAAAATACACATCTTGTTGAACCTATCCACTACAACCTACAAATAGTTATGACCTCCTTTGGTCATTGGTAAACCCCCTACAAAATCCATGGAGATATTTTCCCATGGATGGGATGGAACAGGAAGTGGTGAGTATAGCCCCAATTTTCTATTAGTGGGCTTACAAGTAGAACACATCACACACCCCTTTACATATTTAGTTACAATTGCTTTAATTTGAGGCCAGTAACAAAACCTCTGCAAATGAGCCATAGTTTTTCCTACCCCAAAATTCCCAGACACAAGAGAAGTGTGAGATTCTCGTATTACATGGACTCTTTCACTTGTAGGAATACATAGCTTTCCAATATGGTAGAGTATTTTTCCCTACAAACAATAGTTCTCTACCTTGTTACTTGTACCCTTTGTGTACTTTATTACCAAATGAAATTGTTGTAGAAACCCCATCCATCTGTCGTGTCGAAATTGTTGCAATTTGGTATTTTCTTGGAGATACTGTAAGGGCTGGTGATCTATATGTATGATTGTTTCCTTTGCTAACAAGTAGTGCTTCCATTTCATTATTCTCTGGACTAATGCATACAACTCTTTATCATATGTAGGATAGTTAACAACAACTTGGTTAAAAGTTTCAGAGTGGTATAAGATAGGCTTACGATATTGCATCAATACTGCACCCATGGCATATCCGTTGGCATCTGCCTCGATCTCAAAAGGATGTTGAAGATTTGATAGTGCTAATATTGGTGCGGTACTGATCTTCTCCTTCAAAGTGTCGAAATATTTTTGTTGCTTTCCTTCCCACTGAAAAGTGTTCTTCACACTGGTTAAAGCATGCAAAGGAGCTACTATAAAGGAGAAGTTGGAAATGAACCTCCTCCAATACTGGACTGCACCTAAGAAGCTTCAGACTTCGGTTACACTTTTTGGCTCAGACCAATTTACAATTACATCAATTTTGGAAGGATCAATTTTTAATTGTCCTCCTCCTACAATATGACCTAAGTACATAAGGGCAGTCTTGCCAAATTAACATTTGGACAATTTTACATACATCTTTTCCCTTTGCAAAGTATCCAATACTTTCTTTACGTGTCTCACATGTTCATCCCAAGTCCCGCTAAAAATAAGAATTTCATCTAAATATACAATCACAAAATCATCTAGGAAAGGCCTGAATACATAATTCATCACACACATGAAAGTTGTCAGAGCATTATAAATCCCAACCGACATAACTAACCACTAAAACAATCCCTGTTTGGTTTTAAAGGCAGTTTTCCATGCATCCAGTTTTGCAACCTTGATTTGATGATATCCACTGTGCAAATCCAACTTAGTGAAATAAAAATCATTCTTCAATTGATCAAGTAAATCATCTATACAAGGAAGAGGGTATCGATTTTTCATTGTGATTTTATTTAAGGCCCGGTAATTGACACACATTCGCCATGTGCCATTTTTCTTTGGAACCATCATGATCGGAGAACCTGAAGGAGACGAACTGGTCATGATGACCCCTTGGTCCAATAAGCCATGTACATGCTTCTTGATCTTTGTCATCTCCACAACTAACATCCGATACATGCCCACATTAGGAAGAGGAAAATCCTGTTGAAGATGTATCTCATGTTGGATTTCCCTCTTAGAAGGTAATCCATGTGGTTCCTGAAAAGTATCATCATACTTAGAAACAATAACAATTAATTCATTTTTATGAGATGGATCACACCCTTGGAAAGCGTCGGATGTCCCAACATCTTTCTCTCTTACGACCATAAGAGAAGATTCATTTTCCTTGCACTAACAAGTGTTGTATTTACTCTCATGCTGTGAGCTCTAACAATATATTACACTCCCCCTTTAGTAAGTTGTATTTGTTCTCATGACGAAAGAAGACTGCTTTTCTATCATAAAGATAAGGACTTCCCAACACTATGCCACATTGATCAAGTGGTACACCATCCAAATCCACTTCATTAGTCAACTTTGAAGCAATAGCAAATTTGACCCTACATTGTTTGGTGACATTAAGTTTTTCTTTATCACATACCCAACGAAGAGGATAAGGCTTCAGATGTGGTTTTGTTTCAAGACCCATCTTCTTGACACGTGCTTCATATATTAATTTTACTTGGGAATCTAGATCAAATAATGTATCTATCTTAGTGTGTTTAGATACAACTCTTATGTGAAATAATTCATTCCTCTTTCGTTCATCAACATGAGATTCATTATTGGAAATTGAACTAGCATGAAGGGAATATTTACCTTGTACTCCAACTGTTTTGATCTTTCACTCATCTCTTGAATCGGAACCAAGATCTCATTTCATTGTAGCAATGGTTTTTGTCTTTCCCTTTCCACCGAACTGTTTCGGTTTCTTTTTTGGATGTAGTTTCCAACAATGTTATTCATCATGACCGCTTTTCTTGCAATGAGTGCAAAACGAATTTCCTCCTTCTCTTGTCACTATGGCAGTCTTCTTGTCCTTCCTTTTAAACTTCTTAAAAGTTTTATGTGGGAGATTGGAATATTTCTTCATGGGATCTTCTTGAAAATGTTTCCACCTGTTCTTAAGGTGAGTGGCTTGCACACAAACTTTGTCAAGACTAGTGGGGTTAAACAAGAGCAAAGTATGATGAATATAACTATGAAGTGTGCCAATATACTTCATTAACGTTTCATAAGAATCCAAAGGAATGTTCAATGCAAGAGCTTTCTTCCTAAATTCTTCGGTGAAACTTTGTACAATTTGACCTTTACTTTGCCTTAAAGTTTTCCATTCCATCATTTCTTTATGTAAATACCCCAATGGATACAATTGCTTCCTTATCACTATTTTAAATTTCGACCATGAGGAAAGAATATTACCGCACTTACTTTTGTCCTAAATCTTGCTCTCCCACCATACGAGAGCAGTGCCTTCCAACCAAAGAGAAGCTAGTTTCACTTTAGCTTCTTCTTCATCAATATGTTGAACACGAAAATACACTTCAACCTGTCAGATCCAATTATCTAGCTTTTCAGGGTTAGCATCTCCATTAAACATAGGTAAAGAAAATTTTACATCAATCTTTAATAATGATTTCTTAAAAGAGGTTTTATGGCTAGAATGATGAGAATTCTTAGAGGAAGAAGAAATAGTACTCGAAGGTGAAGACAGAGGCTCCAGAGGATCTCCTCTAGCCCCTTGGTTTACCAAAGCATCATCGTCTACATGTGATTCCTTTTTCTTCCCTTTCTTCTTCATCCTCTTCTCGTAATCTCCATACATTCATTCGACCATTTCTGACATGCGATAAAATATCATGTGAAAGTTTTTCTCCTGTTCATCATGCTTGTCCTCTTCTGCCATTTTCTTCCTTTGGGATGCACTGCCAACTTCGGGATTGAAAGTCTTAAGAGTTCCTTCACCCTGCTTATGCTTGGCCCTAGTAATCATTCACACTCAACAATTCAAGTCAAAGACGACTGCTCTGATACCAACATGATCCAAGATCTTTTCATCGAGTGACTTATAAAGAATTACATTAAATGAACATAAATTAAAGTGCACCATTAAAGAAGGAAAAGCTAAAAAATGAAGAGACAAAAGAATCAAATATGAACACAAAAAATTGATAACAAAGTTCATCATTGGTGGACTATGTATCCAGTTCCTGCTCTCAAATGGGTAGGCTCTTTCATTAACTCAACACAAGAATTTGGCAAAATACATAAGTATACCTCATTCTGAAATCAAGCTGTAGAAATAATGCTCAGATCATAAAACAGACAACACCACTAAATTCGTGACATCAAATTACCCAAAAATGACTATCTCCATGCCTCGATCCGACTCTGGCACTCCCAGGCCCAAGAAGAAATTTGTCTCGATTTCTGTGCCTTCTCTGCAACCTGCATTAATGACTGGACTGCATCATTTTCCATGCCCAAATGGTCGTACCGTATGCATGCCTCTCCCTGGTGGCTGGGCGGATGTAAATTTAAATATATTTTTTGGGCGTCGGTTGCAATGTGTAGCCTGCGACCTGTTGGTTAGGGTGGATTTGTTATGGCGTATGTGGGGGAGGAGGTCTCGGGGTCAAACTCACAGGCCTCCCCCTTTTGGGCCTTGTATGGTTACAATATATATATATATAGTGGTGGCTCTAGAACCACATCCAAACTATTAACTGTGGCTTAGTTTGGCGTGGTCCGCTAGATTTCACAGACCTGCCAAACTAATTTCCTTTCAAATTTTTTCTCACGGACTATCCTTGGGAATTTTCCGCCTGCCACGTGGTAGCCTTTGATTGGGACACATGGCGACCTCTCACTGGGCCACATCGTCCTCTTCCAAGTCATCACGCCATGTCTTCATGCCACGTCAGCATACAGACTGTACTGACTGCCACGTGGCACGATCCGATGGGTCCACGGATCAACCTAAAAATGCCAAAATCGGGTGACACATGGCAGCCTTTGGTGTTTCCACATCACCATGCTGACATCAACATGCCACATGTCACCTTCCTGCTCCTACCATGTGTGTTGTACGGATGTTGACTCATCCCCTGCTGACTGGGCTAGGTTGACCAAATTTTGACCGTGAATATCTTTCAATCCGTAACTTTGTTTGACGAGCCATTTTGCACTATTAGAAATCTTTCGATGTGCTCTTCGCGTTGATGTCATTTTCAATGAGTTTTAGGAAATTTTAATTTTTTCCCTTTCTCTATCCGCTGAAGCCATTGTGAGTGTCCTGAGTTGCTTCTACGAGTTCTGAGTTGTTCTTAGCCTTCTCTGGATCCTTTTTGGATCAATGCATCATGGATGAAAGTCTCCATGTTCATAAGAATACTCAAAGCAAGGAAAATTTTAGGAGCTAAATTTTTCCTGTAGGATAATTTTCCATGTTTTTTCAAAAGAAGATTAGCCAAATTTCGTTTTTGTCTAAAATGATTCACCCAAATTATATAGGATAACTGTATTTTCCTCAAAAAAATGCCACAATTTTATAGAAACAATATAAGTTCTTTTGA
>ML786033.1:207225-218726 GCA_009831015.1 Picea engelmannii | reverse complement strand
GGGGGGGGGGGGGGTGAATCAATATAAGCAATTTTTACCACTTTCAATCACAATATATAAAATTGAAATTTATCAGTAGTATATCATTTATGATTGCATTCAATATATCATGAGCATATAACCATAAGCAATACAATTCAACAATATCACATCAGATACACAGTACACCATAATTTACGTGGAAACCCAAATGGGATAAAACTACATATTGTTTTCTTATATATATCAAGAATACATTTATAGGAAGCACCAACTTCCAAATTCTCTAGCACCAACTGGAGAGAGGCACCAACCCCCTGTTGAGATTTTATGTAATTTCAGAAGTTATTCCTAAGTGTAATTGTATTGGTTATTCCTAAGTGTAATTCTGAAAGGGTTTATTGATAATTCATGTCTTTTAGGTCTTTTAGAGTATAAATAGAGGTTATATAGATTCATTTTGATCACTCATTGAATATAAGTAAAAGAGAGTAGTACACACTTATCTAGGAGGCTATTCTTGGTTCGTGTCTGGGTCTCTTTGGTCTTGTTTTTGTGAAAGAGGATTGTATGACATTGTGCATGTTGGAGGAATCTATACCGAGGAAAGTTTAGAAGGTTTTCTCCCCCTTGAGGGTTTACCTGAGGATATATCTTGTTGTTATGTGGATATATATCTTTCAATTGTGATCCTTTTGCATATTAAATAATAATAATATATACATATCATCTCTCTTGAAAAATCCACATGGTATCAGAGTGGGACCAGGCCTAACTCCCTCATAGGAGGGCCTAAGAAAACAAGAGAGATAGCTTGCGTTTTCATTAGGTGGGATTGATATGGACAGTGAGAGAGATGGGAGCAATGAAGGAATTAATGTCATGAATAGTGGCACCTACCGTTGCAAAGTTGGCTCCATGCCCGAAATATGAAGCCATCGACTATAACTATGGACTCAGAAATGAAAATCGTATCATCGTATCTTCAAAGTACAATGGATGTGACCTCGTCTAAGATACGCCTTGGGTGTAATAGATATGGAAAACAAAGTGCATATTATAATTCTTCCAGATCTGGTAGCCTGGTGCATTTGGTTAGTTCCAATAATTTCTTTGCTCTTATGGGATGTGTGGAAGGCATGGAAGAGGATGGATATTTGGATTCGAGGACATGCTCTTGTTCTCAATGCCTTTATTAACCAATTGCTCTCTTTTATTGATTATTCACATATCAAAGTATATTCAAGAAACAACTATAAAACAAAAGAGGTGGTGGTTATTTTGGTTAAAAATTAGCTGGTGATTGATAGAAGAAGGCTTATGATGTGTGTGGTCATGGATTATTTTCTTCCAGGAATGGCATGTTCAGGCTCTACTATGGTGGGGAGTGATCTTACAACATTGGCATTGAGTATAATACTCAATATTGTCTCTGAGCTTTATTTCATTTGGAAAGTGAAGAAGCCAAATGAATTATTGAGTGCTCCTCTTCCCGACTTTAATCTGGAGACCAAATGGTATGACATAGAATGGTCCATGGTGTTCAACAAATATACATAGAGAAACATGATGAGGGAGATCCATAGTTGCGTGCTGTGGAAATCCTTGAATCTTAGGGCCCCGACGGTGCCCATGATCTTGTGCATGTATACGTCTTTATTTAAAATATCATAGGCCTGGTTCCCTATTGTGGAGTTTTCGAATTTGATGGAGATATCATGATACTAAAAAACAACCTCTATGTAAATGTGTGAGACATTTCCATTGAGCTTCCAAGTAGAAGGATCCACTAAAGTGATGCATTTTAAGTAGTTTATTTGATTGGCGGTTTCAATCATAGAATTGGGTCTCAGTGCGCATAGTGTTTCCAATGATCGCGTCTCATCTATCCGAGGCAAGGATAATCAAGATAAGGAATCTACGTGGTGATTTGGTAAAATATTAAGAATTAAAACATTAAATGACGATGTGAAAATTCATGGGATCATATCTATTAGGTGATGTGGCACAAAATGGGATTTGAAATTTCCAATTTATTTAATTTTGGATGTGACTGTGTGCACCATGTGGTGCTGGTATCCATGAAAATGACCGATGACATCATTTCAAAATCACCAAGTAATGGAATTACCATGAGGAATAGAAAGAAGATGGCATTGTTTCAAATCCTCCAACGCAGATGATGAAACTATATATCGATAAAATTCTAGAGGGTTTATGAGCATGAGAATGTTGTGGGAGGAATTTTTATAATGTGAAATGAGAATGCCTTTGACGATAATATGGTGTGAATAAATATGCTTGAGAGGCTTATAAGAGAGGCCTATACAAGAATATATTGTTGTGGATATTTTATGATATCAACAATGATCCAATACGTGCAACGTAAGCCTGTAGACGCCATCCCACCTTCTTGTACGTTGTGGGCAATGTTAGCGCTGCATCATTTTGGTATCAGTTTGGTATGATAGCCTAAATGTTTTTGAAGGCCACGGATAAAGATGATTTGTGCAACTACCATATTAATACTTTGGGAGTAGAACCTTGTTCATGGTTGGTGTTTGCATCTGCTTGGAGCCAAATCTTTGGCATAGTTAGTGCTAGTTATGATACAAACTATTCGGTGTTGCTAAGTATGTCACGATCACTTGAACCATTGGTGCATGTTTATGCCAAATGATATTCACGAGAAATGCATATGGCAAAGTGTAAGATTGGAATGATTACCTTGGGAAAAATACAAAAGAATAACTATGGTTGCCATGTTTTGGATTACCTGCAATTTTTCGTTGGAAGCAATGGCTAGGAAAGAGGTGATCGATTGAATGCAAATCCATTGTATAACCAACTGGGAATGCAAAGATAATTCTCTCAAATGGAAAGAACCATGATTCAGGTGTCTGAGTTTGTGAAGGCACGTTTGGAAATATGCAAGGGGAAACAATGGAAAAGAGGAAATGTTATTGTTGCGTAGAGAGGTGTCTGTCAAATTTGTTGTTGCAATTATAGAAGACATGAGGAACCAGTGATGCACATGGTGTTCTATTGTGAATACTATTTGCATTAATATGTTTATTTGGATAAAACTATGCATGCCCGCTATTCATGATAGAATCATGGTTTATAGAAGAGGCAGCCAGTCAAGAGGGATGGGGTATAGATTTTTCCTCAGTCATAGAGGGAGAAACTAGTGAGGCAGATTGAATAATAGGGTTTGTTTTTAGTGACAAAGGGAGTTGGCCTCTAAGTTTTACAAGAAGAATATTAGTCTCATACATTACTATTTGGGATTGGAAGTATGACATATGAGATCTTCCTTGGTTAGGGAAAATATGTTGTGGATATCCTCAAGAGGTTCGGGGTGTTGGACTATAAGCCAATGGCTACACCCATGACATCAAATATGAATTTGTTGGATGATACGAATTCAGAGGTTGTGGATTCTACATTATACAGGAAGATGATTGGATCATTGATGTATTTGATGAATACATGACCATATATATGTTTTGCTGTGAACACCCTAAGTCAGTACATGGTTGACCCGAGACGTGTTCACTTGATTGCAGTAAAACATGTAATGAGGTACCTTAAAGGTACAATGGATTATGGGCTCAAGTATGTTGTAGAAAGTAAGTTCATCCTACTTGGATATTCAGATTCATATTGGGTCAGTAGTGTTTCAAAACAGAAAAGTACATTGGGATGTTTCTTCACTTTGGGATCTGGTTTGATTTCATGGATCAGTAAGAAGCAATCATGTGTAGCACTCAGTACGACTGAGGCAGAGTATTTGGAAGCAAGTCGTGAAGCATGTGGCTTTGAAAATTGCTGACTTGGTTACTCGATATTGCGATGGAGGTGACATATATCTTGTGCGACAACCGGAGTTGTATAAATTTGTTAGAGAACCTACTATTTCATGATAGGTCGAAGCATATCGAAATCAGGTATCACTATATCAGGGATATGGTGTAGAAGGGATCAGTGGGGCTCCAATATGTGGCTATCAATGAGCAGTTTGTGGATGTGTTGACAAATTCGTTGTCAAAGACGAAGTTCAAGTACTTTAGGGACAAGATCGGCATAGTCCCTCTTAAGAGGGAGTGATGGATTCAAATGTTATCACAGGGTAGTGGATGTCATCATGACATGTTGTATCTATTGTAGAGCTACCCACCAACCCTGGATGCATGTTAAAGAGTCAAGGTACAAATGTTATCATAGGGTACTAGATGTCATGCATAAGATATCCAAGTTTTCTGCGAGAAACTGGATAGTCTCATGATGACATGTTGTAGCTATTGGAGAGCTACCCACTGACCCTGGATGCATGCTGTGAAGTCACTATGGATTTCCTGTGATGTATAGATTCATGTGTTCAAAAATCAATGGTCATGAGCTCATGTGGATGGCAACTGTGTTAGAGTATGCGCCAGATAGAATACCTTCCTCATTAAGAGAGAGTGTTGAGATTTTATGTAATTTCGGAAGTTATTCCTAAGTGTAACTGTATTGGTTATTCCTAAGTGTAATTGTGAAAGGGTTTATTGATAAGTCACATATTTTAGGTCTTTTAGACTATAAATAGAGGTTATATAGATTCATTTTGACCACTCATTGAATATAAGTACAAGAGAGTAGTACACACTTATCTAGGAGGCTATTCTTGGTTCGTGTCTAGGTCTTTTTGGTCTTGATTTTGTGAAAGAGCATTGTATGAAATTTTACATGTTGGAGGAATCTATAATAAGGAAAGTTTGCAGGGTTTTCTCCCCCTTGAGGGTATCCCTGAGGATATATCTTGTTTTTATGTGGGTATCTATATTTGAATTTTGATCCTTTGCATATTAAATAATAATATATATATACAATATCATCTCTCTTGAAAAATCAACACCCCTTGATTTACAGGCACTAACCTGAAGGAAGCTCCAACACCCTAAGTTCTCTGGAACCAACCGGAAGGAGGCTACAACCCCCTGATTTACAGGCACCAACCTGAAAGAATATCCAACTCCCTTAATTCTTCGGCACCAACTGGAAGGAGGCTACGACCCCCTGAATTATCCGACACCAATCAGAAGAAGGATACAACCCCCTTTCATTGCCCCGTCTTGTTGCCCTAAAATATAAGTGTAGGATCACTATCACTACCAATAATACTGTCACTGCCACTATCATTGATACATCAACCAACATGTCACTACCATTGTCATCAACCAACATGTCAGTGCCACTTTCACATCAACCTATACCTGATGACCAACCAATCATCCAACTTATCATTGTCACCATCACATCAACTTATACCCGATGATCAACCAATCACTAAACCTGTCACTATTACTGTCACTGATATATCATCATCAACCAACTATAACTAGATCCACTCTCATGGATACCAAAACCATCACCATACCATGTACATCAACCATTTACATCAACCATGTATCAAACCTATACAATCTCATGCATCAACTATATATCATATCACTCATGATATGTCTCAATCATGCCATACACCATGTACCTTAATATATCATCAATGAAGTGCCTCAAGTGTAACCAAGATATCCAAGATACCAATATAGCCAAGATATGCTTCTAATAAATGTACCATAACATCACTAAGGTGTACCTCAACATGTACCAACATCGCCAAGACATGCCTCATGCATGTACCAAAAAATCCAATGCATGTAATTCAAACATGTATCATAACCTCGTCAATTAGGACCTCAAACATGCATCAATATCACCATGAAATGCACATCATACATGTACCAAAAATATGCCTCACACCATGCACCAAAGCTATGCCTCAAGCATATACCAATGCCTCAACAAGATACCAAATGCATGACCATCACATCATCAACATGTAACCAAGATGTATATCAAACCATGTGCCTCAAGCATGTGGCAACATCTATAAACCATGTACCAAGAGATACCATCAAACATGTGCCATATCACTGATGATATTCTTTAAGCATATACCATCAAACAAACCATATGCCAAGTATCCAAGATGTGCCTCAAGGTATATACCAAAACTCATAAAGACACGCCTCAAGCATGTTCCAACCTTCCAAGATGCAACCCTTAAAACACATAAAATAACATACCTTTAGACCTGTAGCTGACATGATACATGCGATTTCAGACTTGTAGCTCTTCCTCAGCCTCAACAACCTGGTACTAGAATCCTCCTCTTATTTATCTTAGTCTCGCAGGACTAAGAACACTCAACTAGTGGGGCCTTGTGGGACAAGGGTTGTACAACCGGTGGGAGTGCCTCACGAGACACCTATAGCCTGACCTACGAGGGTCAACCAAATTAGGGTTTCATAGAAAACCCTTTCTCTCCTCTGCAATCCTGAAACTTTTAGTCACCTTACTCTTTCGTTGCCTCAGATTCATCGTTTCATATTCACCAATAGATCACTGTCTCACTAGAATATATTCAATAAACTTGTGCAAGTCAATGCACAAATGAGAGGCTTCTTGTTGTGTATTTATAGCTTTGTTGAGTGACTTCTTTCCTTAACTTTAGGGCTGACCTGTACTTTCTTGTTATAACAATTTTACCCTTTAATTAATGACTTTTAGCATCTTGTTATAGCCATTTAAGGGCTTCTTGCCCATTCTTTGGGGCTTCCAACTTCTTAACCTCATAAATCCTCAACCGTGAGGAACCACATGACATTCCAGCTATCATTGGAATGCACAAACGTTTTATAAAAAGTAACCCAATGTTGTATTATAACTTAGATTTGAGTTGTGCAAGTTGTTGGGGATGTGGTTTATCATAATAGACCCGTTCATGTTGTTTATTTTTCAATTTCAATTTTAAAAAGGGTGGTTGTGCAAAAGAGACAAAGTTTGTCTTATAATTTGCAAGGTATAAATTGTACCATGTGACTAAATGAAAATGCACACCCAAGCTTCCATGTAGCTCCAAAATGTTTTATAAGTTTTGAGATCGAGTTACATAAATGGTAAATTTACCTATGCATATAAATTTCAGTTGAAGGACATGAGAGGTTGTTTTCATACACCTAGAATTGGGATTTCCTATAAATTTAAATGCAAAATTCCTCAGCCTCAAATGCACACCCTAGTATTAATTTTGAGCCAACTTTTGTGGTTCAACTTGCATAAGTTGTAGTTTGTGATTTTACGCCTGCCTATGAACTTCTATTGGCATTTTCAAACATATAACCTACATGGTGTGCATAAAGGCTAAGAATTGCATTGTAAAACCGAAGGGCCAAGTTGTTAAATTTGGATATATTAAATTACATGCCCAAAGTTGGATATGGCTCCATAATTTAGGATTTAAGCTATAAATTGATGATTACAATATATATAATAACATGTTTGCACAATTAGTAGTGCATTTACACTCCAAAAAGGATTATTTCTATGAAAAAAGATTCATGGCATTTTGATGAATCAGAGGATGGTGGGTTAGGAGAGAAACCAAGGTTAGTTTTGCATTAAGAGTCATAAAAGACTCTTCTGTGCAAAAATAGGCACGAGATGCCTAGTAAAACCATCGAAATGCACAAACTGTATGTAAAAAGTAACCCAATGTTGTATTATACCTTAGATTTGGGTTGTGCAAGTTGTTGGCGATGTGGTTTATCATAGTAGACCTATTCATGTTGTTTATTTTGAAATTTCAAGTTTAAAAAGGGTGGTTGTGTAAAAGAAACAAAATTTTCCTTGTAATTTGCAAGGTATAAACTGTACTATGTAACTAAATGAAAATGCACGCCCAAGCTTCCTTGTAACTCCAAAATTTGTTTTATAAGTTTTAATATGGAGTAACATAAATGCTAAATTTATCTATGCATCTAAATTTCAATTGAAGAACATGATAGGTTGTTTTTGTGCACCCAAAATTTGGATTTCATGTAAATTTGAATGCAAAACCGCCTCATCCTCAAATGCACGCCCTAGTCTCAATTTTGAGGCAAATTTTGTGGTTCAACTTGCATAAGTTGTAGTTTGTGATTTTACATCTATCTATAAACTCATATTTCCATTTTCAGACATAAACCTACCTGGTGTGCATAAATACTAAGAGTTGCATTGTAAAACCAAAGGGCCAAATTGTTAAAGTTGGCTATATTAAACTGCACGCCCAAAGTTGGATATGGATCCATAATTTAGGATTTAAGTTGTAAATTGACGATTACAATATATATTTATAGAGGAAGTGGTAATCAAGATCAGTCAACTTATATAGGACAAGGTCGAGGATGAGAAAGAAGAAACGATCAAGGAAGAGGAAACACAAATTATCAATGAGGATCAAGCAACTTCTAGAGAAGTCAATAAAAAAGACCTCAAAATCAGAATAATTAGTATGGAAGAGGCAGAGACTTAAATCAGGTTGTAAGCATAAATTTCAACAAGATTGGTCATTGTGCAAAATATTGTCACACTCCAATCGAGAAAACATCGAATAATATTAAACAATCAAATTCAACACAATATGCTAATGATCAAGAGAATGATGCTTTAAAATGTGTATTCATTGCACTTTAGAATTCAGAATCAATAACCTTAGAAGTATCCAATTATTCTCTTAAAAGTGACTATGAAGATGCTTGGATATTAGATATTGGAGATACTCAACATATGACTTTTCAACGTGACTTCTTTTGAACATTTCAAGAATGTCGACTAAATTCAATATTTTTGGCTGATAATACAATACACACACCTTATGGGAAAGGTTCAGTGAAAGTTTCTCTTCTTGGAATTGGAGAGAATGATCTTGAATGTTTGATATGTACCAACATTCAAAAATAATTTGTTTTCCTTAGTGATGATTCGACAAGTAGGACATCACATCATTATGGAAGATGGGTTGGTAAAAATCAACTCAAAAAAACAAAATTTGAAGACAATAATGACAAGATATGAAGATGACAAGCTTCTTAGGATGAACGAGCAAGTCATTCCTTGAAAGCAAGATTTTGCAGAAGCTGTGGATTCAATGGTTTCACCTATACAGTTATGGCATGTCCAATATGCATATTTGAATTTTGAAAGTCTCACAACTTCAAAAACAGAGAATGGTTAGAGGACTTCCCACTTTTAAGAAAGAAAATGCAAGATGTGTAGCTTGCATTTATGGGAAAGAAAATAGAGAGACATTTCTAACAAGTTCATGACATGCAAACAAATGTTTGCAACTTGTTCATAGTGACCTTTGTGGACCACTAGAGACTTCTCTAGGTGGTTGTAAATATTTTTTGCTCTTCATTAATGATTGTAGTAGAATGAATTAGGTTTATTTTTTAAACGCAAAGTCAAAAACCTTTGAAAATTTCAAGGTTTTTCAATGTTTGGTTGAAAATGAAGCTAAGGAAAAGATTGGCACATTACAGACTGATAATGGAGGGAAATTTACTTCTAATGAATTCCAAACTTTATGCAGTGAAAAGGGAATCAAAAGGAAATTGAAAAATGTATATACTCCTCAACAAAGTGGACTAATAGAAAGGATGAATCACACTTTGTTGGGAATGGCTAGATCCATATTAACCTTCAAAAATTTAATTCCTTCATACTGGGTTGAAACAGTTCATATTTTTGTTTACTTAAGGAAACGATCTCCCACTATTTCTTTGGATGGGATCACACCATATGAAGCATGGTATGGATTCAAGCCTCAAATCAAACATCTTCAATTTTTTGGTTCAATATGTTATGCATTATTTCTTAAAGAAAATAAAACTAAGTTAGAATCATGAAGTGTGAAATGTATCTTGCTTGGATATTCCAATGAGAAGAAGGAATATCGCCTTTTATCTGACGAAAAATTCATTGTAAGTCTAGATGTTATATTTGATGAAATAAAAAGCAAGAGTGTTGCATAAATATAAATTCTTCTCAAAATATTGGACAAACAAGTTGACAAAGAGAAAATAAAGATGCGCAATCAACCAAGTCAAAAATGTTGGTTTGAAACTAATTGGACTTCTTCAGAACATGACAATTCTTCATCAAGTTTACCTTCTTCTTCACCACAAATTTCATCTAAATATTCATCCAGTAGTTCTTCAAATAATGAAACTCTACCTCTGTATACTTCAGAGGAAATGAGCGCTTTTTCCCTTTATCAATCCTATTTTTAATAATGGTGATAATTTAGACCCCCAAACGAGTCAAAATCAACTCCCTAAGTGGGATATTCAACTTTTAAAAGATGTCAGACCCAATGAATGAAACAAGATAGGTACAAGAAGTTCAAATAGGGACGAAGAATTTTTTTCCTTAGTATCAAATGATTTTACTAAGCCCTCAACTTTCAAAGAGGCAGTAAAACATGAAAAACGAAAAAAAACAAAAAAAAAACGGTTGGTGAGTATAAAGCAATGATAAAGTGGGACTTGGAAACTTTTTGATTGTCCTCTAGATGTCAAACCCATTGGATACAAGTGGGTTTACCGAATCAAGTATAAGCCAGACAAAATGATAGACAAGTATAAGTAAAGAATTGTAGCGAAGGGTTTTTCACAACAGGAAGGGATTGATTATGAAGAAACTTTTGTGCCAACAACAAAGTGGAGCACAATCTGAATGGTACTTGCATTATTAACTCAAAAAGGATACGTTGGATGGATGTCAAAAGTGCATTCTTCAATGAATATTTGCAGAAAGAAGTATATATGACTCAATCTCCCGGTTTTGAGCTCAAAGAACAAGAACAAAAAGTTTGTAAGTTAATCAAGGCGTTGTATGGATTGAAACAAGCTCCCAGAGCTTGGTATGCTAAAATGGATGATTACATTCGCAAAGTTGGATTTAAGTGAAGTATGATGATACCTTATATGTGGACCTACAGGCTAAAAATCTGGTGATTTTAGTAATGTATGTGGATGATTTGATCATTACTGGAAACAATGATGATCATATATTGCAAGTCAAAAAGGAGTTACAGGATGGATTCAAGATGACAGATATGAGATTACTTTATTACTATCTTGGAGTTGAATTATTCCAACATTCAAACTGTTGGTCTTGAGATTAAACTTAAGGCTCAAAGGATAATGTCATGCATCGAGAAAGTTTATGAGAGTGTTTTTTTAAAAGCGTTTTTTCTACCTTATTTATATGAGAAAATTCCTTAACTGAAATTAACTGTGTGGCAGCATAGAGGTTGTATTTCGTGTCTAAGTCAAAATTGTAATATCGAATGTCATGTGAGAAAAATACAAAAATGTAAAACAAAGCAAGGCATCAATTACTAAAGAGTCTCACCTTGTTGCAGTAGAATAAAATAGATAGTGTAACCTCGAATAAAGTATAAAATACAGTAATCCACACAGCTCACGGGTCTTGATTTACTCACAGTAAATACATAGGAAAAGTTGCTTTCTTAACAAATTACTGATGCAATATGATTACAGTAGTTGTTGTACTAAATTGAAATCAAACATTTATCAAGGAAATGCTTAAAGAAGTGCTGAGATATGGAAAAACATAAGAAGTACATA
>ML786033.1:191739-204840 GCA_009831015.1 Picea engelmannii | reverse complement strand
GGGGAAGCACCTGAAAACCCTGATGTAAGAAAAGTTTTCTTTGATGTACCAGTCTACTATTTTTCCCAGGTTTCCCATGATTCTATCTGAAATCTGAGGGGGTGGGAAACCATATAAATCTATATGAATGGGCACCACTACATGATGGTAGATTTCGTATAAGAAATATTTAGCCTTGTCTTCCCACAATTTGGCGTGATAGAAGTGGATAGGTTCAGCATTGGTTGGGGTCCAACTCTAGTTCATCAGCAAAAAAGGGGTCATAAAGCAAATAGAGTCCATAATATATGCAGACATGTAGAAAGGGGTAGATTGTCCCTTTGATTTAGCCCACTGTTATTCAGTGATTTCTTTGGCAAGATTATCTGATAACATCTTGGCCCAGTTGAAATAGTATCCCTTGACCACCTCGTGCATAATTGGCACCCATGCTACCGGGAAATGACTGGGGCTCTTCTTCCCGAATATCCTACAGAGCATCAGATCTACATAAATCATATGGGTATCCAACGATGTTGTGGCATAAATTCCATGAGCGTCAACTCTGAATTTTTCTAGGTGCCCCCACTAGGTCTTGATTATATCTGGATAGATTTTATCATATTGTATACACTCATGTTGTTCAAATTCAAACAACAATGCAACATTGTGATTATATTTAAAATCGGGGGATAACTTATACATTTATTGTATGTGTTCTGGTCGGAAAGACCCAACAACAACCTTTTGAGAGTTGTAAATGCTCCTGGTTTGAATGTCAACGTTTTCCAAGGCCCATCCTATCATGTCGTTATACAACATGAGTCTCGACCACACAACTATTTTGTGTGGCTATGACTGAGCTATGTCCCTTATTTTAGTTGCATGAGTTTCTCTCACTTCATCGCCTAAATCCTCTGGGTAGTTTATAATCCCATGCTCTAGAATATTGAACACCTGTGTCTAAGATTTCACAGTGTCTATGGCTCTTGGTGAGGTATCTGACAGAATGTCTGCATTCAGATTTGCACCTTCACCAGCTGCTTTAGCCATCTTCCATGGTGCCATGTTATCGATAAAATCAGAATGAGATTACCTGTTATAGGGGAATGCCTGAGCTTCTCAGTTGGAAAAACTTACTATTCTATGCAAGATGAAAATGAAATTCAAAATCGAGCAATTTTATTCACATTAGGTGTATTGATTCGAGAATACCTTTACTGACAGAAAATTTGTTTACCTTAATGAGAAATTCTAACTAGTGATCCACAATCTACGTTAAAATCATTACCGTTGATTTGTAATTAATGCCATTAATATCGGTGGTTCGCAATCGAGAATTTTGGATGAAACAGATTTGAAATTTCCTGAATCGCGAATTCACGAAAGGTTAATTACGAGATAATCTCTTTTAAAACATTAATTAATTGTTTTTAACTTTTAAGTGCTTTCAAGTATTCGAATTTCAGGATTTTTAGAAGTAGTTTGATATGGAATCCCTGAAATCCGAAACTACGAAATGATTAATTATCAGATATTCATTTTTAAGTTTTAATTAACCTTGTTTAAGTTTCAGTGCTTCGGAAACTCGAACTTCATAGATTTCAGGATATGATGAAAGGTAAATGTCCGAACTCTGAAGCGTGAATTCGTTAATAATATTTGACTAAGATTAACTTAATTAATTAAGATTTAACATTTCGGCATTTTAATTCTTCATAGATTCACAAGTTAGCTCTTTGTTATAATTTCGAAAGTCCACCACCCGTAGTGATGTGTCGAAGATGATGTCATTTCATATGATGTGTCGAGAACAGGGGGTGCCACGTGTTACTTAGATTCGTATGAATCTTTAGAAAAAAATTTAAAAAATGGATGCCACGTGTCAACCCAGGGAAGAGTCGAAAGATACACATGTACTTATGACTCATTTCCTTTAAAAGTTGATTAAAAGGTGATAATGAACACCTTCGGGTGTCGGGACTTTAACCGTGAAGACCCACCGCAACACTCGAAGTGCGAAGCTCCGAAGCAACCTTTAGTAATTTGACTCTTTAACAATCAGGCGGCTCCAAAACTCGCGAAAAAAGGGGGTTAGTTCAATCAACTGGGAAACTTTATCAACGAAGGATATCATACATGCCTTATGACTAGAAGTTAATTTGATTTAAACATTCGAAAGATGATTTTTGAGTCATTATTTAGTAAATATGAAGTTCGAGCAAGTAAATCTCAAGGTTTAGGATTATATGTGTTCCAACATAGGCTCCATCTAGGGATCACGTCTCCCTACGAGGCATGGAAGAACAGTAGACCAAGTTCCTTCATTGGGTAAATGGAGTCATTATTGTATTTCTGGGAAACACCTTTGGGGAAAAATCGTACAGAGAAAATTGGACTTCAGTCGTGTCTCAGAAAACCTTCAAAACGCAGTCAATTACTGATCTCAAGTTCGGGTATTAATAATTTCCTTTTCCTGAAACTGAGTTTGGATTTGTTTAAGATAATCAAACAACTTTAACTAAACTATCAGAGTTTGGTCGATTTCGTTCGCATCAAGGAAAAATGCTTTTAACGACTTATTCAGGGAATCCCTTGTCAGTTTAGAATGTAAATATTACCGGAAAGAGAACTAGATACCAGAGTATGTTTATACATGTATGACAACCTTACATATATCATGGATATTGCTTCACTTCCAGGGAGCCTATTCAATACCCCAGTGAAGTTATCTACCTCTCCCATTGAATTTCCTTTCACCACTTCAATTAGCATTTTTGCATTTTATTGAGATGAGGGAAATCATTTCATGAATTTCCTTTCATCATCTCTTTTGGAAAAAATGGGGGCAATCATTTTTATGAATTTCCTTTCACCATTTGTCTTGGACTAGATGTGGGCAATCATTTTTATGAATTTCCTTTCACCATCTGTCTTATATTTTTTATAATTTTGAAGTGGGGGCAATCAATTTGCATGTATCATATAGGGATGATATCTACTTAAGATTTGGCAATGAAGGTTTGTCAACCGTTTTTTATTATACTCTAGAGTAAATCTCTCCCGATATTCAATACATATTTTCCTATAGGGAAGATCTTATGGGGAATTTTAATTTCCAAGGATTAGCCTTGAGAGAATTTATTAGTTAAAATATTTTAGAAGAGCCAAAGTTTTCAGGATTAGCCTAGACATACTTTCTTTCAGTTAAAAATAGAGGAATATAAATATTTTCGCCTAATCTTGTTTTGAAGATATGCTTTTAAGATTTTTGAGTCAAGGAAAAATTATTTCTTTCTATGAAGACATAAGGATATGTAGTGAAAATTAGAATAGAGTAAAATCTCGAAGATAGGAAAAATGAAATATGGCGAGGACTCATATGATCTGATGCAAAATAATTTCATTTCTACATAGTCCGCTTCTCGATTATCCAACTTCTCCTTTTTTCAGCCCCTTTTTTATTCTTACTTTCTTTTCTTTTTATTTCATTTGATTCAGAGATCTATATATTTATAATTTTTTGATCTTTGATCAGGTGACCATAAATTTTACATGAGTAGAACCTTGTTAATATCTGATAAGATTTCTTTTAGCATTTTAGCTTGAATAATAAGTATAGAATTTCATACCTCAGATCTCATTTACATTTTCAATCAAACCAATTATTAATTCATCACCTGTTTTGAGAAAAGCAAATGTATTGAAAACTGAATGTTGGATTCCAATACCTCCTTATTTCTTCATCTGATAATAAGTATTCTGTAAGAGTATAAAAAGGAAAAATTCAGAAAATTTTGCATATTTTATATTTTGTTTTTATGATATCGAATAAAAAATGGTTTATTTACAACGTAGAAGTAAAATTTAGATATCCTACGAAGGAAAATGAAATTGCAGATTTAAACAAGAAATTAAACCGGTATATACAATGGTAGTGCAAAACATGATCATTGCATAAAATGTTTTAGATAGCGCCCATTGATAGGGGCATCAAAAAAATTTCCATCAATATTTTCCAGTAGGAATGAATTTTTTCCTTCTGTAGCTACAATCCTGAATGGTCTTTTCTAGCATCCCATTTTAAAACTAAATCACTAGGAAGGAACTCCCTGTCTTTTGCTTTTTTATCAAAAAGGGATTTCATATTATCTTGGTATTTTTGAAGTCTTTCATCAACTTCGACCTTGTTTTGTTGGACTTTGTTTGCATCTTGCCACAACTTCATCACTGGAAGAGCAATATTTATAGGAAGGACAACATCAGTACCATAAACCATTTGGAAAGGGGACATGCCTATTGATTTCTTAGTTCTAATTCGGTTTGCCCATAAGGCGTACTTTAGGTGAACGTGCCAAGCCTTCTTATTCTCCATCAACACTTTCTTGATTATATTCATCAAGCTCTTGTTGGATGATTCAACCAACCCATTCCCCTGAGGATAATAGGTTGTAGAATTTCCTAACACGATATTATATTTTTGACAAAAAATTACCATTGCCATGGATTTGAAAGCTTGGGCATTGTCCGTGACTATTTTTCGAGGGAAACCAAACCTTGATAGGATATTTTCTTCCAAAAAGTTTATAACTACCAAATCTATGGCATTCCAAGTTGGAATGGCTTCAACCCACTTCGTGAAATAATCGATAGCAGTTAAAAACCATTTATGTTGGGCACTTGACTATGGATGTATTTTTTTGATAAAATCCAGGTCCCATTGTTGAAAAGGAGCCTTTGTTTTGATTGAGACTAAAGGCAGTGCATGGAGCTTTTGTTTACCAGAGAATAGTTGGCAAGGGTTGCAGGCTCTGACCTTGTCAGTCACATCAATAAATAACTTTTGCCAATAATATTCAGCTCTAAGAATCTTGTAGGACGTTGCCCTCCAGGTGTGATGTCCTCCACACACTCCTTCATGAAATTCATTTATGACATTCTCTGTTTCAGATTCTATTAAACAACGTAGCAAGAAACCTAGAGGATCTTTCCAGTACAATTGACCTTCAATAATACAATATTTAACTACGTATAACTTCAATGTTCTTTCTTTGGATGGATTCATGTCACTTGGGCACTGAAGGGTGTAGAGGTATGAAACAATATCATGATACCAATTAGAGGAAGAAAATTTATCTTTGATCTAGATTTTATGGGTTTGATCATTAAGTTCCTCTATGTCTGGGATATATTTGTGTGGTTCCAGGTGGTTTATCCCGAGAGCCCTGAAATTTGATTCTGCTAACAATTTTTCCAGGCCCTGGCCTTTCACTAGCTTGGTCGTTTTACTTCAAGATCGAATTCCTAAATTTTGACTAACCACCGACCTCTCCTGCCATCACTGTCTGGTTGTACCAATATATCTTTGACATATATTGTTGGCACATAAGCTATTATTTTATAATGCAATATGTATGTCTTGAAAGCTTTGACAGCTTTCACCATCGCATAGGCTTGTTTTTCCAATATATCGTATCTTAATTTGGCGTCTCTAAGACTTTTACTGAAAAAGGCTATTGGCTGCTCGAAACCTTCTTCATTCTTTTGGAGGAGTACCGCTACGATAGTATGTTCAGATGTGAAAGAAAAGATCAAGAATTTCTTAGTATAGTCCAGACTAGCTAACACTGGAGCTTCACTTAAAGCTTTCTTAACTCACCTGAATGATGCTTTGGCTTCAGCAATACATTTCATCTCACTGTCTTTCTTCAACATATCTGTGATTATTTTGACAATTTCAACAAATTTAGGGATAAATATTCTCAAAAAAATTATCTTCCCTAAAAAAGACTGGATTTCTTTTTTATTTCTAAGAATGTTTATTGTGTCAATATCCTCGATTCGCTTGGGGTCAACCTTGATTCCATCCTTCAAAATGATATGAACCAGAAGCTTGCCTTCTTTCATAGCAAAATGATACTTCTTAGGGTTAAGAGACAAACAAAATTTTCTGCATTTCTTGAAGGTTTGTTTGAGATGAATCATATGTTCTGCATTAGAATTGGAGAAGATTGTTAGATAATGTAGGTAAATAACCACAAATTTATCTCTCCCACCGATGAAATCTATATCCATTGATCTTTGGAAAGTGGCCCATGTGTTCATCAAACCAAATGGCATTTTATCATACATGAAAGTTCCCCACAGAGAAGTAAATGCAATTTTTTTCTTTATCAATTTCGTTGTATCCGGAAAAACCCTCAATCATAGAAATTATGTTAGCTCCAACTTCTTTTTCGAGGACATGATCCATTTTTGGCAATGGGTATTTATCTTTGAGGGATAACAGGTTTAAATTTTTGAAATCTACACAAAGCCTTATTTCTCCACTTTTCTTCCTAACAGGTACCATATTTTCTACCCATTTTGAATACCTGAGTGGAATGATAATCTTTGCATCTAGAATCTTCTTGAATTCTCTTTCTATTACTGGCAAGAGGATAGGGTTTATCTGTCTTAGCTTTTGCCTAAAAGGTTTGATACCATGCTTCAAAGGAATCTTATATTCAATTATAGAGGTATCGTAAGTTTTTAAATCATCATAAGACCATGCAAATGCGTATTTATATTGTTTAAGCAATTCAACATATTTATTCTTCACCTGGGATGGGAGGTATTTAGATATCTTGACTAGCTTAGGATCTTCTTTAGTTCCTATATTGTAGTCTTCAACCTCTTCGGGTCGAGGTCGTAAGGTAGATTTTAAGGGTATATCATCTTGGTCAAACAATCTCTCTAAAGATATCAAACCCCTAGGGATCTGATTGTTCTTAAGCACAAGCATTCAGTGATTTGCGATCTTATCCTGGAACTTTTCAGGATCTTCACCTTCTTGCATGATCCAGATAGGATCATTCTAATTCTATTGATCTATACGAGTCTCAGAGAACTCGTTAACCATTTCTAGGAACTGTTTAATCTGCTCATCATCTTCAAAAACTTGCCAGTGCCACACATTGTTTGGAATCAACGGTCTGTGTCTCATATCAATATGATATTTCAACTTTAGGACAGTAGGTGGAACAAACATAGCAACTTCTTTGGCTAAAGAGTCTGCCTGTTGATTTTCCATTCTGGTAATATAGTAAATGTTATATGACGAGAAAAAATTATCTATCAAGTCCCAGGCGCAATTCCTGTATGACCTTAGCCTTGTATGTTTAGCTTGATATTGCTGCTTTATTTGTTTCACAATAAGCTCTGCATCACAATAAACTATTAGATGTTCAATTTTTAGTTTCCTGGCAACCTCTAATCTTAAGACTAGAGCTTCGTATTCACAAACATTATTTGTATAATCAATTTCCCATTGTAATCTGTATGAAAAGGGAATGGCATACTCATCTCCAGGTGCAACAAATAACACTCCAGCCCCAGCCCCTTCGCAGGACAAAGCGCCATCAAAAAGCATTTTCCATACTCCTTCTCTACTATTTAGATTTTTTTTTTTGCTATTTTTTTTGTTTTCTTCTTCTATACTTTCTTCAAAATCATCTTCTATTTATAAAATACAATTTCCTAGATCCTGATCGACAACATAGACTGGATAATTGTTAGGTTTTTTGGAGTCACTTACAGTATATGCCAGTCTAGTCTCTCTATACAATCAAGTAAATTATCCACYGAAAATYGGGATTRTAGCATAYCTCATGTCCAGTTGAAGTGATCCTCCTAATTTTGYGCCCCAAKACCTGTATAGAAGCATGCCATACTTGGCGGGGACGTCAGCAACRAATACATCCATAAGGATACTTTTTAYAGGAATCTGTGCAAGATTCACTACCAAATCCTTGATCATGTCGAGACACTTAACTTTTCTTGAATCAAACGAGTATAAGTCTTGATAAGGTCTAGTGATTTCGAGGCCCAACTTTTCCATAATAATTTTAGGAATTAAGTTATGAGAGGCCCCAAAATCTAGCATGCAATTGTGAAGTAAGTGATCATGCACAATCAATGTAATATAAAACTGAGCAACAAATCCTTAGTACTTTTGATGTGTGGACCAAACATAATCATTGGTATTTCATCTTGCATATAGTTCACATCTGCATGGCATTCATCATCAATTTTTTTTATCATTTTAGCAATCTGTTTTTTATAAATTGGATTCTTAGCAAGCTCAACCATAGGCATGGGTGTTTTAATTTTATTTAGTTCATTTTCTAAACTAAAACTTCCAGTTGTTTTTTTGACCTCTCTGGTTGAAGCTTGTGCTTCATTATTCTTCGTTTTCTTATTTTTTGTTGCTCTGGTTTTAACTATTTTGGTTCGGGCAACTTGTGTTTCAACTAGTGGTTTAGTGACAACTACCTCACTCACTTTATTTCCTGATAAAATATTTTTTGGTGGAACACTTGTAGTATTAGTTTCTTTGGGCCTTAAATTATACTTCTGTTGAAGCTCAACCATTATGGATTCGTCGATTCCTTGATATGCAGAATCTCCCAGATTGTTTATACTTTCCTCAATACTAAACAGAGGTTCTTGGTCTAGAGATCTTTCATAATCCTGTCTGGTTAAATGAGGTTCCTGGTCATCATCACTAAGGTTATTTATATCCTCTTCTAACCAATCATAGTTTTTCATATCATCCCTTTGCATAAAAAATTTCGTTTTAAATGGAGCCTAGATTTTTTTATCTTCATTTTTCACTTGTCTCTGCTGGGTCTGGGGGTTAGGATTTCTCCTGAAATATTTTCTAGTGAACGGATCAGGTTTGGCTTGGTCTATTGCCATTCTAGAGATTTTGTTTGACAAATATTTGATTATCTTAGCCATGTCATCCATTTTTTTCTTCCGCAGACTTCCAAGATCCGGAGGGCCCTTCTTGTTCACTAAAGTGTTTAGGTTCTTTGGTTCTTGTTTCAACCTTGGCTTTTAATTTACCCAATGCCATCATGTTTGATTCTATTTATATGGCACCATCTTGAATTCCTACCAGAGTGGCAGATCTTCTTTCTCTTAAAAGCAGGGCAAAGTCGGGCTCAAAATCCCCCACGAAAGTTACCTTTTTCGTAGGTTGAGAGAGTTTAACTTTGGCTAGGATATTATGGTAGAGTTTGTTAAACCTCTGAGTAAATTCAAGAACCAACTTAGAATTCCTTTTTCTTAGAGCCCTGAATTCAGTCAGATAATATATATGGTCTTTGTTTTCTCCCCACTGTCTTAAAAAAGCATTTTCTAAATCATCATACGACTGTAGGGATCCTACTAGGAGTCCTCGAAACCAAATTCTTACTTGTCCTTCGAAATTTTGCACTAAAATCCTTGAGTAAACATCTTCATGCACAATACCAAGGATATCAATGAACTGATCGAAAAAGGTTATGTGCTCTGTTGCAGTTAAATCTCCCTCTCCCGTAAATTTTGGTAAGTTCTTCATATAATTTTCGAGTAAATCGTGAAGGATAAAAGGAAGGACTAAGGGAGCGTATCTGGCCGCTACCTTGGAAAAAGTCCTAGGGGGTAGGGGTTGTCCTTGACCTTGTCCACCTGCTCCTCCACCTCTGGTAGTAGCCATCGAAAGTCTGGGGGACAGACTTTGTGAAAAAAGAGGGTTTTCAAAAACTTCTAGGGACCAAAGTGGTGACCTTTCAACTTCTTTGGAATGTAGCGAAGGCGATTCCGAAAAAAGGTCATTAGGAGAAGAAAAGTCTAGAGGAGGGGGGAAAATAAATCATGGACTAGTTTCCTCAGACTTATAAGATGTATAAATAGGAGAGTCATTTGGGGATGAATCTAGGTATAAAATGTGTTCTTTAGGGTTTTGGAGAGCTGGAACTTTTAATTTGCGTAAGGATGAATTTGACACAGTATTAGCGAGAATGAGTAACGAGGAGGGTCTTTTTTTTTTACCGTTGGGAGTATCATTCAAGTCAATTTCAATATTTAATTAGGATATAATTACCTCAGGGTTCTCAAATCTAACCTCAAGTTGTATTAGTTGACGCCTCCACAGAGGGTGCTTGTTTAGAATTTTCTTCGGGGGTTGGTTCTTCAACTAGAACCTTAGTATTGACTTGTGCAACTTTGGGTTGGTATTTGTTACCTGTCGATGTGGTAGTCGACTTGAGGTATCCCTTTGGTTTCAACAACCTTTCGGGATCTGATACATGTGTAGTCTGCTTATTGTCTGGGTTCTTTCTGGTATTCTTTTGACTGAATGCCAGTTTATCTTGGTGGAGTCTCCAAGTGAAAGATAAAAATAGCCATAATTCAATATTCAATCTTTTTTCACTATGAAAGATAGAATCTTACCTTGTCATTTTCCCAGGGAAAAATAACTCCGTTTCTCTGTCCCCGACAACGACGCCAAAAATATGTTGGTCCTGAGATTAAACTTAATGCTCAAAGGATAATGTCAGGAATCATGAAATTTTATGAGAATGTTTTTTTAAAAGTGATTTTTCTACGTTATTTATATGAGAAAAATTCCTTAACTGAAATTAACAGTGTGGCAGCACAGAGGCCATATTTCGTCTCTGAGTCAAAATTGTAATATCGAATGGCATGGGAGAAAAATACAAAGCTGTGAAACAAAGAAAGGTATCAATTACTGAAGAGTCTCACCTTGTTGTAGTAGAAGAAAATAGATAGTGTAACCTTGAATAAAGTATAAAATACAGTAATCCACACATCTCCCAGGTCTTGATTTACTCACAGTAAATACAGAGGAAAAGTTGTTTACTTAACAAATTACTGATGCAATATGATTACAGTTGTTGTTGTACTAAATTGAAATCAAACATTTATCAAGGAAATGCTTAAAAAAGTGTTGAGATATGGAAAAACAAAAGAAGTACATAACCCGGATTAAACAAAACTTTAAATCTCTTTCTGCACTTCTATTAATACTCAATAAGGAGAGTTTTCTCTATTACAATCGACAAGAAGTAGCCTTTTGATAGATCTTGAATCTATCTATTTATAAAAACTCCCTCAAATCAAAACGGTTGGACTTTTTATAACTAAAAATAACAAATATTTTTGAATAAGGCAACAATATGTAAGAACTAAAGAGTTCCACTAGAGTTTTCCTCTGTCTCTTAGTTTGCTGGCAGGGGCGTTTATTTTCCTCATTGTGTCTTTAGCCTAGATACAACTGGCATCTGATTCTTCACATGTATGAATAGTATGTGCATGTTTCCTTACTTGTTTCCGGATGTAATTTTTTTCTCATATTCAATACATTGGATGCATTTACTCAATAATTGCACCACTAACCTTGAAGGATCCGTTGCTTTGTTCACCTCGAAAGTGTATAGATTTCTTTCTATATGAGGCAAATTTTCTTATATCCTTTTCGCTTTTTGAGATGTAAACTATAACTGTAAACTTGGATTTACTATCCATTTGCTTATTTGAAGGAGATCAATCTGGTTCATATTCTGGATGGTTGTCAGAGCTTCTTCTTTGCTTGTTCTGGTATTATACTAGTTCTTGGCTATATCAATTTGACCTAGGGCTTCGGGAATATCATTTCCTTCAAAATAAATTAGTCCTTTGTCTAGTGATGTCAATGCTTCTAAAAAAGCTTCAATTACATCTCTGGAAAGCCTCTTGCTTCCTACTAAATTTGTTTCCCAGACCTTTAAAACCATTTCACCTCTTATTTGTTTCAAAAGAGAAAGTCGATGAACATCCGAGACATCCTCCTTTGGTACTAATAAGACAGTTTCTTAAAACTTGATTCGAGCTGAGCAAGCTTCTCTTTCTTTAATACATATATTTTTGAGGGCGAGGTCTGCTGCCTAGTAGTATTTCTGGATGACATCGACCTTCACAAAGAGATATTGCTAGGTTGTTTCTAGCCTTTCATTTACCTCCAGTGCTTGAGACTGAAAAGATGATATCTCTATTGAAGTACCTTCGGTCAACTCCAACCAAGCTTGCAATTGTTTTATCAGTTCAACATGTTGGGTGATTAGTCCTTGATTGAACTGTGAATTCCTTTGGAGCTCATCAAAGTTGGATTGGAGCTGTTGAATTTGTTGTTTATCATATGCTCTAATCTGCTCGAAATATCGACTCATCCTATTCTGAAAATTCTGCTCAGTTGTTAGTATTTTCTTTTGAAGTCGCTCTACCAACCGATTTATCTGTTTTAACTGCTCGGACATATTTTCTACATACCATTGATTTTCCATGGCAAAGGCACCTAATGAACCTGCCATTTCCTTAGCGAATTCTGAATGGCCTCTGTTTTGTCCCTCGTACACCAGTCTTTGCCTTTTGACCATCACTCCATCTTTATAATGTGTTTCTCATTTGACTATAGCCCTCCTTTTCTTGCTGAAGAAGAAGTCTGAAGGGGGAATATCTTTTGGTGCAATTGGGGTGAGATCATCTATAAAAATAACTTCGTAACTGAGATTTCTGAAACTAGACTGCAATGGTGTCAACGAAGTGATAGGGATACCTATCTTCATAGATAGTTGTTTCCCAGTAGTATTGGCCATAGAGGTGGCTGTAGTGGAAATAAATGTATCTTGTCCTTGCTTCAGAAAGGATTCAAGCTGAGCCTTTGCTTGAGGGCATAGTGGATTTGATACTGAAGCTTGCAATTCCTCAGTTGAAACTTCAATGTCCTTTGGGTTTTCCTTAGTTTCCTATTTTCCAGAGCTCCCTGTCTCAAAACTTGGAGGTACAATTTCCTATGTAGACAAAGTGGCTACCGACTCTCCTTGTGGTACTTTCGAAAAGCTATTCCATCTATGCTTTTGAAAATTGAAGAAACTGTCTTGTTGATCTGGGGACAAAGCTTGGACTCTATTCAGTACTTCCTCATATGACCAAACTCCCCTGAATATTTCGTCATGCGGGGAGTTCTCATGCATATATTTCTTCAAGTTGTATTGAGCCAAATGGTTTTCCATGATTTTCTTGTTGGAAGATTGGTTGTTGTCATTGATGTCAACCCTAGTCATGGGTTTTGGACCACAAGATTGATGAAGTTATTTGGACATGAAGGAAAATTCACATGCATATACAACACCCATGGATGGATAGTATACATCATGTTGTTTCCGGTGGTATGTGGCACGTCACGTGGATCCTCATGGTTGAGGAGAAATGAATTTTTGAAGATGACAAAGTGAATTGTACATGTAGGCCCTGAAG
>ML786033.1:176554-187004 GCA_009831015.1 Picea engelmannii | reverse complement strand
CTTACTAATCCTTCATATGCCAACTATAAATGTTTGGCGATATTTTTGTAAAAATATTCAAATTTCTAAGGATTTTATATAGTTTTTATAAAATTTTGGCGATTCTTAAGGTAAAATAATTTTATCCTATAGAATTTGGGCGACTCATTTTTAAAATAGCGAATCTCAGTTTTGGAAAAACCATGGAAAAATAGCCCATGAGTGAAATTTAGCCCCTAAAATCATCCATGATTCACGTTCTTTGTGTCAGAAGGAAAAATCATAGGTCATTTTTGCATCTGACACTCCATCCGGTACTTCATCCGACACTTTGTCCTGCACTAAAACCATGGGCGATTTGGCAATAATCATATCGACGACCAACGATGGACGAATCAGAGATATGGGTTTTCTTTATGCTCGTGGCCTCCAGCTACTGAGCTTCTAACAACTGATATTGGGTTGTTATGCTAGGCATTTATTGGCTCGCCTTGTTTCTAGAAGCCACTGACAATTAAGACGCATTGAATGCGATTTACTGTTTTTATAGGAGGTCGACCCTTCTGGTCGACCTCTCAGCTTGTAAAATCTATAAATACCACATCAGTGGTCAGACAAATAGTTAGAGGAGAGAAAAAGGATAGTTCATCTATTTCTTTCCATTTTCAGACATATTTTGCTAAAACTATGTAAAACTGTGTTTTTTTATTTTAATATTGAAATTGTGTTGCTTGAGCTCGTGATTCGTCGTTGAGGAGTGGCCACGATCTGTTGGGGGGCCCACCAACAGTCTGGGTGAATATTTAGTCAATTAGTTTATGAATTCATACAATGTAATCGTCATTCCTTTTGTTTCCTGTACATGAGTTTTATTGTCTTTATTTACTATGTAAATTGTTGTTCATAATTTAATTACTTCAGTTCATTTTTCCAGGTTATTATGGAGGCTAGTGTTAATATGCAATGATCTTTTAATTAGTAGGAAACAACTTGCAAGTTTTAGATACTAACCCTTGTGTGTAATTAGATGGTATTTAGATTTTTCATATGCTAAAATAGAGTTTAAAAACAGAGTTAAAACATACTATTTAGTTTATGGTTTCTTTGGCAAGTTTCAGTGGATGGATAGTTGTTAGTTTTAGTTTTCATTTCCAGTTTGCTTATCTAATTGATATGTAGTTTGCTTATCTAGTTGTTAGTTAGTTTGCTTATTTCTTTTCTTGTCATATGCTGAAATAGAAATAGAATTTGATTTATGTTTTATGAGTATTTCCTCTTTTGCAATTTGAATTGTTAAAATAGGATTAGTTTAATTTACTTTATGCAATTTCTTTTCTAGATCTAGGTTGCAATTTTAATTCAAAGCTTGATTATTGAGTTTAGTTTTCAGTTATGAATCTAAGTAGTATGCATTTTCTTACATTAGTATAGAATGCAATTGAATTCAATAGAGTAGTGTTTTTATATTGTTGATGACTAGTGCATAAATTGAAGAATCACATGGATATGTAGGGTAGTTGATGTTGCTTCTATAATGGCTAAATTCTCATTGGATTATCTAATTCACACTTTTCACTTTGCTATCAAATTCAAGATTGAGTTTATCCCTCTTGAGTTATTGTTAATTGTTAAATGCCATCGTGATATCATAAGACAGCAGAGACATAATCATCAACACTATATTTGAGTTTTCTTACTTTTATAAACTAGAGGATAGTTTCCTTGCTTTTGTAGATTAGAGAACAATCTTCTTGCTTTGGTAGATTAAAGAATAGTTTTCTTATCGTAGATTAAAGAGTAGTTGTTGATTAATTTTACTGTCATGATGCTTTGAATCTAGTAGACTAAGATTTCTTTTCGTAAATTAGAAGTCATTGTGAAGTTTAATTTAAGAATAGAGTTCACTTGCTTGATTAGTTGCTCATTGAGTAATCTTGATTAGTTTACTTGAATTTATCATAGGTTAGTTAGTTGATTGCTTGCTTGTTTACTTGCGTTGATAGGGTAGTTGCTTGTCTAGTTACTAACTTTAATAGGATAACTGCTTATTGAATTTGAGTAGGTTAATTAAAGTAGTTTGTTGTTGTTATTGCTCATTAGATAGATCAAATAGATAGGTTGCTTTTGATTATTATAATGATTAAGTTAATTTGCTTCAAGTAGGGTTTTCATTTTCTTTATTAGGACTATCCATCAATCCTTTGTTCAAAAGTTACTTAAGGTAAATAGTTTAAGCTTCTTAGTAGGGTTTGATCATCAGTAGTCTTTGCTTGAATAGATAGCCCATTTCCTTAGTTAGACTATACTACCTCTAGGCTTTCTTCCTTGGCACATATAGTGCTACAACTCTAAGTTTACTTACCTCGGGTTGACAATTTAATTGATGGTTTTTAGTGTTTTTTAGTGCATATAGAACACCCATCAATGTTTTCTGGTAAGAAAGACCCAACATCAACCTTTTGAGAGTTGTAAATGCTCCTGGTTTGAATGCCGACGTTTTCCAGGGCCCAACCTATCATGTCGTTATACAACGTGAATCTCGGCCACACAGCTATTTTGTGTCGCTCCAACTGAGCTACGTCCCTGAGTTTAGTTGCATGAGTTTCTCTCACTTCATCGCCTGAATCCTCTGGGCAATTTATAAGCTCATGCTCTAGAATATCAAACACCCGTGTCCAAGATTTCATAGTTTCTATGGCTCTCGGTGAGGTATTTGATAGAGCGTCCATATTCAGATTTGCACCTTCACCAGCTGCTTTAGCCATTTTCCGTGGTGCCATGATATCGATAAAACCAAAACATGATTACCTATTACAGGGGAATGCGTGAGCTTCTCAATTGGAAAAAATTACTATTCCGTGCAAGATGAAAATGAAATTCAAAATCAAGCAATTTTATTCACATAAGGTGTATTGATTCGAGAATACCTTTACTGACGACAAATTTATTTACCTTAATGAGAAAGTCTAGCTGGCGATCCACAATCAACGTCAAAATCATTACTGTTGATTTGTGATTAATGCCATTAATATCGGTGGTTCGCGATCGAGAATTTTGGATGAAACAAATTTGAAATTTCCCGAATCGTGAATTCACAAAAGGTTAAGTACAGGATAATCTCTTTTAAAACATTAATTAATCATGTTTAAATTTTAAGTGATTTTGAGTATTTGGACTTCGGGATTTTTAGAAGTAGTTCAAGATGGAATCCTTGAAATCCGAAACTGCGAAATGATTAATTATCGGATATTCATTTTTAATTTTTAATTAACCCTGTTTAAGTTTCAACGCTTCAGAAACTCATACTGGAGATTTTGGGATATGATGAAAGGTAACTGTTCGAACTCTGAAGCGTGAAGTTGTTAATAATATTTGACTAAGATTAACTTAATTAATTAATATTTAACATTTCGACATTTTAATGCTTCGTAGATTCATGAGTTAGCTCTTTGTTAAAATTCCGAAAGGCCACTACCCGTAGTGACGTGTCGAAGATGACATCATTTAAGATGATGTGTCAAGGCTGGGTGGTGCCATGTGTTACTTAGAGTTGTATGAATCTTCAGACAAAAAGGTCAGAAATGGATACCACGTGTCAACCCAGGGAAGACTCAAAAGATACATGTGTACTTATGACTCGTGCCCTTTAAAAGTTGATGAAAAGGTGATAATGGACACCTTCGGGTTTCGGGGCTTTAACCATGAATACCTGTCGCAACAGTTGAAGTGTGAAGCTTTGAAGCGACCTTAAGTAATTTGACTCTTTAACAATCAGGCAGCTCCAAAACTCGGGGAAAAATGGGGATCGTTCGATTAACTGGGGAACTTTATCAACGACGGATATCATGTGTGCCTTATGACTAGAAGTAAATTTGATTTAAACATTCAAAAGTTGATTTCCGAGTCATTATTTAGTAAAGATGAAGTTCGAGCAAGTAAATCTCAAGGTTTAGGATTATATGTGTTCCAACACAAACAACATTTTCATTAGTCAACGGAACTATGCATCTAATCTATTGAAAATATTTGGCATGACGGATTGCAAATTCGTTCTCATCCCAATTGAGAAAAATTTAAAACTTTCAAAATTTGAAGGGGGGGATTTGGTAAAAATCTCTAGTTACAGGAAGTTGATTGGTAGCTTGATTTATTTGACAACCACTCATCCATACTTATCATATGCAGTCAATATTCTTTCAATATTTATGCAGGAACTGTTGAGATCAATTCTCGCTTCCGAAATTTTCCCAACTTCTTTTTTCCATTTATTTTCCCCTTCTATACCTACCCTCATTCCCATTTTCTTTTCTCCCTTCTCTTTTCCCTTTCTAGTTTCCATACTTAGCCATTTTTCAAAAAACGATGGGTTCCCGGGTTGGCAGACTCGCGGGTCTTCACCTCCATCAATTTCTCATATCATGAGTCTGACCGACTGTGTCGTTAAAATGTACTTAACCATTTTTGCAACCGCGGGTTCACGTGTTCAATATTTCATATTCCAAGTCCCGTGACATTCATTTTTCACCCAAAGACCCGTAATCTACATTATGACCGTCAGACTTGTCGTGGGTACCGAGCTCTTAAGTTTTTCATTTCTCATGTGTCCAAGTTCAACCGACCGTTGTGCAACACTTCACCAATTTTTGATCATTCCCAACCATGGGTTCACGGGTTCATGGGTTCACAAAGGTTCCCAAATTCAAATTTCTCTCGTCCATCCTGACCATCTTTGTGCTTTTCCCAATACGCATTTAGTATGGTTTAATGCTAATAACTAATCATGTAGGTTCCGTAAATATAGTCATTAATAAGTGAAGGGATCGAGAAGATTTTCCATTAAAACTACATTAAAGCATGATTTTCCAAAGGTTGTATTAGTGTTATCTCTCTCAAAGGATTCATTTCAAATATTATCTAGTTAAAATAATACTCTTGCCAACCTATGGCAACAACAACTCGACAACAATTCTGCGGAGATACTTTGAATATTTATGGGTGTGAAGACTATAACTTTTAGTGGTCCAGAGTGTATTCTTACTATTCATCTCCTCCTACTCAAAAATAAGTGATCTGGACATCCGAAATTGCATGTGCAGGGTGTGTCCCTAAAGTATTCAACTGCAAATAACTGATTGCATGGTGCGTTGAGAAATACATACTGATTCAGCGAATTATTCAACTTCAAGACCATTCTCCCATATCTCTTCCACCACAAGTATTTTGGAGGATGTTGAAGCTCCCTGAGCCAACACTTACCTTCAAAGGAGAGGAATGCGAGGATTTCCTAAAAAGGAATGACAATGGCCTGTACCTTTTTCCTAAGTTCTTGGAAAATTTTGCGGCCATCCCAGAAGACATTACTATGATTCAGGTTGACTCGTTCAAAAACCCCTTTCAGGAAATTGCTTGGTTGTTTACAAGGATGACATGCCAAGAAAGCACTGCTACCATTTCCCATGTGATTCTTTATATCTTATATTTTACAATTAAGGAGAAAGTTATCTTCGATTGGGGAAAACTGATTTCCATTGAAATCTCCTCCCAATTGTTATAGTATAAAAGAGACAAGAAATTCTTTATGGCTTCTTATTTGGTTTTTGCGATAGCATATTGCTGTCAATTTCAAAAATTGTCTATCTTTAAGAGGGTGAACTGTGAACTTGATCTAGTTACCTTCTGGTATCAAGCATTGTGGAGACACAAGGCTTCTTTGCATTTTTACGAAGCTCACAATGATTTTGTTTCAATTTTCAAAGGACTATTGTTTGGTAAAGATACCCCAAGGATATCTGACCAGGCAAATAAATTCTTGGATAAAAAGATAATGTTGGAGCAGATGGAAAATCACAGTGTTATTAGGATTTTATGTTCCAAGGAAAATCCCTCTTTTCGTCCATACCATGTATCTGATAAAATGTTTATCACGGAAGTGGAAAGGAAATATAATTTTTAGCTGCACGTTTTCCATGAGAAATAGAAAAAGCAATTCATACCCTTGCATTGGAAAATTGGAGACTTTGTATTCATGAATATAAACAAAATTGATGATTTTTTGAAACCACTTCCATAATGTGAATATGAAATATGCTGAAAAGATAAAGGGGTTTGACCCTAACAAAACTTTCATGGAACATATGTTGGCAGTCGGATTCAACAATTCATGTATTCATACTATTCTGAGTGAATAAAAAGATAACAACTTAGGCACTCCTACTCACAACGTTGGTGACTTGGAAACAATACTTAGTACTAATGAGTTTTACAAGAGGAAAGGAAAGGGTCCTAGTGAGAAGAGAACCCAGTCTCCAACTGTTACTCCTAAAACTACCACATCTCAGAGCAATGCTCCAACGACCCACCCAACTAGGAAAGTTACCAACAATAGTTCAAGTGACGGAGGAGAAAAGAATCCCCCTCTGGGAAAGATCGAGATCTCGCACAAACTTTGTCTGAGAAAGAAGAGGAAAAATGTTGTGCAAGAGGAAGAATACCACCGCATAGGAAATGACATCAACAATTTCTCCCTTGAAGATATGGAGCTCGAAGCAGATATCGAGAAATTATTTCCCACAGTGGATCAGCCAGGGAACATGGCCCACCAAAATTCATCATCAGAGATCATTGAGAATGATACCTTCAATGAATAAGAGTCATTTTCTTTCCAGAGAGTTGTCTTTGATAGGGAATCCAAGAAATTGATTATTGAAAAAGTGATATGAAGAATACGAAAGGAAAATCTCGTGCAGAGGTTGACCTAAGAGATATGTGGCCTTCCTAGATTTCTAAAATTCACAGAGAAACCAGGGATTCTTTGGATGACTCCATTGATGGTCTACAAGCAAAAAACACAAAGTTGAAAGAAAGGATCTGGGAACTAGAGGACGCCTTAATGCCTCTTCCACTTCTTGCTAGTCCTTTGTCAATAGTCAGACCCACCACACTTGTTGTTAAATTGAAAGGATATTCAAGCCTACTTACATTAGTCAGGATCTATGTAGAAATAAATATTAAAAAGAGAATGGCATTGATCAGAGAGGCATGGGAGGTTTCAAAAAACATTGTTTCTTTTGGCTGGAGCCCGCATGCCTTCCATGAGTATTTTCAAGTTGACCTGAATAATGAAGAAGGTTTTTACCTTGATGTTGTACTACCCTTTGGAAACAAAGTCTCTAATATGATAGAATTAAGGAGAAGAGAGGGGGATTTTCCATCCCCAAGCCGGATAAAATAGTTGAACGCGTGCTCGAAAGAGAAGATACAAAATTTGAATAATATTGTTCAAGCATGCAGCCAAGCTATATCAAAGAGGGAATAACTATTCAAGAGGCTCACAGAAATAGACCTAGATGAAGGTACTAACAAAGTACAAGACCCCAAACTAATTCTCAACTCAATGTTCTTAACAAAGCAACAATTTGATGAACAAGTTGATATTTTTAAAGGGTTGTCAGTTGAAAAGTTCTATGGTATACTTGAATATGATGAGGACCATATAGAAAATTGGCAAGTGGACTACTCCATAAAGAATCAAGACATTGAGGAAGCATTACATGACATTTCCCTTGATTTGAGAGACTTGGAGGGCGAGCTATTCAACATCAAAATCTGGCATCTGGCATGAGATAAACATGGCACCAATCAAAAGTTATATTGAAGAATGGTTCAAGAAATCCATCGACAAATTGACCAATGAGGGGCAATAAACAATTGAGACGCTTCCTATAACCGTTAATGAAGACAATAGAAGGACACGAGGAAGCAAGTGAACACATGAGAGACCATCATAGTAAGTTTATGATGATAAAATCTTTCTTTCTTTATCAGTTCCTTCATCTTGTTATTCCACTTCTTTTACTAGAAAGGTTTAATTGAAGTCTGATAACTTCTCTTTTTCCTCTTTCTAGGTCTTGTTGTTCTTTTACCACCCACCATCCTCCTTCTACAAGCCTAATTCTTGTGTATATTTTCTTTATGGTCCGCGGGAGCCCCAATCCCAGTCCTTAGGACAAACACATTTTAAATTTCAAAGAATATGTGACAAACTATATATTTTTTAGAAATTTTAGAGAGCTATTTCAGGATCAGTTTTGACTTTTCTTTGTCACTCTGAGTTTTGAGTATAAAGTATTTGAGATTGATCTATCATTATCTTTATTTGGGCTGCCCATGTACCACTCTGTTAAAGTTCTCTTATGCATGCATATCTTCTTCTTTTATTTTTATGTGATCAGAAATCTTTAGTTTAACTATGATGGATGTGAGGAAATTTTGCTTATCTTCTTTAAATCTGTGATGTTCGTGGTTCTTGGTCATTTCTCAGGAACTTTCTTTAAATAGAAAAGAAAACATTTTTATTTCTTGTTATATTTCTTGCAATCATTATATTTCTTTGATTACCACTATGGACTTATGAAAAGTCCCATATTCTTAATATCTAAAGTCCCAAGAAAATATTAAAGTAAAGAGGAGTACCACCTCTATAAAAATGTAGGCAGATTTACATCCTTGTGAGGTTGTCATTTTGGTCCTAACGGATTCAAGCGTCAACATTTTTGGTGACCATACTGGGGAATGAACTAAAATTTGGAACCTGGTATAGCATTTTTGAAAATATATGGATTTTCCCTAGGCTGATCAACCACACCTAGAAACTGGATTGAATAATCAGTGAAGCATCTTACATTAGCTATACAATCTAATAATAATGATAGCCAAGACTTGTGAACAATAAGAAAGGTCCTGGTAGAAATTAGTCCAAGAAGAAGAAAGATAAATCCTTTAGAGACAGAGGAGAGATGAGCAACTAGACCTAAGAAACCAAAGGATAGCTAGAGTGGCACAAGGACAAGGCCATAATTGAACTAGACGAATACAAAGGAACCATTACCAAAAGTAAAAGTAAGAAAATATGTATTCTAAGAAGTGAAAACCATATTCCTAGAACCTCTCTAGATATGGTAGAAAGAAATGAACAACCACGAGAAGAACCACATATGGAGAGACAAGGAGGTGCAAGAGATGCTATAAGAAATCAATAAAACCTAAGGTTTGAAAACCAAATAAAGGTAAGAGATTCACCTCTAAATCTCCCAGGTGAGCAACATGATCTCCCTATTCTCCCCAAGGGTACCTTGAAGGAATTTTTTGGAGACAAAGAAATCGATGCAAAGAGGCACCTTCACTTATTTCTTGATGTTTTTGATTTTCACTGTGTTGAGTATGACCCTGTCATGGTAAGGTTATTTCTGCAAACCTTGCAAGGAAGAGCGTATGAATGGTATATGACATTACCCAGTAGATCAATTCGTTCATTTAATGAAATCTAAGCCATGTTCCTGACTATGTTCACCCCTCCAATTGCTTATCATACCCTGCTCATCGATTTCACCCAGATTGGCTTGAGGAAGAATGAAAGAATACAAGATTTTAATCTCAGGTTCAATAAAACCTTGAGTAAGATTCAAGAAGATAAAAGACCGAATGACCCAGTCGTACTCGGTTTTTATAAGAATGTAATGTCCCGAAACATGAAATATGCCATCAGAACATCCCATATGGATACCTTGGAGGAAGCAATGACAAAATCCACAGAGATGGAAGAGATTATGATTGAAAGGGGTGTTAACCCCGACATTATACTGGGAAAAGTAAAAAGGTAGCTAGGAGGATTAAGTATTGATAATCAAGGAGCCTCTAGTTCAAGAAAGAAGGAAGAATTCAAGCCATGGCCGGATCAAAATAAAACAATTGGAGGAATATTTTTCAAGGGAACCATACCAGATGTGAAGGTAGACCCTGTGGCGGCACAAGAAACTAAGTAAAGAATCAAAATTACACAAATGAATAGAACTATCATGAAAATGCACGACGGGATAATCAAACTAAGAAGGGGGGATAATTATGTGGAAAATCCAAGAATGTCGATCCCAAAGAAAAGAAGGAACCCTTCCCAAGAAAATAGAGTGAGGTTTGAAAACATGGATAATTCTCAAAGACCAAGGGTTCCCAGGAAACCTACTCCCAATGCAGTTGTTCTGGATGATCTATATGATGAGAAAATGCTCGAGCAAGAGAACTATTACTCACCTGATGAAAGTCTCGAAACTGTAAAGATGGATGGATGCGATATGTCCATGTATATATTTGTAGAAGGCGACAATGACCCCAACTCACAAGAAAACGTCGCACATACAAGAGGACTTGTAAATAGATCCAAGAATAAGAATGATTCTAAAAAGGAAAACCAAAAAGATAAAGAAAAAAAAAATGAGAAGAGGGAAATTGAGAAAGTGACATATGGCATTGGAAGTAAAAAGAAACACCTGACATCAAACTCCAAACATATGACATACAATGTTATATAGGACTTAAGTAAATTAAGGATAACTCTACCTTTTACAGAAGTGGTGAAGATTCCCCAACAAAGGGAAAACATTTTGAGATTGTTGGATGTTTCGTCTGAAAAAAATAG
>ML786033.1:153249-167308 GCA_009831015.1 Picea engelmannii | reverse complement strand
CTTGGTTGTTGAGGAAGATAGAGAAAAGACAACATTCATAACACCTTGGGAGACATGTGCATATGCTAGGATGCCCTTTGGTTTGAAGAATGTAGGAGCCACATTTCATAGGGCCATGGATCATTCATTTAGTGGGTTGATAGGAAAATTCATGGCAGAATATTAATATGAATTAAAAGTGCATTCAAAAATAAGGAGTGATCATATCCATCACTTGAGAAAAGTTTTTGACAGATGCAAATTATATGGTGTCTCTCTAAATCCAAAGAAATGTTTATTCGTTGTAACTCAAGGAAAACTATTGGGTCATATTGTGTGCAAGGAAGGGAATTACATAGATCCAGAAAGAGTTAAAGTGATAACTGAACTCAACCCCTCATCATCTAAGAAAGGAGTGCAATCGTTTTTCGGTAAGATCAATTTTGTGCGAAGGTTTGTTCCTGACTATGCAAGTATTGTGAAGCTGATCAATTTGTTGTTGAAAAAGGAGCATAGGTTTGAATGGACAATGGATACTCAATAAGCTTCCAATAATATCAAAAGAGAAGTCACCACAACTCCAGTTCTCATTAGCCCATATTTTCAAAGGGATTTCATCATCTATTTCTTTGCTACCGAAATAGTTGTTGCATTTGTTCTTACTCAGAGGAATACCAAGGGTGAAGAACTCCAAATCAATTTCATGAGAAAAACCCTTCATGATTATGAAATGAGGTATTCAAAACTGGAAAAGCAAGCCCTGGCTCTTGTGAAAGCGGTGGCGCACTTTCAGACGTACATACTAAATTCTCATGTCATTTCTTATGTTCCATCCTCGCTGGTAAAGATGCTTTTGAATCAACAATTGAGAGAAGGAAAATGGGCTAACTGTCTGGCAAAGATCCACGACTATGATATTGAAATTAAACCTTTAAAGGTTGTCAAGGGACAAGGTTTATGTAAGCTCATCGCAAATAGTGATTATGTGGATGGAATGATTTCAATTTCAGTAGGAGAACCATTGGCTTATTCAGAATGGTACAGAGATGTTGTATTCTACTTGAGGTCCAGGCAATTTCTTGTAACCATGAACCCTAAAGAGTGAAGAACATTGAAGATGAAAGCAAATCAATATATGTTGATTGTTGAAATACTATTCAAAAGGAACTATGATGGTATATTACTAAGATGTGTTGGTGAAACAATAACTAATGAGAGAATTCCATGAAGGAATATGTGGTGGACATTTTGCGCCCACTTCCACCTCCCATAAGATAATACGAGATGGATTTTATTGGCCATCAATTTTCAAAGACTCATATGCCACAATAAGGAAGTGTGTATCATGCAAGCAATTTTTAGGGAAAATGAAGAGCTCTGCAATGTCATTACATCCCATAACTGTAGAACAACCATTTTCTCAATGGAGACTTGATGTTGTTGGGCCAATAAATCCAAGGTCCAGCAAGGGACACATGTATATTCTAATTGCTACAGATTATTTTACAAAGTGGCCAGAGGCAGTGGCATTAAAAAGGGTTGATTCAAAAGAGTTACGTAAGTTCCTCAAAGATAATATTTTGTCAAGATTCAGTGTCCCAGATAAATTTATCACTGATAATGGTTCGATTTTCATTGGTTCAAAGTTTACAGATTTCCATGTGGAATATGGAATTATTATGGGGCAATCATAAAACTATTATCCACAAGGGAATGGTCTTGCAAAATCCACAAATAATACACACATTCAGATATTCAAAAAAACTATTGACAAGAAACAAAGGAATTGGCATTTGAAATTAACTAATGCATTGTGGGAAAGTAGAACGAGTCCAAAGGACAACACTAGGATGTCCCCGTATACATTGGTTTATGGGAAATAAGGGAAAATGCCAATTAGACTTGAACACAATGCCTTGACTTTAGTGGTTAATACAGAAGATGCATAAGATAGTTCACCTATCCAAAGGAGGATCAACCAGTTGTTGAAATTGGAGGAAGAATGAAGTGAAGCCATGAATCAAACTTCTCAGAGACAACAAAGTATCAAAAGATATTTTGACCAGAGTGCAACTGTAAATAATTTTTAGAAGGGAGAATTGGTGTTACTCTAGAACAAATCCAAGGAGAAACCACCAATGCACACCAAATTTGAAGCACTTTGTATTGGACCATACATCGTTGAAAATATCCTAGGTTTTAATTCTGGTATGCTACAAGACATGAAGAGTAAAATATTAATGTTGCCTATCAATGAGAAACATTTGAAAGGTTTCTTCACCCAAAACTCTCATTTTTATTGTACAAAAATTTATTTTTTTTGTTTTTTATATTCTTACCTTTGACTCCATAGCCCAATGGACAGAAGCGCCTGGTCATAAATATTTTGGATCCTTGACAATCCATAGGGGGTTATCATCCCACAGTTGGAGCCAGTTGTTGAGATCAATACCCACTTCCAAAATTTCCCTGCCCTTAACTATTTCCCAACTTCTTTTTTCCATTTCTTTTCCCCCTTCTATACCTACCCTCATTCCCCTTTTCTTTTCTCCCTTCTCTTTTCTCTTTCTAGTTTCCATACTTAGCCATTTTTCAAAAAATGACGGGTTCGCGGGTTGACAGACTCCTAGGTCTTCACCTCCATCCATTTCTCATATCATGAGTCTGATCGATCTCCTTTTTATAATGTACTTCACCATTTTTCCAACCACGGGTTCACAGGTTCAAGATTTCATATTCCAAGTTCCGCGACATTCATTTTGCACCCAAAGACCCGTAATCTACATTATGACCATCAAACTTGTCGCAGGTACCAAGCTCTTAATTTTTTCATCTCTCATGTGTCCAATTCCGACCGACCGTTGTGCAACACTTAGCCTATTTTCGATCATTCCCAATCGTGGGTTCACGGGTTCCCGGGTTGGTAGGTTCACAAAGGTTCCCAAATTCAAATTGCTCTCATCCGTCCCCACCTTATTCGTGATTTTCCCAATACGCATTTAGTATGGTTTAATGCTAATAACTAATCATGCAAGTTTCGTAAAGATCATCATTAATAAGTGAAGGGCTCGAGGATATTTTCCATTAAAATTGTATTAAAGCACGATTTTCCAAAAGTTATATTAGTGTTATCTCTCTCAAAGGATTCATTTCAAATATTATCTAGTTAAAAGAATACTCCCATCAACCTATGGAAGCAGCAGCTTGACAACAATTCTGTGGTGATACTTTGAATATTTTTGGGCATGAAGACCAGAACTTTCAGTGGTCCAGAGCGTATTATTACTATTCATCTCCTCTTGCTAAAAAATAAGTGATCTAGACATCCAGAATTGCATTCAAGGTGTGTCCATAAAGTAATCAATTGCAAAGAACTGGTTGCATGGTGCATTGAGAAATACGTACTGAGTCAGCGGATTATTCAACTTCAAGACCATTCTCCCATCTCTCTTTCACCACAAGTATTTCGAAATATGTTGAAGCTCCTTGAGCCAACACTTACCTTCAAAGGCGAGGACTGCAGGGATTTTCCGAAAAGACATGACAATGGCCTAGACATTTTGCCTGAGTTCTTGGAAAATTCCATGGCCATCCTAGAAGACATTACTAGGATTCAGGTCGACTCGTTCAAAAACCACTTTCGGGAAATTTCTTGGTTGTTTACCAAGCTGACAGGCCAAGAAAGCACCACAACCATTTCCCACACGATTCTTTATATCTAATATTTTACAGTTAAAGAACAAGCTATCTTCGATTGGGGAAAACTGATTTCCATTGAAATCTCCTCCCAATTGTCATAGTACAAAGAGACAATAAATTCTTTATGGCTTCTTATTTGGTGTTTGCGATAGCATATTGCTGTCAATTTCCAAATTTGTCTATCTGTAAGAGGGTGAACTGTGAAATTGATCGAGTTACATTCTGGTATCAAACATTGTGGAGACACAAGGATTCTTTGCATTTTTACGAAGTTTGCAATGATTTCATTTCAGTTTTCAAAGGACTATTATTTGGTAAAGATACCCCTGAGATATCTTACCAGGTAATTAAATTCTTGGATAAAAAGGGAACGTTGGAGAAGATGGAAAATCACAGTGTTATTAGGATTGTATGTTCCAAGGAAAATCCCTCTTTTCTTCCATACCATGTATCTGATAAAATGTTTATCACAGAAGTGGCAAGGCAAGATAATTTATGGCTGCACTTTTTCCATGAGAAACGGAAAAAGCAATTCATACCCTTACCTTGGAAAATTGGAGACTTTATATTCAGGAATATAAAAAAAATTGATGAGTTTTTGAACCACTTTCACAATGTGAATATGAAATATGCTGAAAAGATAAAGGGGTTTGACCCTAACAGAACTTTCATGGAACATATGCTGGCAGTTAGATTCAACAATTCATTTATTCATACTATTCTGAGTGAAGAAGAAGATAAAAAATTAGACGCTCATGCTGTCAACATTGGTGACTTAGAAACAATACTTAGTACTAATGAGTTTTACAAGCAGAAATGAAAGGGTCCTAGTGAGAAGAGCGCCCAGTCTCCAACTGTTACTCCTAAAACTACCACATCTCGGAGCAATGCTCCAACGACCCACCCAACTAGGTAAGTTACCAACAATAGTTCAAGTGGCGGAGGAGAAAATAATTCCCCTCCGGGAAAGATCGAGAGCTCACACAAACTTCCTCTGGGAAAGAAGATGAAAAAATTTGTGTAAGAGGAAGAAGACCACCGCATAGGAAATTACATCAACAGTTTCTCCCTTGAAGATATGGAGCTCGAAGCAGATATCGTGAAATTGTTTCCAACAATGGATCAACCAAGGAACATGGCCCACCAAAATTTATCATTAGAGATAATTGAGAATGAGACCTTCAACGAAGAAGAGTCATTTATTTTCCAAAGCATTGTCTTTGACAGGGAATCCAAGAACTTGATTATTGAAAAAGGTGATATGAAGAATAAGAAAGGAAAATCTCATGCAGACGTTGACCTAAGATATATGCGGCCTTCCCAAATTTCTAAAATTCACAGAGAAACCGAGGATACTCTATATGACTCCATTGCTAGTCTAGAAGTAGAAAACAAGAAGTTGAAAGAAATGATCTGGAAACTGGAGGATGCCTTAATGCCTCTTTCACTTCTTTCCAGTCGTTTATCAATAGTCACACCCACCACACCCATTTTTAAATTGAATGGATCTTCAAGCCTACTTACATTAGTGAGGAGCTATGTAGAAAGAAATATTAAAAAGAGAATGGCATTGATCATAGAGGCATGGGAGGTTTCGAAAAACATTGTTTCTTTTGGCTCGAGGGCACATGTCTTCCATGAGTATTTGCAAGCTGACCTGCAGAACGAAGAAGGTTTTTACCTTGATGTTATACTACCCTTTGGAAAAAAAAGTATCTAATATGATAGAACTAAGGAGAAGAGAGGAGGATTTCCCCTCTCAAAGCCAGATAAAACAGTTGAACACGTGTTGGAAAGAGAAAATAAAAAAAATTGAATAATATTGTTCAAGCATGCAACCAAGATATATCAAAGAGGGAAGAACTATTCAAGAGGCTCACAGAAATAGACCCATCCGGAGGTACTAACAAAGTACAGGACCCCAAACTAATTCTCAACTCAATGTTCTTAACAAAGAAACAATTTGACGAACAAGTTGAGATTTTTAAAGGGTTGTTAGTTGAAAAGTTCTATGGTATACTTGAATATGATGAGGACAACATAAACAATTGGCTAGTGGAATGCTCCATAAAGAATTAGGACATTGAGGAATAATTTCATGGCATTTCCCTTGAGTTGAGGGATTTGGAGGGCGAGTTGATCAACATCAAAATCTGGCATGAGATAAACGTGGCACTGCTGGTCCTTGACCAAGTTTTGTAGAAAAATTGGTCGTGTTTGACCAATTTTGGGACTTCGACAGATTGGACGAAGATGGAGCGCACAAGCATAGGGGAGATTGCGAGATCTCACTCATTTTTAGGGCTTGTGGACCCAATAAAGGGTTTACTAGCGTTTATGTAACAGGTTATGGGATGTCATCCCATGGGTTTACCCATGCTTAGGCCTTTTTGTAAAAACATATATAGGAAGGAATGCAATGTAGAAAGTAGTAGAAGTTGAGTGCAAGCAATGTAAGAAGTAGTGTTTGGCTATGTGCATTATATGTTAAGGTTAGCTCAATGCAAGAGGTTGTAAGTTTCTTTGTGCAAACAGACTGTGTAGGGTAAGGCTCTGTGCTACTAAGGAGTTGACTCTGTGCCTCGACTTGGTTTTGGGAAGGAGGATCTGGCGCGCTGTGTGCAAATATCTTGTCCTCTATGGAGTCTGGATCTATGGCTTTGTGCACAGGAGAAAAAGAATGTAAGAAGATTGAACACTAATAAAGAAGAAGAATAAGTTGGTGGACATAGCTCCACAATGGGGTGAACCACGTATATTCTATGCCTTGATATGATTTTTGTGATGTGACTTATGATTATGCTATTTATTTTCTTAGTTTTGTTGTTATAATGAATGAATCTGATGTTGTAGCTTAGTGCTTAATGGTGTTAAAGATGAATGAATGCTAGATCTGAACTAATGCTATGTGATAAGTGATTGGTAGTACTTGATTTTTATTTTTACTACACTATTTTGTACTTAGGGTTTGATCTCTGATGTGATTGAGACTCATGAATTAATGCATATTGTTGTCTAAGTGCTCTGCTAGATGTTATAATCACAGATATGTGTCCCAGTTTGGTTGTAGACACCTGAGTCCTACAACCCCTCTTGCCTCTACCTCAAGTGAGACTTCATTTGCTTCGCAGGTGTTGCTGAAAGGGTCAGTAGTTAGGGTTTTGTTGGTGCATTGTTGAAGCGTTGAAACCTGGGTCTACCCATGTGCCAACAAATGGTTCCATTGCTGGGACATGAAACTGTGATTGCTGGGAACTGAAGAAAAGAGAAAGCTATGTGCATACATCTGTTGTTGTAGTGTGCAATATTCTACTTAACTCACGAAGCTCTATGCTAAGAAAGAAACTGGATCTGAAGAAAAGAGGTAAGATCTTAAAGCTTTGTGCTCTGGTAAGGGTAAGATAAGTGGAAATTTTTGCTTCAAAAGTATGAATATAAGTATGTTTGATAGATTTTGTCCTAGTTTGAAAACTAGGGCACAGTTAGAAGAAAGAGTTGATCTGAATAAATTTGATAAAAATAGAGAGAGATATATTATTCCTATGCATATAAAGAATCTTTGGACTAATAAGTGGATGCAGGAACCTAGAAAGATTTTTTGCAAATTGCAGGTCCAACACTGTGATCCTAGTGCACAGTACAGGAAAGGATGGGGCTCGTTTAAAAGAAAGAGAGGATTGACACTGTGTTATAATTGTAGAAGGTCAGGACATCTTGCTAAGGAATGCCCTGGTAGAGGTCCTATTTGTCTTTGTTGTAAAGCGATTGGTCATGAGGTTGAGGATTTCCCAAGGATGATTGCTAAAGTTGAAAAGATGAATATGGGACAAGAAAACTACAAATAAGGTCAAGAGACTAAGGATATGTTAAAGAATCATACAGAAAAAGAGTCAAAGACTATGTTAATATAGTTAAAAGAAGTAATGGATGATCACAAAGACATCAATTTACCAGAGATCCTAAAAGAAAAACAACACATAGTTACAAGAATAGAAGACTTCGACATAGATTGTGTATTGGATGAAGAAACACACGTGAATATTATGGCAGAAAGCACTTGAGAAATTTTGGGAAAGCCAGCTATGATACCTTCATTGGGAAGGATAGGCTTGTTTAAAGGAAAGATGATAACCCTATGTGGGAGAGTTACTAATATACCTATGATTTCTCATGGAACATCGACTGAAGAAGAGTTTGAAGTCATTATATTTGTTGAGAACAATGTCCCTTTTCCACTTTTGTTAGGAAAGACTTGGATTGAGAAGGATCAGATCAAAAGAAAAGCAGAGGAGGAAGATACACAACAGAAAAAGAAAGAAATAAGGGATTTCATAACTAGAAAAATTGAGCGACTAATAGAAGAACAAGAGGATAAGTTGAAGCAACAAAGGGCCAGAGAATTAGCTGTCGAAGTTGAAAGAACACAGGAAGGCTTAAAGAACCTGTCCATGGAAGAAATAAGTATAGCCACCTCGGAAGTAGTAAGAGAAGGGACATTAACCTCAAAATATGTAGGAGCACATCAACAATGTGAAGTTCTTTCCACAGGAGAGAATAATAATACAAATGGGAAGAGGATTCCAAAAATTGTTAGAGAAGCTTAGATCACAAGAAAGAAGGCCAGGAAGCTCAATAGGAAGAAAGTTAAGCTGCAGGAAGCTACAAAAAATAGAAGGAATACTTCGCAGGAGGCAGATCTATAGAACTTGAATCTCGTTGGAATAACAGAACCACGCAAAATGGGACTTCGCCACAACAAGGCTATATGACCATTGGAGGTGCCCTGACCATTAGAATGATGCTCCAGAATGGCTAGAAATACAGTTATTGACATAAATACCACCGTTGGACCGTTGAGACCATTCCATAAAGGACTAATTCGTATTGATTGAGGCATTTCTGCTAGTTGGAGGAATCCGTTACGATACTTGTTTATTTAACCCATCAGACGCTGTGTCAAGACCACTTTTTGCTACTCGTGAATATTCAAGCTAACAAAGAATCCATTGTATCATGTTGTTCTTTCTAAGACCTCACCATTTGTTTGATTACTTTGCTTGTCCATTCGCCTACCTGATCTATTTGGTTACAACTGTGAATGTCGGGTGAACATAGCGCGTTAGAGAAGTCTATGGATGAGATTCTCATGGAGCTCATGGCTAAAAGAGTTATGCCAGTAGGAATATAGGCATCGTCGACTAGAGGACTGCAACCATCCCCCTCGACTGGATGTCATTCTAGTCAGACCATAATTGAGAAGCGAAGCAAGCACCGCGATGATCTGGCTAACGCGAACTAGATACTGTCGGTCTTACCAAATTAGATACCACCTTTGGCTGGCGTGGTTACCCGCAACAGTATCCCACATGAATTCGAGTACACATTGATCACCACGTACATCTCAAAGGGGATATGCATAGTTGGAACCTAGTTAGGACACATCCCATATCTAAAGAACAACGACTTTAACCTCAGAGACAAGAAGAACTACGCAATGCTCACACTACATAGGTATTTTATGAAGATGACTGGGAAGAAGCTGTGCATAGTCTCTCATCCATGGATTAAGGAGCTCGCACAATTAATGATATTGAATGTGATGAAGATCCTCACTTTGGACAACATCAGGAGGTTAACACTTGCATTAAACTCCTCCTATCATGCTATCACGGAGGATATCTATGGCTTGATAGGCACATCACTGTGGATCTGACGTTGATCCACCTGATCACAGGATTGAGCATGCAGGGACCAGACCCTCAACAATTCTATCCAGGGAAGGCTTCAGATCGCTCCCTGGCACAACGCATAAAGGAAAACTATGGCGATGTAGAAAAGGAAAAGTGAGGCTACAAGGTAGCCTCTATCCAAGATGGCATAGTTCACCTCACTTTCCATCTTATAGCTGGGAAGCTCGTCAGAAAGAACCATCCCACGTAGGTCACATGATTCGTAGTGGAACTAGCATGAAAGTGCATGGAGAGGATGCAAATGAACTAGGTGAGTTACCTCGTCAATGAGCTCGAGAAGGACTGTCAGGAAGCACAGGACCATGGTTACAAATTCCATTTCAGTTTCTTACTGGTATTGATCACATTTATCACTTGGCAGATGCTGGAAGGAGTGACATTTCCAAAAGTTGAGCCATCGAAGCCGTTGGCCGCAAGGTTTGCCACCTTGTGGTATACAAATGATATGTCGAAGTAGTGGCAGTCAAATGTTGTCTTCCATGCCTACTACCAGCAACTGGAGCATGCTATTGAGTCATTCCCATGCATGACCCCGAACACATTTCACCAGTGCAGACCACTAGAAAAGTTCCATGCAGATCGACACTTTATTTATATTACTGCGCGTAGGGATGAGAGTAAGGAGGAGCTACAATCCTACTATAATCTGACCGACGAAGACATGGAAGAGATCACCAAAGAATGTCTGACATAATTCCTTGTATCAGTTGAAGATACAGAGCTCTCCGATCCAGACATCATTGGAAGCCCCCTGGTCACCCGCGTCGAGCATGCTGGACAGAGCAGTGTGAAGAAAAATAAGAGAAAGATAGAATTCCAGAGCATAGAGATCGATGAAGAGGAAAACACCTCTAAGGAAGATGGGACTAACTCGCCAGGAGGAGGAGGAGAATAAGAACAAGGTAATGGACAAGGAGGAGGGGATGATGCAGAAACATAAGAAGAAGGAGGAGCTACACCACCTCAGGATCCCCTTATTGGAACAAAGGCTTCACAGAAAAGGAAACCTTCGACAAGAAAGAAGACCTCCGCCAATAAACCTTCGTTGAAGAATGTGCTCACAGAGGATGATGTCAGTCTAGTCATCATAGTCGTAGAGGATGCTTCAAAGGATATATTGCAGAGACATGGAGTGAAGCAGGAAATGTTGTATGAAAGAATCGAGAAAGATCTTAAAGAGATACAACAAGCTATCCAGTCGAGCCGCGCAATACCTACTGCACCTTCTTCGTCGAAAATCGCAGAATTGGGGGATGAGCCCGCCCAATTACGAAGGCTAGTAGATGAAATAGAGGCTCAACTTCAACAAGTCCAAGAAGAAAAAGAGAAGGCTACAAATTCCTTGAAGCAAGAAAATGAGGAGATCTTAGAGAAACTTCGAGTTGTGCAAAAGGAGAAAGATTAAATTCGGGAGATGTTCGAGGAGGAAAATGAAAAGGTATAGAAAGAAAAAAGAGTAGTTGCTCATAGAGAAGACTATGATCAAATAGGCAGTGACTAAAGAAATTTTCTCTATGCCAGGCTTGGGAGGAAGAAGAGTTAGCTGAGATTCAAGTGGGGAAGCTCACTGAGGCTATTCAACAGCTTCAAGCAAAAGTAACAGAATTAGAGCTCCAAGCAGTGCCGAGCACTCTGCAAGAAGTGTGTGACCGAAGGGAGGAAGCAACTAAGAGCGTAGTTGGAAGGATCAAGATCCTTGCCTTAGAATGTAAGCAATTGATTGATTGTAGTGCACATACATATGAACGCCTCACATAAGACCCAGAGCTGAGGAAACTGGAAGAACAACTCTAGGAGGTGCAACAACAGGCATCCAACGTCCAGGCATAGATGAAGCTACTCACTGCAGTCGAGAGAATGAAAAGATCACAGAAACAATGCACATTCCAACAGTAGGTTACTTTCATCTAAAGCAGAGTCATGGAGGTTACACAGAGACTCCAGAGGGTGCAGGATGAAGCCTGCATTCTTTGAAGAGATTGAGGGACAAGGCTCACAACTGGACCATATGGTTACGAAAGTGGAACAACGCCTAGAAGGGCCTGTTATAGAGTAACTGATTCAAGAGTGCGATGAGCAGGAGGCTCTTGTGAAGCAACAAGTCAAGGCGGCTCGAGCTAAGCTCGAGGCCTTTGAAGTAGCATTGCCCAAATCTGAGTGACTCGGGATGAGTCACAGGTGAGTGTTGGGGGCCTATTGGTCCTTGACCAAGTTTTGAGGAAACATTGGTCATGTTTGACCACTTTTGGGACTTCGACAGGTTGGATGAAGATGGAGTGCCCAGGAAGAGCAAAGATCGTGAGATCTCACTCATTTTGCAGGATTGTGGACATAGAAAAGGGTTTACTAGGGTTTATGTAATTGGTTATGGGATGTCGGCCCATGGGTTTACCCATGCTTAGGCCTTTTTGTAAAAGTATATATAGGAAGGAATGTAATGTAGAAAGTAGTAGAATCTTAGTGCAAGTGATGTAAGAACTAGTGTTTGGCTATATGCATAATATGTTAAGGTTGGATCAATGCAAGAGGTTGTAAGTTGCTTTGTGCAGACAAGCTATGTAGGGTAAGTCTTTGTGCTACTAAGGATATGGCTCTGTGCCTCGACCTGGTTTTGGGAAGGAGGATCTGGAGCGCTGCGCATAGATATCTTGTCCTTTGCCGAGTCTGGTTCTATGGCTTTGTGCACAAGAGCATAAGAATGTAAGAAGATTGAAGACTAATAAAGAAGAATAAGAAGTTGGTGGACGTAGCCCCACACTGGGGTGAACCACGTATATCCTGTGTCTTGATATGCTTTGTGCGATGTGATGTATGATTATGCTATTTATTTGCTTAGTGTTGTTGTTATAATGAATGCATATGATGTTGTAGCTTAGTGGTTAATGGTGTTAAATATGAATGAATACTAGATCTGAACTAATGTTATGTGTTAAGTGATTGGAAGTGCTTGATCTTTATTGTTACTACAATGTTTTGTACTTAGGTTTTGATTTGTGATGTGAATGAGACTCATGAATTAATGCATATTGTTGTCTAAGGGCTCTACTAGATGTTATAATCATAGATTTGTGTCCTAGCTTGGTTGTAGACACCTGAGTCCTGCAACCCCCCCTGCCTCTACCTCGGGTGAGATTACATCTGCTTCACAGGTGTTGCCAAAAGGGTCAGTAGTTAGGGTTTTGTTGGTATGTTGTTGAAGCGTTGAACCATGGGTCTACCCCTGTACCAACAGACACCAATGAAAATTTATATTGAAGAATGGTTCAAGAAATCCATCGACAAATTGACCAACGAGGGGCAAGAAACAGTTGAGACAGTTCCTGCAACCGTTAATCAAGACAATAAAAGGACACCAACAAGCAAGTGAACACACGGGAGACCATCAAATTAATTTTATGTTGATCACATCTTTATTTATTTATCATTTCCTTCATCCAGTTATTATGTTTCTTTTACGAGAAAGGTTTAATCGAAGTCTGATAACTTCTCTTTTTATTCTTTCTAGGTCTTGTTTTTATTTTATTGCCCACCATCCTCCTTCTACAAAACTAATTCTTGTGTATATTTTCTTTATGGTCTGCGGGAGACCCAATCCCAGTCCTTAGGAAAAACACATTTTAAATTTAAAAGAATATGTAACAGACTATATTTTTCAGAAATTTCAGAGAGTTATTTCAGGATCAGTTTTAACTGTGCTTTGTAACTCTAAGTTTTGAGTATAAAGTATTTGAGATTGATCTATCATTATATTTATTTGAGTTACCCATGTACCACTCTGTTAAAGTGATCTTATGCATGCATATCATATTCTTTTATTTTTATGTGGTTAGAAATCTTTAGTTTAACTATGATGGATGTGAGGAAATTTTGCTTATCTGCTTTAAACATGTGGTGTGTGGTTCCTAGTCATTTCTCAGGAACTTTCTTTAAAAAAAAAAAAAAACATTTTTCTTTCTTGTTATCTTTTTTGCAATCTTTATATTTCTTTGATTACCATGATGAACTTATGAAAAGTCCCATATTTTGAATATCTAAAGTCCCAAGAAAATCTTAAAGTAAAAAGGAGTACCACCTCTATAAAAACGTAGGGGGATTTACATCCTCGTGAGGTTTTTGTTTCGGTCCTAATGGATTCAAGCATCAACAGGAACCAAGGGAAAGCCACTGGAATGCAACAAAACAAGTTCTTAGATATATTCAAGGTACGCAAGATTTTGGTCTTCTATACAAGAAGAATAAGAATTTTGTACTTGTTGGATATTCAGATGCAAATTTTGCTGGAAATGTTGATGATATGGAATCAACATTAGGTTACATGATGAATATGGGATCAATGACAATTTCTTGGAGTTGCAAGAAGCAGACTACAATGGAAAATTCTTCAACAAAAGTAGAATATAATATCAACATAGGAAGCAACATGTGAGATAGTCTGCCCCGTATGGGGTGAGAGCTGGGGAAGGAGTGACATTTGGCTTCCACTTGAGTCGAGGTTTAAATGACAGAGCCCATCCATTTAACGCCAGCCCTACGGATGCAGGGTAGCCATTATCGCTCTGCGATGGGAGGTCTAGTCGAGCGAGCGAGCATTAACGCGATGGGAGGTCTAGCCGGCGAGTGCATTGGTAAAT
>ML786033.1:128063-141560 GCA_009831015.1 Picea engelmannii | reverse complement strand
CCTTGAGTGAATTCTGCTTATACGGTTGCAGTCGAAGAAACACCTAGTCCCCTTCAACAAATTGACATTCTGAGCAACCTTGATATGCTTGTTGCTTCATGTGATTCTGAGCTAGGACCAAATTCTCTTTGAGGGTATGAAGAGTAGCCTCTCAAGATGTAAGAGTTTGGTCAACCGCCTAGACCTTCAAGACACCGGGCATGTATGATAGAAATAAAGGAGGTTTTTTTCCATATATTGCTTTAAAAGGAGTCATGTGAGTAGTTGTGTCATAAGAAGTGTTGTACCACCATTCAGCTAGGGGTAACCATTGAACCCACTGATTTTTCCTCTCTGATGAAAAACACCTCAAATATGCTTCCAAACACTTGTTGACAACTTCAATTTGGCCATCACTCCGTGGATGATAAGTTGTGTTGAGATGCAATTGGGTGCCCTGTAGCCTGAACAATTCTTGCCAAAAATTGTTGGTGAAAGTGGGATCTCGTTTAGAGACAATGGAATGAGGCATGCCATGAAGCTTGAAGATATGATCCATGAAAAGTTGAGCCATTGTGGAGGTAGTCAATGGGTGTTGAAAAGCATAGAAATTAGCATATTTGGAAAGATGATCAATGATCACCATGATGATTGATTTATTGCCTGATTTAGGTAAGCCAACAATGAAATCCACATAAATATCCCTCTAAATAGCGGGTGGAATTGGAAGTGGTTGCAGTGTTCCCAAGGAATTGACTATTTCTCCCTTGTTGCATTGATAGACATCACATTCCACCACAAAGGTGCGAACATCATGTTTCATACCATCCCAGAAAAAGGAATGTTTGACCCTATCATAAGTTTTGGTAAACCCAGAATTACTAGATGTGGGTGTAGCATGAAGTTCATATAGCACCGTGGATTTGAGTTTTGACTGTTTTCTTAAATACAAATGATCTTTGTAGCGAATCTCTTCATTGTGCCAAGAGTAATCTTGAGAGACTCAGGAATTGTCTTGCAATTGTTGGATCAGACACGATAGTTTGGGATCTTGCACCCATTCCTGGCGAGCAGCTTAGAGCCAATTTGGTACAATGAAGGATAGAGAAAAGAGGGACCCTTCATCTTCATATTTCCTTGAAAGAGAATATGCAACCACATTGTCTTTGCCTTTATTGTAAATAATCTCATAATCATATCCAAATAGCTTGGTCACTCATTTTTGTTGCTCTGGGGATGAAAGGCGTTTCTCTAGAAAATACTTGAGGCTCTAATGAGTTGTCTTAATTTGGAAGCATTTCCCTAATAGATAAGGATGCCAGAGATCCACAATATGCATAATGTCCATCATTTCCTTTGCATAGATTGATTGGCCCTGTTATCCCCGATATCTAGGGATAACTAGGAGATCATGTCTCGAGGCCCACATGGTCCTAGACATGGAGTACCGAGAGCAGGAGTGACTTAAGCATGGCCCTGGAGGGCCCATCTCTCTTCTTCTTCGTCAGATTTGTCCTGTCAGCAGTACCAATTTCCATCACCACCGGCCTGGGCTTGCATCGGAGAGGACTCTTGCTCCATGAGGTAATTGGTCCGAGGTATCATGGTATGTGTCATATTTGATTGTTAAGACCTTATTATATATGCATTAGGTTCCTTTCATTTCTGATGACTGCTTGGATCTTACACTAATCCACTTGACCATTGTTGGTGTTGTTCCTGAGTCTGTACTTAAGGCTTAAAAGTATAGTGTCAAGGCATCCGAAAGTATGAGAAAGGTTGATAAAGGATTATACTAACCTTCGGTATGGGAAACTAATGAGGATTTCTGCGTTCTCGTTGTCTAACTTCCAACTGTTCCTGGGTAGTAATATCTTGTTCAATGGTTGCCCATGAACATTCCAATTCCTCCCGGGTGTTCGCAGTTTTAAGGATTGTGTCAAAAAGATTTAAAGCAATATGTATTTGATTGGATAGTCCGGGTTGAATATTAGGTTGAGTTGTTGTAGAGACAGTCATTAAGGAATAGTACCAGTATGGAAATAATTTAAAGGGAGATTTCAACACTGTTTCAATTTGGTCGAAATAAGAGAAATTTTTGCATGAAGAACAAAATAGGAATGCAAACTGAAGGCTCTTTCCTGTAACTGTATTATTTTTTAGTAAAAGATGTGGAATGAGAGAAAAACATTTAACTGTATATAACGTGAAGTTCCTATCAGTAGAAAACTCACACATACACAGAAGAAGAAAATGACATAGAAATAATTGACATAGTGTAAATAAATATAAATTCTGTAAATGCGAATTGGTCTTACACCCGCTGATAGCTGGTGCAGAGGAAAGACAAGAAACAATTACAGAAAGATGAAATCCCTTCACTATAGTAGTGGTCGTACTAAATTATAGTGATACACATCAATTATGAAGAGAAATGAAATGAAACAAGAAACATAACGAAACAAACTTGTAACACAGTCGTGACGGAATCAGGAATCTTCAAATTTGCTTGTATTAACTTCTCAAATGCAAAAACTCTATTACAATCACTACCAAAAAGGTCCAGCCTGGTTCTCTTCTTTTTGTCCCCTATTTATACAAATTTTTCCTGGTTTTTTAAGCTCAACGGTGTCATAAATTCAGTTACAAAATGAGAGGAGCGAAATCACTCCACCTCTCCTACTCTATTTTCAAAAAGTTCCTAATGCTTGTCTTTATGTGATTCTGTGTATATGGTACATTTGTCCACAAACTGGGATACAAGCTGTGAATGTTCCACTTGACAGCTGGGAGGAGCGAAATCACTCCATCTCTCCTATTCTAGTTTCAAAAAGTGTCAGGTGCTTGTCTTCGCATGGATTCAGTGTACATGATACATTTGTCCACAAACTGGGATACAAGTTGTGAAGGCTCCGCTTGACAGCTGGCCTCGGCAAAATAGCACTCTTGGGATAACTATGGAAGTTTATCACCCATTTTTGTATCAATGATATCAAGGGCACTGAGTTGTGCACTAGGTTGAATCAAATGTTCATCAACTTGAGCCATGTCTACCCTGTCCATCTTAGAGATTTCCGCCGAATCTCTCTCATTCTTCTCCTTCATGTCGAGGGAAATATGATCTATATTCATCTGCCTTAGCGTCTCTGAGTCACCTCCACTCTCCATCCCTAACAACTCACCATCTATAGCATTGAAGGCTTCTTCTAATGAATTGGTCATTTTCTGGACCTGTTCTTTGCTTAAGGTAATATTATGTTCCCAATCTTTTAACAAAATATTACCTCTAGTTTGTTCAGTGATGGTGAGTCTGGGAGAACCTGCTGAAAATCTATTGTTAGTTGCTATCACTGCCTCTTGAAAGGCGACCTGAGCATCTTCTGCATTCTTTTCTTTGACAATCAGATTCTCAAAAATCTGATGCATTAACAGGCAATCTTCTCGAATCTCTCCTACTTTGTCTAGCAGGCTTTGTTGTGCAGAAGAGATCCTGCTCCGAATATCGATCGCTCGGGATTTAAAAATCTCGATGTTGATCACCTTGCTTTCAGTGACCTCTAATTGAGCCTGCAGCTCTGTGATCATACTCCTCTGCTGACCCGACTGTATCCGACCATCTCGGATCACTGAATTCGCTTGTTCCAATTTGGTTTTGAGGACCTCTATTTCCTTTTTATCGGCCAATCAGGCCAATTCTATTTCTCCACTCGCCTGACTTTTAGCGTTTTCTGTGGCCGAAGCTACTCGAGCTTCGAGAGTCCTGATCAGGCAATTCTTTCTCTTGAGCTGATTTTTCAACATCCCAACCGAGAATTAATTCGTCGACGCATACGCTCCCAGCGTTCCTGCTATCTCTGTGGCGAATTCATCACTCCTTTTGTTTTTTCCATCTGTCATTACTTTGAATTTTTTAGCAGTTGATCTTTCCTCCTAGTTGGACTCCCTTTTCACAACTACTTTTCTCTTTTTGTCGAAGAAGAACTCATTGGGAGGAAGTTCTTTTGCTCTGATGGGCCTTAGTTCTTCACCGAAAATCCATCCTTCTCCTATATTTCCTTGCGTTGACTGCAAAGGAGTTATAGAAGTGATGGGTTCCCCGATTTGCTTCGCTGCCTTTCCTGGTGTATCGAGTGAGTCCTGCTCCTTCGGAGGATTAGAGGTCTTCGTCTCTGTCTCTGTCTCTGGATTCTGAGTTTTTGGCGGGTCTGTGTTTTTTACTTCCACCTCTGGACTATGTTCCTTGGGTGGGTCAGTAGACTCTTTTTCTGTTTCGGGATTCTTCTCTTACTCAGGATTCTTCTCTTGCTCCGGATTCTTCTCTTGCTCCCCTTCCTGACGTTTTTTGGGGTTAGAAGTTTGGCCCTCAGAACTTTCAGCTTCCTTCTCTTTATCCTTGGAAAGACCCAGACCTCCTAGCACAACGGGGAGACATCTTTTTCTATGCTCCTAAAACTTTAAAACAGAGGCCATGTCTTCGGGTGCTAAAGATCTGATTTGAACTAGCACTTCCCCATAGGAACTCACCCCTCGGAAAATATCATCCGAGGGTGAACACTCGTGTTCAAGCTTCTTCAACCCACAATTTGACAAATGGGTGCTTACAATTTTCCGAGGATCATGTTTTTTATACTCAATCGAGACCAAACTCAAGTCTTCTAAGGTTGTAGCCCCAGCCTTAGCATGTCCAAAATCTAATAAGGAATAAGAATTTAGCCGAACAGGGAAAAACGTCCATACCTTCTTCGATGACGCTTTGAGCTCTTTACTCACTCCACCAATCACTGTTTGTCGGGCAATCTCGCGACAGGCCAGCTTGTCGGGGATGAACAGTGGTAGTGCCAGAGGAGGAACAATAGCTCTAAACACTCTAAAATAGGAAAACTATGCTTCTACGTACCAGTCCGCGATACCGCTCAGATTCGTAGCAATGCTATCCGAGATGCGAGGTGGCGAAAGACCAAAAATGGTGATGTGCAGAGGCACCATCTCCTAGTTGAAAATCTCATAAATAAATTTATTTGCGTTATTTTCCCACAGTTTATCGTGGTACTCATGTACAGTTTTTTCTTGGGTTGGACTCCAAGCCCAATTCATCAAAGGGAAAGGTATCATGGAGCATATCGCGTCCATGATATACATAGACATGAAGAATGAGGATGGTCCCTCGGCTGCCTTTTGTTCCTGATACTCTATGACCCTATTGAATAAACTATCCGAGAGTATCTTTGCCCAATTAAAGGAGCAACCTTCCACTACCTGAAAGATGAGAGGTACCCACGCAATGTAGAAATGTGTTGTATCCTCCCTTCCGAAAAGTCGGCATGTCATCATCGCCACATACATATACTGTGGCTCCAGCGAAGAAATTGAATACACGCCCTTGTCATTCGCTCTAAATGTCGCGGAGCGCGAAACCCAATATTTTATCAAACCAGGCATGGTTTTGTCATATTCTTCGCACTCCTTCTTTTTGAATTCCTTTAGGAATTCAGTGTCATATGTGTATTCAGAAGTTGCTGGAAGCTTATACATAGATTGGATATGCTCTAGTCTGAAAGTCTCGACCGTGGTCCGTTGGTCATTTATGATAGTTCTGGTGGGCAGGTCTATGTGATTCAATGCCCATCGGATCATGTCGTAGTATGGGAGCAACCGTGGTCTGGTTGCAACCAAGTGCATACCAGACTGAACAAATGTCTTGTATCTAGTATTCAGGTCATCCTTTACATTATCATCGTCATCGGAGTCTGAATAGTTCACCAACTCAGATTGTAGAATATCTGAAACAAACGACCAGCTGGGTACTGAGCCGCTAGTCCGAGGTGAAGTATCTGAGATGTTATCTGAACCTTGCGCTGCAACCTTGACATTCACTTTCACTGCTCTTCTTGGAGCCATGTCTGAAACTTATGTTTTCGTTCTTCTGCAATAGACCTGTGTATACATGCAGAGATTAGTTCACTCAGAGAAAGGTAAGCTCTGTGCGGCTATGAGAAATGTTTAAAATAGAATGAAACTCTCGTATATATTTGAAAACCCTGTACTGTTTGAAATAAGCCTGTCAAATCGCAAAATAGAAACAAATTTATTGCATGAATCCGATCTTATTTATTCATGGATTTACCCTAATTCTTCATTAATGTCATCAATGTTCGACGGCTTGACAGGCAGTTGGGTTATGGAGAGCAAGTAGCTACCTCATGAAGTGCGCCAACCTTGATGTGCGGGACGTATCTTGTTTAATTTAAAATTTCAAATCTTAACGAATTAATAATTTTCTCGCTTTTCGCTGCATCTTGAATTTCCTTTTCACGTTTTGACTCTTCAACTCGTGAGACCGCGAGTGTTGATTTTAGCTTAATTAACAGTAACCGTGATTTGGCGCATCCTTAATCATATAATTAATTAACTCGACATATCGCGACTCGGAACTTTAAAGACAAATTTTTGGGGGAATGATTTGCCGAGTCGCGATATCGCAATGTGGCGATAATTAAGGCTCAAATTATGGAAGGAAAATCTTAGATTAGGCTACTAATTAATCTTGCTATAATCATGTCGCAACCTCGTGAGTCAGGGTTTTAGGAGCTTTAACTCTAAGAAATAAAGTGCCGAGTGGCGAGGTGCCGAGAACCGAATTTAACCATGGTTAGTTTTTTACCTTTAATCTCTGACCGAGGTCATCACAAAGTTATCGTTTTCTCGGCTATCGGGGCTGTAAGAACAAAAACTTGGGTTTGAAGAATGCCGAAGCGTGAAATCCCGATGATGTCTAATCATGGGTTAAAGGTTTTACCCTAGTCAATGCCTTGGGCGAAAATTAAAAACGAGTTCGCAACTTCGCGACTCGGGACTTGTGAATTCAAAGATTAAAATATCCGACTTGCGAGACACCGAAATAAAACAAACGAGTGAACATACCTGCGAGAATGGATCTGTTTTGAAAGTAGGAAAAGCATTTCTGTTCAGGCGACAAGATTTCAAAGTTTTAAGATCTCAGAAGGAAAAAAGGAAGTCAAGTTAGATTCCAAGTTTTAGAAATTGAAATATTTTTTTTTTTGGAAGGTAAAAAACAAGGGCGGCTCCAACAGTTGGGGTGTTTGATTGGGTGACTTAGCAAGTTGGTATTCATGGGTCTTTGTTAGCCACCAAAGGGGATTTGCAGAGCCATCGTCCGCTCCCACCATATTATCACATTTACATCTTATACCCCGCTCATCCATCCCATTCCCCTAGTCTGGCCATTAGGATGACCTCTCAGGGTTACATCTTGTCTTGTGGGAAGAAGGGGCTAAAAGCCCAGGGGGTAAAAGTAGCTGGTAAAAGATAAAATCCATAAGAAATAAAACCTAGAGATGCTTCGCCCAGGGGATCCCCGAGAAGGCAATAAAAAGCCTCTCGATAAGAAACTAAGGGACCCTAAAAAAATGATAAAATATAAAATAAATGCAAGACCTAACCAAGAGGATGGGAGTTCTCATCACGAGCCTGCCCATTATGTTCATAGGTATTTAGCAGTATGACATTGCCACTATCTGGTCACCAAGCCATGGCAGTGACCTTTGGTTGCATGGCCAAAGGAAAGGGGGTCTCATCACGAGCCAGCCTTATCATTTTTGCGAAGATAACAGTGGGTAACGTTGTCAACTCTGGCCACCAAGCCAAGGCAGTGTCCTCTGGTCAGACCTTGTAGTAAAAAGAAAGAAAAGTAAATAAAAGAAAGATGAAGGCAATAAAGGGCTTGGTCTTACTATGACTGGACATCCCTAAAACCATATCACCTCATTAAACATGGCTTGAATGATCTTTTGAGGAAACTTTCCATCTCTTGTGGGTATTAGCCCAATAGGCTGTTCTATTGGTTTCCTTAGCTTTGTATAGTAGATCTTTGTAATATCTTTGAGCTCTTAGATGATATGTTAGGGATTTCACGCATATATCTAATAACTTTAATGATGAAATGTGATTTACATTGCTATGATATCTAGGACTGATGATCCCATGGAGGGCACAGTTTTTGATGTGCAGGACCATGCCCGGCGGACAGGTACCAGAGGATCGGTGCACATGGGGATATGATTAGCTCGGACCTCCATGGGGCTGAAGAGCCCATCAGATGGTTGCTGGGATGGCAGAAGCAGGACAGAGTTAGGACAAGCCCTTGCATGCAGAAGAAGAAGGACACCCTCATCAGGACGTTTTGGCAGAGATTTGACCTATGGGGATCAACACCTACAGATGGGATGATGTCCTTGATGGATAGGATGCCACCCAGGACAAGCTGGACGTTTTCTGGAGCAAATGGAAGTGTGTTGGGCTTGTTTGGCACATGTGGCAGGTTGCAGAAGCCCCAGAGGGGCCAACATTTTTCTTCCTGGATGATGATTATGCCCTAAAAGGGCCAACGTCTCCCTCAGAGGGGCCTGACGTCTCCCTTTTTAGCTCATTTTTGACATTTTTAGCATTTAATGTGACAAATAATGAAGTATTGTTAAGTCAGCCTTGTCGGCTGTTTTTAATGACCTATTTTTTTAATTAAAGGTCATTTGGATGATATAAAGAGGGGACGTTGCCTGTCATTTTCAGATAACAGAACTTGCTCTCTTGGAGAGATACTCTTTTTAGCTCTTGTCTTGGTTATTTTGGCTCTTGGAGTGAGGCGCTACTATTGGAAGGACTATCTTTGGCATATGCATGGTGTTTTTATCATTGAAAGGTGTTACAACTAGGGTTTGATTTGGCTCTTCATTGATTTGTAAGTATATTTTGCATGCAAAACTTTTTGATTGAATGGTTGTAGGTAGAATTGCTTACTTTTATGGTTACATTGTTATTATTTGCTTAATCATTGAAACCCTGGGGAGAAAACACACAAGTAGGTTGTTGCTTCATGTCCCCATGATGAAAGCTTGATTAGCCATTTGATTAAGAAGAATCTAGCCTAGCCATAGCTACACTAGTTCATCTTTTTCTTGAGTTAGTTTGAAGCATAGATTGAAGAAAGAAGACGTCCTAGGCCTAATTTATTTTACACCTAGGGTTTGACTTCTAGGGTTTGAAAAGCCTTGTCTCCAAGCAACACTTTTCAGCCATAGATTTATGTTTTATAGCTAGCCATTTTGCCAAAGAGTATTAAGGAAAGAGGGAGGAGCATGAGGCCTAGCCCTAGATACACCGGAATGAGCCTCCTCCCCTTAGGGTTTTGATTTGGTGGCCCTACTATTGCAACACCATTAAACCTAACCCTCCCGTCCTTAGGTTTAAGTCTTTCCAAGCCATTAGCCTTTCTCCATTTGACTCCATTAACCCAAGGCACTAGTCTAAACCTAAAGCGTTGAGCTCTTAGTTCTCAAAACAATCTTTCAAAACCCTCTTAATTTGAAACTCTACTAACCCTAGCATCTAAACTAACCCTAATTGATGATGACGTCTTGCCTTATTTGAACTTTTGTTTGGACTAAAAGTTGCGGCTGACTCATCCCTTGATAGCCATAGAGGTATTAAGCATTTTCATTGGTCAATTTAGCAAAACGTTCACCTCTTTGTCTAGCTAACCTACCCTAACCCTAAGGTGACATCATACTTGTTTAAACCCTTGTTTGGCTTTGAAACATTGTGGTATAGTCATCTATTTAATAGACTTTGAGTTATTGATCATATTCATAAGCTTAATTGACAAAACGTTCTTCTCATTGTCTTCAAAATTGACCTAATAGTAGGGCTGACGTCACCCTAAATCTGCATAGGGATGCAGCAACAATATTGGTGTATGAGCACATTTATTGCATTGTGATATAATAAGGACTGATTTCATACATTAAAAGCAAATATCATTTTGTACTTATTGAAGAAGTATTATAATCCTTTCTCTTTATTTGCAATCATTGACTTCGTCAATAATTACATTCATTATTGCTCATATGTATTAAAGATAGTCATTGATATTTTGAAGTACTAATCATTGTAGCACATTTTTAGTTTTATTTGCCTTGTCTCGCAAACAGGTGCTCTTTCAGTGAAATGTCTCTTCTTTGACTATCCTTTTGGCAGTAATCTGTGAAGGGAAAGCTTATCTTAACCTTGAGCCTTGAACCCTTGATCCTTTTCCCTCAGAATCCCAGATTACTAGGGACGTCTCCCTAGGGATTCGCCACCCTGAATAGAAAGAGCTCCCCATCGAGGTGACAGTGGGTGGGGAAGCTCCTGTTACGCCAGTTTGAGCCTTGACTTCAAGCTACTTAAACCCTTTCCTACAAACTGAGCGATAACATTTTGGCGCCATTGCTGGGGAACACTGAGTCTATTTTCCTCAACAACAAAATTTTGGTAAGCCTTGTTTCAAAATCCTTTCTTGTAAGCTTACCTGGCGACTCCACTACCTTTTTCCCCCTATTCTTTGGTAGTTTCAAGAAAACTATCTAGCGACTCCACTGATGATGAAGCCAACAATGACTTCACAATGGGACCTAGGAAACTACAAACCTTTAGATATGAGTGAAATCCCGGGATATCCCAGAAAAATGCCTCCTCGTTATAAGGATTTCCTCCCTCGTTTTGTTGGCTTCGATGAAGAATGTCCCAGGTCTCACATGAGAATATTTTGGAAATTCTTTCAACATTTCCCTGTTAGCGACGAGGCTAAAGACTTGGTAATGAAACTCTTCTCTACCTCCCTGCATGGAGAGGCCAGAAGATGGTATGATAACCTTCCAGCTGCCAGCATCACTTCTATGGATCTTTTTGAAAAAGTTTTCCTTGAGAAGTGGACCATGAAAATAGAAGATATGCAATCATTGCTGAAAGAGCTTGAAGGCATAAAGAAAATAGAGTTTGAGATTGTCAGAGCTTTTGGGGTTAGATTCTAGAGATTGCTCTACCAGATTCCACAAAGCCATCGTCCTAAAGGCAACTACCTCGTTTACCTCTATACTAATGGACTTCAAGGACATTTGAGATTCCTTCTAAATAAAAAGAATCCAAAGACACTTGCAGAAGCTCACAATATGGCCATTCAAATTGAAAAGAGTCTCTCTCTAAAGACCAATGCTATGGACACTCTCATCTTGATAAAATTAGTCTCCCATGGATACTTTGTTGAAGATATGCAAGAGAGAGGGGAACAAGTTTTCAACCAGCAAAATGAAGACATCGATCAGGAGCAAGAACCTGAACAAGATGATGAAGTGTCCACCTGTGCTCCTCCCACTGATGAAGTCATGCAAGAACCTGTTTCTCCTGTACAGCAAAGTGAAGATGAGGTTTGTTATTTTTCACTTCAAAATTCTAATGATACTGTGTCCTTTAATGAAGAGGAAATGGAAGCCTCGGACGAAGTGGAAATCCCTTGTTGTGCAATTGAATATAAAAAGGCAATCCATGAGGATGAAGAAATGACACATGCTGAGAACATCGAGCTCCTCGAAGTACCTGCACAAGAAGAAACAGTGAGTTACCCTCCTATCCTAAATTTTGATGATGCTTTATCTTGTGATGAAAAGGAGGGGGAGGATGAATTTTCAAATCTTGCAAACCCTGCATGCTATGACACAGATAGTGACACCGTTGATAATATTGATGAGTTCATACATGTTGGGAGACATAGGTGGGACATAGTTGGTTATGACCTAGATCCCATCTATGACACTGATAGTCATCTCCAGTTGTTGCCTTTGCAGTTGTCAGAGCAGATTACTTTCTAACAGTGGCAACAATGAGATGAGGTTTTTACTTGTACCTTTCAGAAAACAAAGGATGACCTAGTACCTCTTTCCTCTGATTGCTTTCAGTCTTACCTTGAGTTTTTTGATGAGTACCCTTCTGAGCACTTGGACTCTTTTCATGAAGATCATTGCCGACCACCGTTGTGCTCAGATTTTGATACGAGCAAGGACATTGTTTGCCTGGAGAAGTTTACTCATGACTTTTCACCCCAACCATCTTCTTTTACCTTTCCATGCTTCTCCATTAAAGGTGTAGTGGGAAATTACTTTTTTTATGTTGAGTTTCCTCCTGGGAAAACCCTAAACTCCAAGGGTTGGTTGGATAATGTTATTTCCAATCAGTTTTTCAACTTTCCCTTGATAATTTGCCAGTCGTCTACTAAACTTTTGTCAATTCTTTCCTTAGAGTGTGAGGATGTCCTAGGTAACCAGTTTACAGGCCCTTTGAGTCCATTTTCTGAACCTTGTACTTTTCATGACCCTTTCTTGGATAGGATTGAGTACATTTCTCAGAGATGGACTTGGCAGGATTTTGTCCCTCACGCCCACCTCCATGAGTTTGACTTTGAGATTCCTGATGATGTAATATATGCTCTAACTCATGACCTTTTTGTGCTTGATTTGTCACTATTTTGGTTTATGATGAAGCACAAAGGCAGGTATCGAGGGACGTTATTGGATTGGCTTCACTGGTTGTTTGACTATACCATCATACAGCCAGCAGGTGAGTACAGGTAAGATTTTCATTTTTTATCTGCATTTTTGATTGCCATATATGCACATTTACTATTTTGAGGGGTGGCAATACCACCCCACCTTTTGTCACTGATGCTTTCTTGTCAAGTGTGAGTAGGTATACAGGTCTACACCAGAGATTGTTGAGGTTCTCATGCGCTCTACAGTTAGCAAATGTCCCCGAGTTGGAGCCAGATGTTATCCCCGATATCTAGGGATAACTAGGAGATCATGTCTCGAGGCCCACATGGTCCTAGACATGGAGTACCGAGAGCAGGAGTGACTTAAGCATGGCCCTGGAGGTCCCATCTCTCTTCTTCTTCATCAAATTTGTCCTGTCAGCAGTAGCAGTTTCCATCACCACCGGCCTGGGCTTGCATCGGAGAGGACTCTTGCTCCATGAGGTAATTGGTCCGAGGTATCATGGTATGTGTCATATTTGATTGTTAAGACCTTCTTATATATGCATTAGGTTCCTTTCATTTCTGATGACTGCTTGGATCTTACACTAATCCACTTGACCATTGTTGGGGTGATTGATTGGGTGACTTAGCAAGCTGGTATTCATGGGTCTTGGTTAGCCACCAAAGGGGATTTGCAGAGCCATCGTCCGCTCCCACCATATTATCACATTTACATCTTATACCCCGCTCATCCATCTTGTTCCCCTAGTCTGGCCATTAGGATGACCTCTCAGGGTTACATCTTGTCTTGTGGGAAGAAGGGGCTAAAAGCCCAGGAGGTAAAAGCAGCTGGTAAAAGATAAAAGCCATAAGAAATAAAACCTAGAGATGCTTCGCCCATGGGATCCCCGAGAAGGCAATAAAAAGCCTCTCGATAAGAAACTAAGGGACCCTAAAAAAATGATAAAATATAAAATAAATGCAAGACCTAAACAAGAGGATGGGAGGTCTCATCATGAGCCGGCCCATTATGTTCATAGGTATTTAGCAGTATGACATTGCCACTATCTGGTCACCAAGCCAGGGCAGTGACATTTGGTTGCATGGCCAAAGGAAAGGGGGTCTCATCACGAGCCAGCCTTATCATTTCTGTGAAGATA
>ML786033.1:97822-108898 GCA_009831015.1 Picea engelmannii | reverse complement strand
CCCCCCCCCCTCGTTAAAAGCAGAATGGACGGGGGGTTCCAGAATCATCTGTGAGCCGTTGATTGCAGCGCCTTTGATCTAGGCCATGGAAATGTGAATGAGGCATAGGTGGGGGCAGAAAAGTCATATGTGGGAAAAACTTAGGATAGGGGTATTTTCATGGGTTTTGTTTAGATATTTCTCACATACACCACCAAGGGGGACATCCATTCAATGACATTCAGGCAATGGAGTCATGGGGTAACATCTTTATCATTCTGGATTCACTCGGGCAAGGGAAACAAGGCAATTATCCTACCTCCTAACCTACTGTCACAAGGCAATCAACCCAGTTTAAACTGTTGGGTCAATATTTTATTCTTTCTAGGGGCTACTTGATCAGGATTAGACGGTCTGATCAGATGTATTCACTAATTCTAGCCTGTGGGCTATCTGATCAAGATTAGACAGTATGATCAGATTTATTCACTAGTTCTATCAACATTGGAAATTTAAAAGAACTTGGTCATGCTTGAAAGGTATGACCAAGTCACTTGTTATTGCATGGGGCTTTTTATTTCGAATCTTTTTTCCCTCTTTTCTCTTTCTTTTTCTTTTTCTTTTTCTTTTTCTTTTCACAAATTATTTGAAGAGCGAAATATCATTTGTGAACCAAATCACCAGATATAGACAATATCCCAGTCATAAGATGATTCCCATAAATTATGGGGTGATAACAGGTGGCTCCACGTGGGGATGGCGCTTGCCCTGTTAAGTGCCAAGAATCCATTTTTCCTGTCATCCTGAACCAATCTGTCTGGTAATTTTCACTATTCTGATTCTAAGAAAGGTACTGAAGAAAAGTGATCAGCAGCTTAGGGCCTTCCCTTCGGGCTTCAACAAACTGACCGTCGTCCTTCTCAAAGAAAAAATGCAAGTAAAGACTGAAAATTAAAACGGTATGTACAATGGAGGGTGATTTCTTCAATTTCCTTACTGGGGAGGGATTTAGTGTTTCAGCATTCTGCCATTCACGGGCGCTCCTGGCAGATCTGACCCGTTGGCGTTGTTTAGCAGAAAGGCATTGTGTCCTCTGAAAGCCTGGATCCTGTAAGGTCCCGTCCATAGACGATCAAATTTCCCATGCTTTCCCTTGTCTTCGTTCCTGGCATCCCATCTCAACACCAGGTCTCCCAGCTCGAAATCATTCTCTTTGGTTCGTTTGTCAAAGATCTTCTTAATATTCTCATGGATGACCTGCGTTTTGTTAAAAACATCCTCTCTAGTATGATACAATTGAATCATCTGATTGATTCGTCTCTGAGAGTCATTTGGTTCGGCCTGCATCTCTTGAAGTAACTTCATGACAGGGACTCCTAACGAAGTTGGGAAAATAGCTTCTGTACCGTATACCAGCTGGTAAGGTGACATGCCAATTGACCTTTTGGTGGTGAGCCTATCCGCCCATAAGGCAAATACCAGCTTGTCGTGCCATGATTTTTTATTCTCCTGCAATGTCTTCTTGATGATGTTTACTAAGGTCTTGTTCGAGGATTTTGCCAACCCATTCCCCTGAGGGTAGTAGGCTGTAGAGTGTCCCATGACTATGTGGTATCGGCTACAAAAATCAATAAGCTTCTTCGACCGAAAGGCGACTGCATTGTCAGTGATGATCTTTCTGGGACAACCAAAACGGGATAAAATATTATTTTCAAGAAATTTAATAATAACAGCGTCAGTGGCTTGCCTGCTTGGTACAGCCTCGATCCATTTGGTGAAGTAGTCAGTGGCAGTAAGAATCCACTTATGTTGGCCCGAGGATGGAGGGTGTATCTCTCCAATGAAATCGAGTCCCCATTGCTGGAACGGAGCCTCAATTGAAATTGGCTTGAGAGGTAGAGGAAGAAGCTTCCTTTTACCCTCAAACAGCTGACACTGATGACATGTTGTTACTTTCTGATGCACGTCTGCAAACAAGGTGGGCCAGTAAAATCCAACTCTCAGTATTTTGTTGGCTGTAGCTTTCCAGCTCATATGGCCACCGCATTCACCTGCATGAAACTCCTGCAATACTTTGTCAGCTTCATCTTGGAGCAAACAATTTAAAAGGATACCGGCAGGATCTTTCCAATATAGATTTCCTTCTAGAATACAGAACTTCAAAGCCTTCAACTTTAAAAATGTAGCTTTAGTTTTAGTTAAACCAGGGGGAGCTTGTAAATTTTGTAAAACGAAAATAAGGTCTGCGTACCACGGAGAATTAAGAAAAACCTCTTTAACGTTTGGAGTCGCCATCTCACCCTGTTCACCTGCCACTTCTAGAAAATTAATGTCAAGAGCTTGTAGGTTAGACTCAGCCATTAGTTTAGCAAGGCCTTGGCCTTTGATCAATTTTGTGGGCTTAATTTCTATGTCGTATTCTAGAATAACTGCAATCCACTTTCCCCTTCTCCCGTCAGGGTTGTCTTGTGTCAGGATATCTTTCACCACTGTGTTTGGGACATATGCAATGACGTGTGAATGAAGAATATAGACCCTGAAATCCTTTATAGCTTTCACCAAAGCAAAAGCCTGTTTCTCCATAATATTATAGTTTAGCGCTGCATCCCTCAGAGCTTTGCTGAAGAAAGCTATGGGTTGTTCATATCCTTCACTGTTCTTCTGTAATAATACAGCTGCTATTGTATGTTCCGAGGAAAAAGAGAAAAGGTAGAAATCTTTGGTGAAATCGGGACTAATCATAACTGGAGCTTGAGTGAGTGCCTTTTTGACTTGTTCAAATGATGATCTGGACTCAGGATCCCATTTTATCTTAGCGTCCTTTTTTAGCATATTGGTGATGTTGCAGAGGAGTTCAGCCAGATTAGGAATGAATCTTCAAAGAAAGTTAATTTGCCCTATAAATGACTGAAGTTCTTTAAGGTTTCTGGGGTGTTCTATCTTTAGTATAGCTTCTATCCTGTTGGGATCAATCCCGATTCCTTCTTTAGAGATGATATGTCCCAATAGTTTACCCTCTTCTAACCCAAAAAGACATTTCTTGGGATTCAATGAAATCCCGAACCTCCTACACTTTTCGAAAACTCGTCTAAGATGTCGCAAGTGTTCATCATCAGATTGGGGAAAAACAATCACGTCATCTAAATAAACGACAATAAACTTTCCTGACTCCTCCACGAAGGCAATGTCCATTGCCCTCTGAAAAGTGGCTCCTGCGTTCATCAGACCAAACGGCATCTTCACATACATGAAGGTGCCCCATGGGGTGGTGAAAGCGGTCTTTTCTTGATCATCTGGGTGAACCAGGACCTGGTTGTAGCCTGAGAAACCATCTAACAAGGAAATTCTACTGGACCCGACCACACTTTGCAGGAGGTGATCCATCTTAGGCAAAGGGTAATTATCCTTCAAGGATGCTTTGTTCAGATTCCTGAAATCTATGCAGAGTCTGATTTCACCGGTTTTCTTACGTGTGGGGACTAAATTAGAAACCCACTTCGAGAAACGTAGTGGAACTATGATCTTGGCATCATACATTTTCTTTATTTCCTTTTCTATCAAGGGAAGCAATTTGGGATTTATCCTCCTAAGCTTCTGTCTAAACGGTTTATGGTCTTCCTTGATGGGAATCTTATGCTGTATAATGTTGGTGTCGTAGGCTTTTAAATCTTCATAGCCCCAAGAAAAAACGTCTGAATATTCTTTGAATAGTTCCATGTACTTGAGCTTTTGCTCTGGGGGTAAAGACTTAGACAGTTTGACCATCCTAGGCTTCTCTTCAGTTCCTATATTACAGTCTTCTACCTCTTGCCCATGGGCTTCTATTTTAGGCTTCTTAGCTACGTCATCATTGTCAAACAGATCTTCTAAAGGGACCAGGCCCCTTGGTAAGACATTGCTTTTCAGCTGTAATACATTTGCATCCACTTCGTCATCCCCTAACTCTCCTGAGTCTGACGTCTCTACTGAATCTACTGTATTTACAATATTAACACTATCTATTTCGAATTCAGAGTTATTTACATTCTCATTTTCATTTTCTAGATCTATGTTTGTACATTCAAATTCTTTCTTACATTGTAGAAAATCCTCTATCTGATCGTCATTCCCAAACACTTGCCAGTACCTGATATTATCGGGCACTGTCGGTCTGCATTTTACCTCAACAGTATATGGGCGAGTTTGTCAGAAAGGGATCTTACAGGAAGCAGCAGATGTAGCTAGTCCGTCAGCCAGAATATTCTGCCCTCTCGGCATTACCTGCAAGTCGACCTCGTTAAAGCACTTCAAAGCATCGAGAGCCGCATTCCTGTATGCTCTAAGGCGTGGATGTTTGGCGGCATATTCCCCTTTGATTTTTTTAATAATCAATTCAGAATCACCCCTTACCATAATTTGCTTAGCACCAACTTTTTTTAGAAGCTTCAGACCGAGCATTAAAGCTTCATACTCAACGACGTTGTTAGTGCAGTGGAAATTTAACTTATAAGAGTGATTTTCTGAGTACCTTTTCGGATGGTTATGCAACCAGAAACTAGCCCCTGCTCCTTCTTTACTCACCGCTCCATCGAAATCCATACTCCAAAACTCGGCAGGGAAATCTTCCGTGATTTCGTTTTCGATCTTTGTTGCGTCCCCACTTTCTGGACCTTCGTCCCGACTAGCTATGTTTTCCATCAGCTGATTATCCTGCTCTTCAGTATGGCTATCATTGTACAAGATGAATGAATCTAAATCTGAATGAGCAGAGTAAATGGGGTAATTATGAGGCTTCTCTTGACTGCTGACCATATACTTCATCAGTGTTTCCCTGTATAACCTCCTTTGTTGTCCAAACACTGGGACGGTGGCGTAGGACATATCCAGCTGCAAAGTTCCTTTCAACTTAGCTCCCCAAGATCAGGACAATAACATACCATATTTTGGCGGAATGTCAGCAACCACCACGTCCATTACCATGCTTTTCGAAGGAATTTGTACCAAGGTGATGCACAAATCTTTAATTAAACCAATACATTTGACTTTGCTGGAGTCGAAAGAGTGGAGGTATTTGTAAGGCCTAGTTACCTCCAATCCTAGCTTTTCCATTACAGCTTTGGGCATTAAATTATGTGAGGCACCTGAGTCTAACATGGCATTATGCAGTATTAAATCATGTATGTTTAAACTGATATAAAAGGGAGCTACATCACCAGTATCGTCTCGACCATCCACTGCCGGTCCGAAAAGGAGTTCGGGACGATCGTCAGCGAGGTTCACAGTGTCTGAGTGAGTTACCGATCCGACAGCCAAGGCTTGGGTGCCTATGTCAGGCTCAATGGCTAATGCTTTTAGTACTTGTGATCGATAACCTCCTCGGCTTATCAACTCTGTCAGCGGGACAGGAATTTTAATTTTGGCCAATTCTGCTTCTAGGCTAAAAGGCGCAGAAGTCCTGGCCTAAGTCGCCAACCCTGGTTGGTCTACATCCCTCCGGTCAGAAGTACTAGGCAGGTTAATAGGTGAAACTTCGGGTTGCGCTGGTCTTTTCAATATGGTGACGTTTTTCTTTACCGGGGTGTCATCTTTACCTTTCTCTAAAGTCTTTCCCGTAGTGGTCTTCTCAGGAGCTTTTGTAGTCTCAGCTCCCTTCTGCGGTTCGGTCGACCTTCTTGGGGAATTTCCTTCCGTCTTCTTACTCCGCAGGTTGTACTGCCGGTGTACCTCCAGAATGTCATCCTCCCAGGTTGGTTGCCCCGCACCCTCAATCTCCCCACTCACCTTTGTTTGGTTCATCAGGAATAGTTCCTGCTCTTCTTGAGTAAGGAAAATGGCCTCATTGTCGTGTATTCCCATGAGGTTGATATGAGTGTCTTCCAATTCTTCTATTACTACCCCCCCATCATCAGCATAGTTTTCCTGTAGGGGAGGTCTAATTGGTGGATCTGGACCTCTTTGTTCTCTTTGATCTCTTTGGTCTCTGGGGTCTCTCGGATCTCTCTGATCTCTTGGATCCCTTTGCCTGAGTTGAGGAGGGTTTCTTCTGAAATTGGGGTTTCAAATCTGGGGAGCAGGGGTGTCATCTCTCAGAGGATTCCTGTCTGAAATGTTCGATCTTTCTAGCAGTAATGCCAATGATTTGACCACAGTATCCATTTTGTAATCACTGTTAGACGTGGAAGGTTCCTCTTTGATCATGACTCTCCTTTCATTCCTTTGACGTGCTCGTTTTGCTAATAGATTGGCTTCAACACTAATAGCACATTTCTGCATGTCTTCTAAGGTGGCAGCATCTCTTTCTCTTAATTGATAAGACATGTCAGCATCGAATCCATCAGGAAATTTAATTAATTCCAAACCCGGGGGAGGTTTAATGTCAGTTGGGATTACATTATACAAATTGTTGAAGCGGGTACAGTAATCTTGGATAGATTCGCCTTGGTTCCTTTTTATGTTCTCGTACTCTGACAGTATTTGAAGGGGGTTTTTCTTCACCCCCCATCTGTCGAGAAAACTTCTTTGGAACGCGACAAGATCAGGGATGGACGCGGCGGGTAAAGCTTTAAGCCATTTTTTGACCTCTCCTGTCAGACTCTGGGCGAAAAGCCTCATCTGAACGTCGACTTCGTCAACTTCTTGCAAATCCAAGTAGTCGTTCATTTTATCCACATGTTGTTGTGCGTTTAAAGGCCCAGTTGCGTCAAACTGTGGAAGTCTAGTCTAGTAGTCTTGGGGCATGGCATGCAGTGGTGTGGCCAGCACCAAAGGAGCATAACGGGCTGCCATGATGGGCGGAGGAGGTGGTAAGATGGCCTGGACGGCAGGTGGGGTAGTGACAAAAGACGAGGGTGATGAAGGATTGTGCTGTGCTGAGGCGTTGATTCCCAGTTTAGACCTAGGAGACAAGGCTTCGGGGGTTCGGGGTTGCAACACAGATGGGTCAAAAACGAGTTTAGACGCAAACGCTTCAGACCGTGTTCTACCAAGGTTTCGCAGTGGAAAAGGCTCAAGATCAAGGTTAGATAAGCTATCAGGTTTTCCGGAAAAGGAAAAGGATTCGATCTTTGGAGTACTGCTCGCCGAACTGGAGATGAAAGCCCTTTGCCTCAATAATTTTTCAGGGTTCTCTAAGGCAGCAGAAATTTTTGGGTTTGGATGAGATCGCGTGTGGATTTTCTTGGGAGCCAGAACTCTTTTTGGGTTTTTAGTATATATATATATATATTATTTTATTCTATTTTTAAAGAAAACTAGGGAAGGTTCCTATGTTGACGTCGCCTAGCTTCCAATTGTTCTTGAATAACTATGTCTCGTTCGATGGCCGCCCACGAAAGTTCGAGCTCTTCCCGGTTATTGGCCGTTCGGAGGATTAAATCAAACAAGTTTGAAGCAATGTGCGTTTGATTCGTTAGTCCAGGATCGATATTAGGCTGCACTGCTGCCGGGGCGGTCATAGAGGGACAAAGGTACAAGGAAAGATACCAGAAGTAATATATACAGAGTTAATCAACCTCTAAATATCACTTTCTTTTCAAAATCAAACTTTCTTTAGGGGAAAAAGTCGCGAGATTATAAGTTTCAATTAGTTCTTCCCCAGTGGAGTCGCCATTTATGTTATCACTCTGTAAATTTCCTAGAGGTTGAAAAGAGGAAATGCACAAAGGTAACCTTAACCAACCGCTTTTGAAACTGGAATCTAGCCCTTCCAGCTCCAGAGAGGGATCTCTCCATCTAATTTAGCTTTGTTTGCCTTTAGATTTTAGGCTAGTTAAAGAAATCATTGGTTTGTTTTGTTGTAAAGGGTTTGTAAAGTTGGTTGAGACAAATCACACATCCATTAGGCTATGGGGTCTGTATTTAATAAAAAAAACGAGATGCGACCAGGAATGCCGAAGAAATCTTACACAAGGCAAGGTAACAAGCTTACTGGATCTTCAATAATTTAAGTGATGGACGGAAGAAAGATTAGAAAAATAACTCCAATTAACAAGCACTTAAGAATCTCTTAACTGAAGATATTTAGAAGATGAACATCACAACTGTTGGCTGAATTTCTGGGTAGGCCGTTGGTGCGGGGCTTCCGCAACCTTTGCTGACAGGACAGCTGACTGGAAATGACAGCTCATCTCCTAATCCAATAGATCGCACAGCTCTTCCCATCGGATATGAGTTGGCACTGTCACTTTGAGAAACCTCCGGTACACTTCGTCCATGTCTGTGTACTTAGCAAAAGTAGGCTTGACGACGAAGATGTGCTTAATTTCGTGTTGGATCTCAATATCCAAGTGCAGTGCCTCCATGAAAGCTCTACCTGTGATGTTTGATTGTATCCCTGCGAATTTAGCACAGTCCCTGGATACTTCGATCAACTTCTTCTTATAATCGAGAAGTACCATCAATTTGTTGTTTATGACCTTCATGCCAGGCAAGCCTTTCCTCTGCAGAGTGTCTATCTTGAGGAAAAACCTTTGCACTCCCTGATCCATTACTTGGATTTTCTCCTCGAGCTGAAGCATGAGGCTTCTCTTGGTTAGAACACGTTTCACCTCCAAGATAGTTTCAGTCCTGTCCTCGATTTTCAATTCTTCTAGCTCCTCCCTGGTCTTTGAATTGAAGAACCTTATGATGTCATTGGCTTGTGCAGGCATGTCACCCAGCTCCGTTCTGATTTTTTCCACTGCCTGTTTGCTTCTCTCAAGCAATTCATTTTGTTCAAACATCATTTGAACCATCGACCAGATTTCGTTTATGGACTTAGAAATATCAGTCCACACAATTTATTTAACTTCGGCCAAGGTATTTCCGGCCAATGTCTGTTTCTGTAGCTGCTGCAGCTCCTTCTTCATCTGCTCATTCAACTGTTTTTCCTTTGACAGACTTTTCTGAAATGAATTTTTCAGCTCCTGGAGATTTTCCAATTCTTTCTTGAGCCTGCTGATTTCGGTTTCTTGCAGATTCATTCTTTCCATTTACTTGGCCAGATCCGTAGCTCCTTCAGGAAGGGGAGCTATTGTTGCAGGTGGAACAATTGTCGCTGTTGTAGTCACAATTGGAACGGCACTTAGTGGAATGCCTTCCATCGGCTTTGACTGCTCTCTCTCCTTGAGAAGTCTCTCCATTTCCGCTTCCATCTCTTTTAGCTGTGCACTCTATTCCATGAGTAATCTCAGCATCTCATCTTTCTCTCCTTCTCTTTCAACTATTTCTTTCATCTGCGGATATTCTGTGGGAGGGAGCTTTAGCTGCTTTCTTAATGTGGCGATATCAGCATTCTTCTTTTTGATCATTTCTTCGACAGCCTTGACATTTTCCGGGTCGTAGCCGATCTTGAGGACCATCTCCTCGAATGTCTTTATCCTGTTGTCTTTCGCGAAGGAAGACATCTTCTCTAGCTTCAGTTGGGTCTGGGCGTTGCTCAATGCAGTCCGAGACTTGGCCGCGGAAGTTGCAACGCGGGCTAAAGTGTGGGAAATCATCTCCCCCGTTTGCTTATGCATATCCATTTGATCTGCTGGATGTACATCTTTGGCTTGGAATTCAAACGTGGTCCTCCTGTAATCAGATATAACCTTGGGGTCCGGCACTAGCGCATGGAGGTATGCCATATGCATCCTGCCCCTTTCTGTATCGAATTCTGAGAGTAATCTGTGCTGGGACGTGGAGGACTGCTTCTGGAATTGTGCATAAGCACTGTTGGTAAGTGACTAGTTCCTTTTCTTGAGCAAATCATATTTTTCAAAAATGCCCAGCTGGGGCCCAGTCTTGCTTGATGGAGTATCCAAGGGAGAATCCCTGGACTTTACTGTCACTTCTTTGTGTTGACTAGAGCCAAAAGATGAAGTAAATTGTTTGGTCCCAGTAGTGGTCACGGTGGTAGTCAACGTAGTAGCTTCTGTTGTTGTGTCGGTCGTTGAAATTGTCTTCGGCTTTTTGGAGTGAATTTGAAATTCCTCCGTTGACACATCAGTCACAGGAGGAGATGACTCCTGTCTGGGCCTCTTCTCCTTTAGGGCAGGGCCTATGGGGTGTTAGCGGGAAATGCACTTGTTGAGGGCCCCTGCTGTTCTGACCTGTTGACCGGGTCCACATCCTCCAATGTATCAGGCTCCCATTCAGTTTGATTGGCAAATTTCTCAATTTCAGGCCTGGGCTCATGAGCATATGGGCCAGTCTTATTTTTGAGTCTCATATCAGAAATGATCACGTAAGAATCGTAATGCCAGGGGAAACTAGTTGGAAATTTCATTTCCTTCAATAGTTTATCTGCTTCGTCACCAGCGCTTCTATTATTGAAAATAAATGAACCTATCTGCGCTTTGAGCCACAACTGTTGCTTCTTTTTGAAGGGAACAAAGTGAATATCATCAGAATTCATACATTGCCTAATGTATTCTAGTGCGAAAACTCTTACCGGCATATATCTTGGAAGCTTGTATGGTGCCAACTCGCACCCATAGACTCGGATTTCGGAGTGATTCTGGTACAAATACCAGTCTCCTGTCTTCGCATTTTTTGATAGATGCATAATTCTCCTGACTTCTTCATTTACTCGTGGCTCAGGTATGCCACTCAGCATTCCTACCACAGGGTGGTAGAACTGGTCAATGAATGCTGCGAAATCATATTCGACCGAATTGCGCTTTAGAAGGGATGTCCACGCTGTGACCGGTTGTGGCTTCCCGTCAGAGTCCATCTTTTGCATGGAGAATGTGAACCTGTCTGCTTGAAAGTACAAGAACATGTAGGCCAGAATGGATGAATACCTGAACATGCCCTCAGTGGTGAAATTCATGAATTGCTCATGAATGTTATTGGCCAAGAAAGTACTGTAGTCAAATTGACTAGTTGGCTGTTCGTCATTTGAAAATATGGAGAGGAAACCCATAATGGGTTCGTCCACCCACTGGTTAGAAAGATATCCAAGAAGGGTGCACACAGCCGAAATAATTTGGTTCCCTTTGATGGAAAAGATGGAAGAAGGATACGGGGGATTGGTGGTCGGGATTGGAGAGGAAGGGGGAGAAAATAGCTCGAAAATCTGAGCTCTTTGTGGGAAGGTCATCTTCTGGTAGAGCTCGGTGAGGATTTCCAGGGTGAATGGGGTTACAGACTCGGGGC